>OZ021725.1:39102787-39642787 GCA_963978545.1 Linyphia triangularis
TTGACATTAATGAAGTCTGACACTAGTTGTGGACAGTTATAAATGTCCTCCCAGTCCAGTCCAAGGCCCGAAATTAATAATAATAGTAAAAATTATTTAGGGAAAAATTATTTGGTGCAATGGAGGAACTTCGTATTTCACCCAAGCTTATTTTGTTAGTGAAATCTACGCTCGCAAGTTCAAAGGCAAGAATTCGAATTCTGGGCGAGTTGTCTGAGGAATTATTCATTCATAATGGAGTTCTGCATGGTAATTCTAATAATAATAATAATAATAGTTACTGTTAATTAAAAGATAATTATATTTAATAATAAATATAATACTGATTAATAATAATAATAATTATTATTATTATTAAATTATTATTATTGTTATTATTAATAGCATTATTATTAATAAAATAATGATGATGATGATAATAATATTAAAAATTCTTATCTATTTGCCGAAAATATTGAAAACAGGAACTACCCCACTTTTCTTCCATTTGTTTTTCTCAAGATAAAAAGCTGTAATAGGAAGAAGTATTGATAATAGATTTTTAAATAAGAAGGAAGAAGCAGACCTTTTTTTATTTTGAAAGAAAAACCCAAATAGTGAATTACATCTGAAAAACTACCTTCTGTTACCAGAAAGTGATATATTTACATTTGAAAGAGTAAACTTTCGTTTCTTATTATGTTCGAGTAGGAAGTTTAGGTCAAGAAACAGCTGGTGACTACAGAACACAAACTCTGAAACACAAAGAAATCTTATTTTTTATAAAACAGGAAGGTCAGAGAATAACCTTTCGAAAGCCTTTAGAAGAGAGATTCCATTTGAATACTTACAATATCGGTTTTTGTTTTCGACCATCCCTTCTGGTATCGATGCTTCCTAAGTCTGCAATTAATCACTTAGAGGAAGATCGATTGTTTAAATCACATCTGTCATTCGAAAGACGCAATTTTTGATTGATGTTATTGATTTTTATTTTATTACAGTGTCGAACGTATTATACAGCGGTGGTTTTAAAAATGAAATTTCCTTGCTGATTTGCCGTCAGCAAAATTTTCTCGCTGATTTGTTTTGGAAAACTAGCTTGGGATATGATTTGGAATGATTTGTGTGACGAAGATGGATAGGGAAGAGTATTGATACATTGTAACGGTATTTAATTTTTTTCGTTTATATTTAAATAATTTCAGAAGGTTTTCTTGAATTGACATACGAAAAAGGGGACTTTTCTTGAAAGAAATCATTACAACAAAAAACAATTCTCAAGAGTTTGTGAATAAAATAAGGATATGACTTTTGTTTGTATTTGGAAGTATAAATAAAATTTGTAATTGATTGGTCAAAACTTAAAATAAAATTGTATTAAAATTTTAATTTTAAATATTAACAAAAGCTATATTATGTACGATTACAGAATAATGCAATTAGCTCATAGATTTTAAACTAAATCTATACTGTTTCATAAAACTTAAGGAACCATAAGTTTTCCGCTAATACCTTTTCAGTGTGGTATTGATTGAAATTCATGATTGAAGTACTTGAAATTCACGTGAAAGAGACAACTTTACGAATGATAACAATAAATGAAACAATAAAGTCACAAAATTAAATACTGAGTGTACATATTTGTTATAGAAAAGATACAATTAGTATTCAGTTGCAACCATGTCCAAATAGTTGGTCTTCAACAGTACTACTGTTCAAATTTCCGGTGTGATGTATATATATTTTTAATGGTGATTATATTTTTTAATCGTATATCCAAATCAGAATTATGATAAAATATGCCATGAAAGCTGATATTTAACGAGTATTTTTAAACATGAATTGGAAACTAATTTTTCATTATCATAGATTTATACGATGCTAGGAAACTTAATTACAGTTGCCTAATGTAATTTACTCGTGGGATTTCATGTAAATCTCAGTACTTCATTCTATTATACTGCATCCAAAAATTATTATCTTAAGTTGATATTTACCATGTGGTATCATATTCTAACCTTTCTTCGTATTATCTAACGTCCAATCATACTCATTATACTAAAAACATTCCTTACAGTAAAGAATATATAGAGGTCTGGAGGATGATATATGTTGCCTTGCAGTACTGAGTTTTCCATGGGTGTATGAGATAATTAAATTATAATTTTGTAGTGTAATTACATTTCCTTGCTCCATGCAAATGCATAACGACTAAAGATTGGTTTCGAATTCGTATTTATTAACATCTGTAGTATACTTTATTGCACAATTTGCAGAGGATGAATGATTAGAAAAATTTACCATCATGCCGCATCGTTTATTCTAATTTCACCAATCCTTAGTGGGATGTTTTGGGAAGATGCTTTATGGAAAAATTCAATGTATTCAATGCATTGGAGACTTTTCAGCACTTGAAAACAGCTCTAAAGATGAGTTAGAAAATTTGGACACTAGAGCTCACAAATAACCTCATGATATGTATGAGAATACAGTGCAAGGAAAATACTGATGTTAAGGGAGATTATGTCTGTTACTGAAGACCAACTCTTCGAGAGGCATGATTTTCAAAATGGGAGTGCACTAATGTTTGTACATTCTTTTACATTTACATCCACTGTACATTTTAAGACTGTATTCTTTCACATACGTAAAGAAGTCTTTTTGAAGTGAACTCTATGTGCCTAACCTGCTCCACTGAAAAGGTATTAGGAAAAAACTGATAGTGCCTCAAGTTTTGTCAAAAATAGCGTAGTTTGTTCTAATAGTTTTACATTATTTTTAAATGCAAAGTTTAATGTTCATTTTTCTTGTTTTAAAATAATTAATTTTATTGTATTAAACATTCAACCAATGTAATCACTTAACGTAGTATTTCTACACGGATATGTTTAAAATGCTCCGTTGACGACTTTTTGTAGATAACATGTTTGAATAAGATAACTTGAATAAGATAGGATGAATTCTAATTTGAAAATGTTTAGTTAACATTATTTGTCGTGTGGAATGAAAATATTGAATGCGGAAGGTCATTTTAATTAAAGTTTTTTAAGCTTTAAGGAAATTTGAGAGTTTTATACAAACAAGGTAGTTAAAATATATTTTCAGTGATTGATTTTACTTAATGACTCAAATAACTTAAGCATTGTTACAGTATTGATGATGTTTAGAGACGGGTTAATTTATATTTTGGAATGCAACTATTATATCAAACATTACTTAAAAATTTAGGATTGAAGCTTTCGTTGAAAATTTCCGTGAGGTCGCACTCTGAGTTTACAAAAGTCACAGCCAAATAAAACTTTTAAATTGTCTAGATTAATATTCTGCTTTATAAATTTTTTCTGTGAGAGCATTTTAACAATCGAATGAAAGCAAAAATAAATGATAAGAAACAAATATCTTAATAACTGCATTTTATTTGTACAAAAGCATACACAGCTCGTTCACAAGAGTTTTTATACAACATACATAAGACAGGTCATATATTACAACGTGCGATTGAGGACAATGGTATGAGACATGCTCATTTTGGCAGACAACCCTGTTAATGCCCCTTCTTACAGGGACAGCTCCATAACCACAAAGAAAGACATGCGAAAAAAAAGGTAGAAAGCAAGGACATCCCGAAGGCAAAACGTGACAAGTACAACAATACTGGCTCTATTTAAATAGAAATATGCACATCACAGAAGTGTTCAACAATTTTCAAGCAAGTAGCCTGAAGTTTCCTTTTCCATTCCAAGCGTCTTCAGATGCCTGCCTGATCTGGTTTTTCATTAGAGGTTCACTCACAAAATCAGCCATGTTGGTTAAGGCACTTTAATAAGTAGAGCATGGTAACTAACTACTTTTAGGAACATCTATTGATTTTCTATAGCTTTTTGAGGATCATTTATGAATTGGTCCTAGAGAGGACAGCCAATATGGTTATCCTGTTTCAATCCATAGTTATGAACGAGAAGCAAGTTAGGGTATTGCAATTTAATTAGGCAAAGTTATATTAGTTGCAAGATTACAACGACTATGATGACTTGCAGTGCCATATCTCCACATGAGAATCGTACGTCTCATGTGCAGGATATAGGAGTGACTACATGACGATTTTGCTTCTCCAATGCCAATCGCGATCAAGTAGACTTCTTTTAGGGTGGGTGATTATGTCTTCTTTAACCTCTCCTTGGCGGAGGTGGTGCTGCTGCATTAGCCCTTGCACCGTAGCTCTGGATGAGGGGTGCCGCCCTCTGGATGTCTTGGTCATCAAGGAAGGGTACTTTGGGGTCACCCAATCGAAGGTTGTCATTAAGGTAAAAGAAGCTTGCGGCATCTGGGCAGGGGACGGCATCCTCGGGCATGGAACAAGTAAAGCTCAGTTGGTTAAATACCTAGCATGGATGGATTGTTTGATTTTAGTATAATACTCATAGGTTGGGAAAAGATACATAAAAACTTGAGAAAAGTTATAAAATGGCTAGTTTTTTTTTACATGATATTTCAAGTGATATTGGGATAATGCACAGAATATGAAAGCAATGACAAATAAACTGTTTAGTTAGGATATCATGTTCTATGGGTTAACTCATTTGAAATATTTCTATACTGCATAAGGTCTTATATGTGAATTGTTATAATCTGAAATTATTCTACTTTTAACGTATGGAATAATAATTATGGATTCTGCTGTTTTACTTTTGTGAGTATCATATCTAAATGCAAATATGAAGTCGTCCTTTCAAAATAATGCATTCTAAACACAATGAGAATGAAACTAGTATTATTAAAATTTGAAACAATGTTTAATATGCATTGGTGTATTGTTCGAAAAAAGTTTCACATTTCACGTTCGGAAACATTAAAACGTGAGTGTTTCTTCCTCTGAAGGGCAAAGCGTGCCATAAAACCATGACTAACGTGTTATTTGTAAAGAAGAAACATGGACACCATATTGAACGTTACTATTTGTTCTAAACTTTTCAAAACGTTGTTGAAAGGTGGCCGCTTTTGAAGAACATTATATTTTATGATTTGAAGATTGGAAGATGCAATGAGGAGGAAAAACCCAACCACACTGAGAATTAAAGTATGACTTAGTAGACAATAGAAAAATAGATGCTTCTGTAGGCATTGCGTTATAATGGTTTTGAAAGAAGTATGCAAAATAAGTATACCTTTGAATATTTGAGGTTGTTTGATTTAATATACAGTCAGCAATATTTTGTTTCTTGAAATACTTCTACTGTGTTAGAGTAAAAAAAAATTATGGGATTTTTTTTCAGAGAATCCTTCAAAACCAATTGAAGTTTGATTTAAAAATGTTTTTATAAATAAGAAAATAAACAAATCAGGCTTTATTTTATCAATGAGAAAAATATTTTCTTCGCTTGGATTTAAAACTCAATAATTAATATACTGGGACTGAAAACACGATTTCAACTACATTGCAAAATGCATTGAGTGAAATTGTCTTATTTAAAGAATGAACTGTACGAAGTATAAGATAGCCTACAGGCGCATTAGGCAGCTTGTGTGGCCTAGGTAGGTTTTCACTATTTGCTGAAGTTCACTCACCGTCTGGTTTCCGCACAAGAAGCTGAACTGCTGTGTTTCGGCATTTCCATCTTCCTCTTGCACCGTGTGGCACACGTGGAAGATCTGGCAGTTGTTCTCTATGTCCGCATAATAACCTTCAGCCCCTTGCGGACACGCGAAGCTAGTGCGGACACTTCCGACTAGCAGATCGGCACCGTCTGGAAGTTCAAAAGCCGCCCTCTTTGACTGTAATGGAAAGTAATGGGTTATGAGAATTGTCTTAGCAGAATATATTAAAATGTGGCTTACAGCTGGTAGTATGAATGGGAAAATACAATGAAGCTTATGATGACAAATAATAAATAAGACACAAAACTTGGGGCTAGTCGTTGTAAGTATATGTAGGAGTTATGTGTAACTGAGGAAAAGAAGTTATGTTAGCCACCGGAGATCATAAATTAATATTTAGCAATTGAATAATTAAAAACGAATGAAGAAATTTATGGAATGATTGTTCATTTGTTGAAGCTCTTTTAACGAATTGGAGTTTAATATAATTAAATTTTTGATTTAAATATCTTAATGTCTTGACAAAGAATACTGTCGATAGGTTGAAGTTTTGATTTTCAACCAGGATTCACAACTGCTTCTTAAACTCACGGTAGTTTCTTTTTATACAGAACATTGGATCCTCGTCCTGTTGCCAATTTGTACTAGCAAAATTCCACTTTGTAAATTATATTCCAAGCATAAGTTGAAGCGGTGTTTATTTCATATAATCAAATTACATCGATTAACAACTAGGCATTACTAAGTTCAGACTCACAAAATTAAAATGATTAAAGGGAATTATGTTACATTACAATGAAAGAAACTGAAAATTGAAATAAAAACATATTTTTTATAATTTTAAAAATGTACTTACTCTAGATTTGCCATTGGCTACTGCAAGAAATGCGAGAGCTGAAATAAAAATAATAATGTTAATTTTTTTCTCTGTTATTTTCGGATCTTTTCTGAATGTTCTTTTCTGTTTTTAATAAAGTGCATTCAATTTTTTCTTTTTGGCATATAAATTATTTCGAATCTTTTAAAGCAATAGACTTGAAAAAAAAAAATAATCATTTAAACGGTAAAAATGACTTTACTGAAAAATGGTTAAATTTAGCTTAAATGATAAAAAAATAAATAAATGAGCATTGCACTTCTGTACAAGAATTTTTTTAAAAAAGAAATATTAGTTTTTAGGATGTTACTTAACTTTAATTTCATTATGGAAAGTGGTCTGCAATTAATACCTTAAAAACTTTACTTCATTTAATTGCCATGTTAATATTTGAATTCACTACTTAATTAAGTTAGTTTTTCGGCTACTTATTTACAGTTTTTAATTCAATCTTTTAATATTTCCTTTACTTTATTTTTATATTCCTTACTTTATTCTTATAAGTTTATGATGAGTTTTAATTTTAGGCTTGCAGCAGGTAATAACATTTTATAATGCTTTAGTATTTCTTAAGTTACTAGCATTTCATTGGAGAAAACTATTAAAAATTAGTAATTTTTTTGTAAAGAATTTTTACAAATTGTTAATTAAAGCTGAAGACTTACCGCAAAGTACTATGGCTTTCATGATGAATTCTTTGGATTTCTATAAACATAAATGATAAAATAATATTAGAGAATAAGCCTTTAGAAAAAAAAACTGTACGTTTTTTATAAAATAAAAATTTAATTAAAGTTGAATTTCGAAAGTTAAATACATGAATTCTTTCATGGAGTCACAATGAAATTAAATTTGTTCATTATTTTTATTTAAAATTATGTTTTTTTTTATTAAAATTTAATCCATCATGAATTGGACTTTGAATTCCTATTTTTATGGATTTTGACATTATCATCGTAAAAAGATAAAGAATATTATACAAAATTTAATTGAAAGATACTACTTTTTAAAATTTTTAGTGCAGGTTACATGAATAATTCTTAATTTCTAAAAAGGCTTCTGATGAACACAAATCTTGATTTCTAATAAAATTGCTGATAGATGTAGATAAAATTACTTTTACCAAAGTTTGCTTTTCATTAACAAATATTTTTTTTAGAATTTTTAACCTTCTAGTGTATAGTGTAACATCTATGCTACACACTTATAGAGAAGAAATCTTAGAACATAAAAGCACGTGATGTTTGTATTTATGCTACACAACGGTTTTAATTGAGTGTGCACTTAGGATTTTTTAAAAATATTTTTTCGGTGGTCCAGGGGAGAAGGAAACAACGAAAGACAATTATTTCATTAAAAAAATCATGCACTAGAGGATAAATTAATAAAATTGTACTGATTTGGTATATCACCAAATAACTTTAATTAAAATAATAAGCATGACTACTGAAAATTCATATCAAATTTATGAAGTGACAAAATTAGTAATATTGACTATTTTTTCTGTGCAAAAGATCACAAGCCTAAATATAATATCTTTAAAGACGAGACACAAGGAATCCACACTATTAAATCTATCAGAATATTCGTAACAAAAAAATTAAGTAGCCAAGAAAGACGCTAGAAATTTCAATAAATATAGTTAAAATTGAAGAAGGTGGTAAGATTTATCCTTCACTATACAACATGAAAAACAATTCTATCCTCATGTAAAGAAAAGAGTTTTATACTCACGAGTATCCTTTACACAACTGGAAGAGTAATCCTTGAATCTCAGGTAAGGGATGAGATGATGTGTGTCTCATCAGTGGATCCCAGTGCCTTATTTATACTACCCAATCGATACCTTCACCCACGTGTAAAAAACGAAGCACGTGTCTGTCAACCAATAAGGATCTTAGAAAAAAGTGTGCCAGTGAGATTTGAAACTGGGCGGACCAATCGACGGAAGATGCCCAGTGAAAGAGTGAATCTTCCGAGGATATTTTTTTCTTTTCTTTCCCATTTTGTGGATTTTAATCTCCTTTATTTTTTTAAGGCTGTTTCTCAGTGAGGCTTATGGTGATCTTCATATTGTGTTGGTTGGGAATTTACCGTTTCTTTTTTTTCACCGTCTCGTATTTTGACAAGGATGTTTTATTTCTTGTTTGCTTTGCTTTAGTAGGTAGGTGAGAAGAGAAGAAAGTGGAAAAGAATCGGGCTAATTTGACGTTTCTTTTTTAAAGAAAAATGTATGTGTGTGAGCTTATTTTTGATAAGTAATAAACTTAATGGTAGACTCTTGCGTGGAATGCCAAATAATATTAAAAATTATTTGATTGAGAAAATATAATTTAATTGGTATATCACAAATTAATGCGTTGTTATATGAAAATTAGTGGATAAATTCGTGGAAAGATGCTCATAGGTACTGTTGAATAGCATCTAATAAAAGTATAGTAGATTAATTTTTGAATGGAATATTTTTGTGAATAAATAATTATATCTATTAAATTCATGAAGTGTTTAAGTGTTTTGTAAGTGTCCATAGAAGAGTCCATTAAACACATACTATATTTTAAGCTGATTGCTTATAGATAAAATCTTCATTTCCATTGTTAGTGTGCTCAATAAAAATGCAATTGTTGCAAAATTTTCAAGCTTATGAATTTTTCTAAGGATTTATTTGTAAAAAAAATATCATTTACTATCTATGTAAATAAATTAAACATTTTGATCTTCTTAATGAAGCTTTGTTTTATTAAATTTAAAAGCTAAAAAGTATTATCGAATAAAAATTAAACGGTATTATTAAAATGAGCATTTAATCTATTTTCTCAACTTTTAGAAACATACAGTGTCATTTTAAATTTACATTTGAGATAGAATTCATCTAAATTAATAAAAAAAAAAAATTATTAAAAAAAAAAAAAAAAAAAAAAAAAAAGAATTAAAAGGTGAACTAAAAGCTACATTCAAATTATTTTTTTAATTTCATTAATTTTTTAAAAACTTTGTCATTTAAAAACTGTAAGTATTCTATTCATCAGAACATTCCTGTTAAATTGTTATGTTTATTATTTATTTAGTTAAAATATAAAGAAATTTTTTAATTTTGACCACAATCGAGTTATGAAATATATATATATATTCCTTCATTGATTTAATCTAATTCAGAGGAAAAGGTTCACAATTCCGAATTTTTTTTAACAAAACATTCAGAAGTTAGTAATCTTTCAAATTAAATATAATTCTAACGAATTCGACAAGATAATATATTTATTTGCTTATGTACAGCTTTTTATTACATGGTTTAAATAAAGCTTTTTATTACTTGATATATAATTGGTATTAAAAAAAAACCCCATTAAACTGAATTAATACTTTTTAACTATATTTAATCGAATAAAACCATAAAATCAAAATTTGAAATTTACTTTTTCCATTTTACTTTAATACAAAAATAAGGGGCTCCTGACTCTCATGCTTGCTCACGCTCACCAACTCCCTGGGAATGCAGACGCATTCCATTGGTTTGCTTCCAATTCTCCACAGGGGGCAACCCTCTAGGGCCTCTAGGCTCACTAGCTCCTGAGTTTTAAAGTCGATTTGCGATTCTGTTCTTTCCTCTCCTTGCAGATAGGTAAGAAACCGCGTTACCCTTTCGCTTCCTAAGAACTTTTTCTTGAGTGAAATTTACCATCCATACTGATTTTTTAAATATTTTTTTTATATCTGGCATAAGGTATATTATCCGTCCTTCTTGTATTCCTTTTCTCTGAAGTTGCAAATAACTCATACCTTATCTGTGTTGGTTAAACGTTTATGTTCCAATTTGTGTTCTGCGGGCTTACGGTTAATTTCTTCTTTTAACTTCTTCCTATTTATATTCAATTTTTGTATGGGTCTATTACTTTTTTTTGGAAATGGTGTATCTTTAAATACCAGGAACATAATAAAATACTCAAAACATATAACTGAGTTATATGATTGAAATCCGTCTGTCAACGAAAGCAATAATGAAGTCTTTGTAAATAGCATTCAAATCGACATCGAATCGAACTGAACTCTCAAAACCAAGGTTGTCAGATTTTCAGAAGTAGTATTCCTACCTCTATCTAACAAAAGAAAACTATTTTTATATTAATAAAATTATTAGTGAAATTTTTGCAGAATAAAAAAATACGTTAAGTAAACACGTCATTGACAACTTCACATTTCTTCACAAATTAGCAAAATTTTATTCTTTTAAATGAATAGTTTTTGCACTGTGTGACAAAGAAAAATATGCAGCTGAAAATTCTGAAACAGCAGAAATTCTTTAAACCTGAATGTTTCCTCATGTGCCCTATTATTATATTCTTACCATACTATTCAAAATACAATAAATGTCATTTTCTCTTTTAAAAATGGAGAGTAAAAATGCGTAATAAATATTAACCGTTTAAGTGATTTCAATAATTCAAATCCTTTTGGATACTTTAGCAATCTGAGTTTTGATGTTTTAAACGAATTTTGATAATTTGATCTATTTAGTAGGCTAATTTATAAAAGAAATTAATCTTTTTTTGATACTTTTCCGCTATTTATATACTTATAAAAAAACGTCTATTGCGCAAGCTAAAAATTTAGCTTTTCGAAATTTATATATTTAATAACTCCAAAACTGCATCAAAATTATAAAAAAAGAACGATGATAAAGTTTTAGTAACACATACATCTCTGTGCCTACAAAAATTTAGAATTCTATAATGGTTAGTTTTACCTGGAGAGAATGGTAAATGCAAAAAAAAAAAAAAAAAAAAAAAAAAAAAAATCTGTCACTTTTGTATATAATAACTCAAAATTATAGTTCGAATCCCTGATTTTTTCTAATTTCTAATTCTCTACAAATGTGCAGAATGTCATACATTAAAATTTAATGGTTTTTGCGCTTTAAGACAGAGAAGTGCGTGCTGTGAAACATTCTGAAACAGAGTTCACTGAATTTTAATACTTACTTTTTTAGTATAGAAAGATACAAACTTTTTAAAAGAACGTCAGTTTGTTCTTGCCTAATAGATCTAATGTTATATTTTTCAACCATTATTTCTGCCATAGTATTGTAATGGAGCATAACAATAGGCATACAATCAGTAATAAAATTTCATTAAAAAAATTTGAAGGAAAAATAATTCGATGCTTTTTTATTAATAATTTTTTAACTAATTATAAGCTAGTTTATAAATTATTTGAAGTGTAATAATAATAATAATAATAATAATAATAATAATAATAATAATAATAATAATAATAATAATATTAATAATATTAATAATAATAATAATAATAATAATAATAATAATAATAATAATAATAATAATAATAATAATAATACAAATAATAAAACCTAGTTATTTTGCCTTCACATTTTATTTAATGAACGTTTATTACTGATCTTCTATCTATTGTAATATTTTATGTGATACAAAGCAGTACTCCGGCAGAAATTGTGACTGTAAACATAATAAGGGTCTAAGGAATAAAAGAAACTGACGTTCCCTCTTAAACAAATAAGTGTAATTTTTTTTCAGGTGATTGTAGGTTTAGGTGACATATTAAAAATTAAAAATACTGATTTTAAATTTCAAAAACGTGTTATTTAATAATCGGCATAAAATACTGCCTCTTTCTCAAAGCTAATTGATCATTTGATTTTGTAGTTATATTTATATTTCAATATCGTAATTAATAATGTATTTTAATATTTAAATATTTTTCAAATTTCTAGTCAGTTGATTAAGATGTTTAATGTTTAAGAAATATATATTTCATCTTTTAAATGTATTTTAACCTTCAAAACTTTTGAATATTATACTTTTTAAAGTCTCTTTTATAAGATTTTATAAATAAAAAAAATATTAAAGATGACATTTAAACAATTATTTAGATGTTAATAGATGACAATACCCAATTATAAATTGTTTTAGGAATATATCTTGTTATGATAATAATTTTGATAATTAAGAATGGTGGTATTTGATACAATAGGGACGGAAGCTGACCAAAATGACGAAGTTTAAAGTAATTTTTTTTTATTTTAAGTTCGGTTATTTAGTACTTAATTAAGGTACTATAATTGCCATATTTTAAATATTGCATGAAATGCATAACAATTTAGACAAGTTGTGTTATATTACTGTAGAACGTCAGATTTTTCTTATTCAAACAGGATGGCAACTCTCTTTTTCTCATACACATTTCCTTTTTCTTATAAAAACTAACTTACCAAGTACAGTAATTGGAAATTAGAAATTTACACGTTTTTGTAACAAGGTACATGCTGTTTAATTCTGTTAGTGCAAAACATCCTTGAGTTGAATTCAATTCCATTATTTGTAACCTGAATTCTAACGCCTGCAAACTTATTTATTGCAATCTTTTCTATTTTGAAAAAAATTAAGTTATTAGAAAAAGACTGCATCAAATTACCGATAAACTAGCTCATGTTTCGAGTTAATGATAAGAGCGAGCGTTCAAGTCAAGATGACGAGAATATTAACTTTCTGACATTCTGACTTATGACCTACAGTTTAACATTTTGTATCCAGTGGCTGTTAAAATGTTAGATTTATGTGCAAATTGTTTTTGTTACCATTCTGAGTGGTGTCCACTCCAAAAAGTAACTCTCTTCAGGACACGGGGGACATTGGTGATAAGATATTTATTCTTACTATATTAACATACATACATACATACATACATACATACATACATACATACATACATACATACATACATACATACATACATACATACATACATACATACATACATACATACATACATACATACATACATACATACATACATACATACATACATACGCATATGAATAGTGTAATGCTTTTACACTATGAGAAATTTGAAAATTAAAATACTGAAATTAAATTAGGAATGATACGACAAAAATTGAATATAATTTATATAGACGATGATATATAATTTACAATGGTAACAAAAGTATAAATTTAATGTGCTTTTCAAAATTATTTTTAAATTCAAATGTGTTTTACTTGATTTGAAATAGTTTTTTTTTAAGTCAAAAAAATTTGGGTGATAAATTTGGAAGATATTAATGCAATATAATTTAATAAAAGAAATATCAGTAAATTAAGTAGTTTGAGATAAAATAATAATGTAATTTATTAATGTATAATTTTTTAAGTTTGTTTTAAAAAATTTGTAAATATATATGTTGTAAAGTAAGAGATAAATTGAAAATAATTTTCTTAAGAAGACATTTTTAAATATTACAAAAATGGAATTAAATATACGCTTAAAACTATATTGATTATTATTTACATATAGTAAATTTATGTATAGTCAATTTACAATTATGACCAAATATTACCAAACATATTTGCTTATGTCCTCAAATGTTTTTTTTTTTTTTACTAATTTCATCTATGCATAAAACTCATTAAAATAAGTTTGAGCGTATTCTATTTATACGTTGACGTACTTTGGATACCAAAAAGAAGATATTGGTGGCTTGATATTATACATCGATATTTCACATATTTATCTTTATGAATAGAATGAAACGATTTAACATTAAAGTAACATGAATGACACAATTTAACATTAAGATTTCAAACCCCATTTTTAATTTTTTTTTCACCACTCTTACTATAGTAAAGTGATTTTTGACAGCAAAATCTACTACCTGCCCAGTCTTAAGAAACAAGGACCATATCAGTAATAAAGATAAAACAGCAACTGCAATTTAAAGAAGGAAATGCCATCTTCAAAGTTCTCTTGACAAATAGTCACCAGAGTCAAAGGTTCAATGTAATGTCTCCGATATAAAGTTACATATAATTCTTTATATCTTGTCGGGGTAAAAAATAATCGGAGTTTTTTTAGCTCTACATAGTCAAGAATAAAAGTGAAAAAAGTTAAATTGCCTTATGAAAAACAAATATACAAAGTGATGAAATTTTATAATTAAATGTCCAGCTTTTAGAAAGGAAGGCCAAGAAGTCAAAAGATCAGAGTTTTTTAATTCTAAGGACCCCCTTAGTGCGCGATGACCTATTTTGTATTGAAAATCTAATGCATTATCGGTAAAAGGAAGTGGTTTGTGATAGATTCTTATTTGCGATTGAGTGCTTTGGTCAGTGGTTGGTTACTTAAGAAAAAATGAGTAATTTGTGCGGTTTGAATTGTTTGACATCTTCATTAAATGAAATCTTGACCAATAGATAAATGGATGCAAATGAATGCTACCTTGATTGTGATTAATTTTGTTATTTTCAAGAATGTGATTAATTGTTTATGCTTAAGCGGTTTAGATAGAGACAATCGTTTAATTTTTACTCTTTATAATTTTTTTTATGTATTCCGAGGATTGCGTTGATGTCCAATAACAATTAGTTTTAAATGTCTTTTTATGCATAAGTGTCATTTTTTAAAACTTTTTAATAAAAAGTAACACATTAATTTCAAGGAAATGTATTTTAAGTTAAGGTTAAACGTAAAAAATGCTGCATATATTTCAATATGTCAACTTAAAGTATTAATGTCTCTGAAATTATACAAATCACCTCAAAAGAAAATTTCTAGAATCTATAGGAATAAAACAAAGAGTCTTATCTGTAGATGGAAGGGTCTGCGACTCTACCATTGTGGCTTTATAGAGAGTGACTTCCAATAAAAGTAGAATTTTAAAATTTTAAACTTAAGTAATTTTGGTCTTTTAATAGTGCTTTTGATAAAAAGAAAGTTAAAATTTTAATTACTTTTTAAATATGTGACTTTTAATAAGGGTAGATCTTTGAAATTTTTATCATAAATAGTTTGGGCTTAAAAAATTTCATAAATTTTAATTTTTTTTTTAATTAAATAAAAACAAATTGTAAAGTGCTTTTTGCAAATTAACTTTTAATAGGCTTAGAGTTCTGAAATTTTCAACATAAGTAGTTTGGGCTTTCCAATTACGCTTTTGGTAAACAGAAAGTTAAAATTTTAATTTTTTTTCTTTTTTTCTTAAAGTTTCTTTATAAATGGACTTCCAATTAGTGGAGAACTCTGAAATTTTAAAAATAAGTAGTTCTGGCTTTCTAATTTTACTTTTCACAGACATGATGTTAAAATTGTCTCAGTAGTCTTAGATGTGTGTGTGGGGAGGGGTTTATTATTGTATAATGAAGGAATTTTTTTTGCTTTTCCACAGGGAGTTAAACGGGGTCTAATATTAAGGATTTAGATAGTAGTTAAATTTTTAGAGAGTAAAGCGAGCTTATGCTTATGCAGCTACTTACTTTTCAATTTGCGAAGCGAGCCTATGCTTACACATCAATTAATATTTCAGCAAGTAAAGTGAGCGGGCGTTTTCTGAAAAGCAATGAGCTTTTCAGCGAGAAAAGCTATCCCGTGCTTGCATAAAAACGAACCGCTCAGCGAGTGAAACTAGCCTGTGCTTACGTACCAATTAACTTGTCAGTGACGAAGCGAGCATGTTCTTGCGTAGTAATTACACTTATACCGAATGAAATGAGCATGTTTCTCAAAGCGTCTAAAGTTGGGCCTATACACAAGGAATGACGGGTCTCCACAACGCTGAGCCACATGGCTAGTTAATTAATATAAATAAGAGAAGTGGTCCTAATATAGATTCCTTTTAAAAATATTTACTAAAAGAAGGGTTCCAAATATCACCCTGATTAATTGCTATTACTAAGTTTTATAATCACCCATAATGATACTCTATGTTATATTTCAAAAATATGATATATTTTTCTCTTTGTTTGTTGGCTGAGCTAAGGTTATTACAGTTAGAGCCCTCATAATCAACCGCATTGTCTTCTTCATATGAAGAGCTAAGCTATACAGCCTTGCAATTTTTAATAATTTTTTTTAATGTGTCTATAAACAGCATTTTTACAAGGGGGACGGAGGTATAATTAAAGTTCAAATTTCAAAAATCTGTTAAAAATCTACTGGTCAGAATAACTTGAAAGTTGACTTCTTTATATTTGAAGAAGGGGAAAACTGTATGGCATAAAATAAACTATTTCCAACAATTATTTTCTTATGCCATACCGCTTTTTCCCTTCGCGTACATTCAGGTAAAATTTTAGGTCATTTTGACGAATGTTTCTTTTATTACAGCATTTTGAAACTTGAACTTCAATTATAGTTAATAAAGTAAAAGTTCAACTTCCTAAAAGCATGGTATTCATCTTTCTCTCTCTCGCATGACTTCCGAACAGATTGACCTAAGATATTCAACTTTTGAATACGAGTGTCAGTGGCAACCACGGGACTGGTCAGTATGGTTTTCTTCAAAATTGCGCATGCGTATAAGGTAGCTGCAATTAAAAAATTTAAGTTTTTTAACAATGGCAAAAAACCTTTCTAACAATTTTGATCTAAATAGTTGCGTAGTGCCTTTTAAAGTGCCCTAAACATCCCCATCTTCAAATATTCTGTAGAAATATGACAAAGACTGTTTCTGCTCTATTTTACTTACAAGAAAAAATAATGTAATAATTATTGAAAAGTATATCGTCAATTTTGCCATTTGGTGGTTTTTACATAGTTTTTTTTTTTTTTTTTTTGGCTTATATAAGAATTATTTCCAAAAATATCGGCTAACAGACAATTTTTTTTAAAATTAAATGAAAATATGAAAAACAATCATTTCACCATTCTATGTAAATGCAGTAACCAATATTAAAGAGTAATTGGAGGTTGCACGATGTTCGATGTTCCTTATGTTATACTGTTTCCCCTTATTTTCGAGTACGTAAAGGACAAATTTTATATTTTTATGACCAGTGTTTTTTCCTCCCAGCTTTTTGAAAATTAAGCTTTGATTATAAATGCTCTGTGTTTAAAATTGTCGATTACATTCAAAGATTTATTATTATTATTGTATCATTATTTAATTTTTTTTTTATTATTATTAAAAAAGATTTATTATTATTATTGTTATTATTATTATTGTATCATTATTTAAAAATATGGAGTATTTAATACTGCTAAAACTGGCATGTTAGCTTGCGCAATCAGGAACAAAGCAGTTTTTAAATATGGTTCCACTAGTGTTTGAATAGTGACCCGACTCAGTGTTTTGGATATTTCTTTGCAACTACATTGTTCGATGGGAACTATGTAAGTGAAATCTCAATAAACTTTTTAAGAAACTAACTAAACTAGATTAAAAAGATAAAGTCAGAATTATCTGGAAAAAACTGCATAATTTTATTTAAAAATCAGCACGCTAGGCACGGCTACTGATTAAACAAACTCTTTCACAGCACTGCTGACTTGTTTCTAGCCGTCAGTTGAACTAAATTCTGATACGTAGCAACATATTTACTCATTTAAATAACGTAAGGGGAGATATCAGGACAATTGCCTTAATATATCATTGGTTTAATAAATGCTATAGCATATCATTCTGCTTACTATTGAATTATTTAGTAGTTTTAGTGCATTTTCCAAAGAAAAAGTTATTGCACAGGAGTTTTCTTGAAAAACGCTGCTTTAAAGTTATGTGTAATTCAAGTTTGATTTTAATTTCTGTCCATTGAAAAAAAAAAAAAAAAAAAAAAAAAAAACTTACAAATGATGGATTTTTATTCTCAATTTCATTTTGTCTAAACTTCAGCAGAATCAATTCCATACATTTAGATTTGGCTTTGAATATAAAACACTTTTCATCCTCTAAGAAATATAAATATTTATTGGAAATTATTTTACAAGACTGATTGACAATTGATAAAATGCTTAAATATTTAACAGAAAATCTATGAACTCGTATTTGGTAAAAATTAGTTTTAAAATAATATTTTCAAAGTCAGTTGTAATTTAAGACAAAAAAAATGGCATTATTTAACTACAAGCTACTGAATACTTAAATGCTATTTTTTATTAAATTTATTTTCCAAACGTTGTCTGTAAGAAAAATATAAACTACTAATAAAACAAATAAAAAAATCACTGAATTATGTATGACCGGTGATATCTCATGTTTATTCTGAATACAGTGTCGAAAATCTTACCCAAATTCAACAAGATGGTGGGAGTGGAAAGTTCTTTTAACCTTTGCTTGTTTCACAGGATAGTCCTTTGTGGCAAACATGCATTTTCTTTGGCCCAAAAAAATTAATTTACATTTATGAGTGAAAGGCTACATTCGACATTTTCTGAAACGAGCCATGCAGATGAATTTTTTTGTTGAAGCACTAGAAGAAAATGAAAACTAGCTATTTAAAATATACGTCCACAATTGAGATATTAGTATTAGATACAAATATAAAATACATTAAAGATAAATTGTATCTTCTTTGAGTTAGAGTGTTTGAGTTTTTTATACTGTTTTTCAATTGGAAGTGTTTATTTTTCCAGTGAACATTTAATTGCTTCAAATGCTACGTTTGGTTGAGTGTTTTTTTTTTTTTATCTATGGGGAATATTTATTTTAATATCCGCTTATTGAGGTATATTTACCCTTTACATGACCAATTAATCTGATACTTAATTATTTTGGTTGCAATATCTATCAAGTATTGTTTTAAATAGATTTGAAATTAACGCCAGATAAAATGACAGTAAAAAATATGTAAGAAAGTTAATATATATATAAAAAAAAAAAAAAAAAAAAAAAAAAAAAACTGGGTGCGTTTTAAGTTGTTTATAAAAAACTTAAAAAAATAATAATAATAACAATTAACATAACCATCAGTAGTTATTTCCCTTCCAAAGTTTGTTAATGATCTTTTATTACTTCTATGCCTGGTGAAAAGATCACATTTTATGTAATTGGAAGATATTATGACTAAAATTGTTAAGAGAATCAAAATATCCTTAGAACAGCACGATATTCTAAATTTCAAAAATTTATGTCGTTTATTAAGAATTTACAGCATTACTAAGTTCCTTTGAAAATAATGCTTTTACGATATCTTTTATTTTAAATATAGTTGTATTCTCACTTATAATCATGCATAGTTACCCCAAAGGTAATGGATTCTAGCTCGATTTTCCTTAATTTTACAGGAAAGCTGTTTAAAAGTATCAAGTAGGCTAAAAGTTCCAAAAATATTGATTTTAGAATTTTGGCATGTATTTAGAATTAAACTATTTTGCTTCTTTTATCTTACAATTTTGGTTTGTACTCTTACAAGTGATAAAAGAGAGAAAAATTAATTAAAAAATGTAAACACTGGTTTGCTATGCCACAATTTAAAAATGCATTTTTCTGAAAATGTCATTATTCAAACTTCGATGTACCTTTTGAAGAATTAGCTACCTGCTTGATCATGATTTTTCATCACATATTTTCCTTATATCATAAATTAATGTGAAGTTAACTTTTTAGAAATTTTTTAATTCGTTGTTTTCTAGAAAAAAAAATCTTCTAAGAAATTGTGATATTCAGAAATTTTTGGTGCTTTTCCATTTGAAACTTTTAAAACAAATACCGAGTTAACATACTATCCAAATGTTAATCTCATATTGATAAAAATACTTAAATAATGTTTAGAATAAATCAAAATGATCTGGGCTTGAATTACAAAAGGTGTATAGAAAATTGTCCTTTTAACATTAGCGGTATACCGAATACCCTTAAAGTTACGAAAATGTTATTCTTTTAACGCTAATGCTAAACTTTAAAAAATAAATATTTCCATTATAAATTGAACATATGAAACATCCATACTATCACAACCATAACCTGAAAATAAATACATGCATATAGTGTCGTTTACATCTGAAGTATAAACTACGTATAAAATTATTATTACTCAAATCACACTACAGAAAAAGCCAGACATCCCCGAAGACAAATATGCAAGTGCAGTGCTAAATACATTGTACCACGTTTCTTAAGCATCTCAAATTGTATGTGAGACGTCAACTCCTTTGAGGTCCATTCATAATTCAAGCATACCGTTAACAGGGAGAACACGATTCTTCTTTTGAGACATGGCTGCAATAACGAAGCAATTTGTAGATGGAAGGGCCTTATCATGACCAGTTGGGGATTAGGATAATAACTTTTACAACCAGGGAGCGATTGTTTCTGGTGATTAAGATTCGCAGTCGTTTGTCTTGGAGGAGAAATAAATCTGTCGACGATTAATTGGATTCGTGGAAGAAGGTTGAAAATTGTTAGGCTGGAATTGTTGATGAATTATCGGGTTGAGAAAGATTGATTTTTGAAAGTTTTTGTTGGTATTTAGTGTTAAAAAATTATTTAATGAACTTGTTGAATAAAAAAGAATTATAAGTGTAGGAGGTATTTAACGTTGTAATATTTATCAGAATATACTACAAGGATTTATCGTCATATGATACAAGATTATAACAACTATCAGTATATGTAATGGCGCATTACATTGTTAACGTTAGGAGATTGTACAGAAATAACTTTTCAGAACTTAACTAATTAGAAACATTAGTATTTTTTTTAAAACACAAAACTGATCAGCTATATGATAAAAATAGTTATCAAAGTAATTAAAAAAATCACAAATTTTTTTATACGAATTTATTAGCACATGAAAAAAGAAATAGTTAACAAAAGCTATCGATACATAGTAAAGAATATATTTTCAATTGAAAAAATTATCGTTGCAAAGAAAAGAATATATTATAAATTCCAAAAATTATCATTACACACAAAAAAAGTACAAAACTTCAATCAAACAAGCATAGCTGATGGGGAGTTTTTGTATAACATTGGACTCAAAATATAGCCACTGAAACTTCACTTTTTTAAAACCATGGAATATACAAAATTAAACTGCTTAAGATTCCTTCAGCAAGTTTCTTATTATCATTTATTCAACATCATTCATTAAGTATTCTACATTTACAGTTCTATTACATGTAACGCTTCCACGAATTATACGAGAATTTAAAGTTTAACTTGTGCATGATTCTATGTTTCAAACCTGAAACTAATTGTTTGAACCCTCAAATTACAATTTTTTCTTTAAACTATTCTTTTGACGTATCACCTCTATGTCAGACTATGTTATATCAGTACTATTCAGATGCAAATAAATGATAACTGGCCTCCCAATCCATCAGTTTAGATACCCATTAATTCTATATCCATCACCATTGTATCTACTTCTGGACGTGACCACCCAATCAAGAATCATGCAAATTTTGTTTTATTTCTCGGTATTTTTCAATTAAAGGGAATGAGATATTCCTCAATGCATCTTGATCAGTGCACCAGTGCACGCAGTCATAAAACCTTTGACCAAAATTTCACCGGAATGTATAAAATGCTAGTTAATTTTTGTTGTTTTCATACCCCAAGTTTTCATGCCCCAATTATTTTTTGGTGAAAGTTTAAAGATTTTCTGTGAAATGCTTAGTTCCAAAACCAGATTTTTTAATAAAAAAATAAAGTAATTACAAAAAGTTTTTCTGAGAAAAAAACCGTACAATTTTGCCGAAGGCTTGAAGCTTTAAGTTATGACTAACTTTGAAAGTGTTTCGATTTTAGATCAGATAAAAATGAATGTAATATATTTGAAGAAAATCTAAGTCCAAAAAGTGTTTTTTTTTTTTTTTTTTAATTCTTTGGCGTCGGTATTCGACTATTACTAAAACTTTCAACCATTTAATTAGAAACAGTTTGAAGATGAAAATTTGTAGTTAATGAAATAATTTTTTTTTTGATTGACAAATACTCTTTTTTTCCAATTGTTTATTTCTTTGTTATTTATTAATTATTTGCTGTAACTCAAATAAACAATCTAATATTAAAGTGTAATTTCAAGATTTAAATACAATTACAATTAAGAGAAGAAGTTTAGAAAATTTTGTCAAAATTTTTCAGCATTCTTATAAGCTTTCTTAAAAATTACAGAGAAAAAAATTAGCTGGATATCCTTATTAGTGGAATGAAAGGAAATATATTTAAATAATTGAAGATTAAGACAAAACACAAATATAATGTGATAAAATTAGTTCTAAGACATTTGGAAAGATTTAAGAGAAAACATCAGAAAAGCACACAAAATTTGATGTCACTTTCAACGTTAAAAATTAGGGTAATGAAAGTAATATAATAATATACATTTACTTTTATGGGATTCAATAGGATTCTAGTAAATATTTAAACTATAGACCCTGTGAACAATATATGCTTATGCTCTGATAATGTGAAATCAGTTTTGTTGACATAGGTATACGTGCAGAAGTGAAAGTGAAACAGAAGAGATCGAACGAAAGAAGCAGAATAACGAAACTCTTTGAATCAGTGACAGTAAATCCATCAAGTTTTGTCAGAGAGTAGTTTCATGTAAACAAAAGGAATTTCATCCTTTCCCATCGAAACAAATGGGAATCCAACGCAATCGCTCGAGACATGTCGGTGTCGTACATCCAGGGCGTTCACACCACCACCAAAAGATCTTTTAATTTGAAAAGTGAGATTACACCAAAAAAAAATCTTAACTAGCTGATCAGACGGCTTCTTGGCGTCATTTGAACTTTGTGGAGGTAATTGCGCAAGACTCTGACCTAGGATGGATATGCACGATGTGTCTGGAAGGATGGGAAAGTGGCCACCATCGTGAAGTAGGCAGCTGGTACCGATATTGCTAAGTGTGGAAGCAAGTGTTAAAGATGAGAGAGATTAGGTAAATTGTGTGTGAAGTCTTCGTGATGCTTACTTAGTAGTTCATAAGTATTTACCATTTTTAAATTTATAGTTATGTGCATTGAGATTAATACGCTGTAAGGCTACAAAGTGATGGAAAACTATGATCTTATAATTTTAGCTTGATGTATTAATTTAGATAAGGTTAGGGTAAGTAAATAAGGTAAGTAAATAAGAGAACGAAAGGAGAGAGAAAAGAAGGTTAAATATATTTAAATAAAAAATTGGTATAAAGAAGCCTAATGGCATTCTTTAGTTACCTAAAGAAATGCCTTTTACAGCTGAACAGAATTTATTATCTAATAATTGTAGATTTTAATGATTTTAGAATGTTATACATTATTAACTCCTCTCTACAACCGAATAAATGTTACAACGTTTTTCAGAAAAAACTATTTAGTTTTAAACAAATATATACATTTCATATTCATTGAAAATATGCTACACCTCATTTAATATATTTAAAAGAAAGGATTTGATATATACCTCAATATTATTTTTTGTAATGCAAAATACATAAAACTTTCGCCTCGAAAGACCTACTACCTTAAAATCATAATCCTTTGATTCATTTTAAAGTTCTTTAAGTTTATCTTAATATTATTTAGTTAATCTTAATACTAAAGGTTAACATTTATCCGTCTGCTTGTATTTGAAAGAAGCTATTAACTGGGGCTGTTAGTAAAATTATTATCAACATCTAATCCTCCCAAAGCTCACAAATTGAATTTGGATCCTCTTAATTTAGGTTTTAGAGGTTAAATTCTTGTTGGAGAAAAAACAATTATTCTTTAAATTAAAAAAAAATACCCTTTTCCCAAAATGCAATCAAATAACTGTCAGTAAACTTATATCAACACCCAAATTTATTCTTATGACATCATAAAAGCACCTGCCTTTTACAGTTATCAGTGACTAAATAATATTCACATGTAGGCTTCAAAACGTTTTCGCCCGTTAGACATCTGTATGCTAATTCCTCTGATAAAAGTAAAGGGTAAATTGAACTCACTTTGAATTACCAACGGAAATTTATTATTTAAGTTCATTAGTCATTGCACAGTTCTCGCTTTGTGGTAATGAACAGTTATCAGCTTCCCTTAAGAAAACTGTGTTTTAAGTGCAATCTGTTTTATTGAGAGATCTTATCAGAAAAGGGCATAAAAATGCGTGTGGATAGAATATTTTGAAATGTCTAATTAATTTTTTCTATTTACATTCCATACAAAGTCCAAAGGGTTCAAAATGATAAGAAATGTTTTTCACCTATAACCCTTTTAACAAAAGTGCAGTGTTTGACAAAACATCGGTATGAAGTAAATTCTTGATGAGTGATTGCGTATATAAAAATCTTTGAGACACTTAGATCCGAAATATGTTGAAATAATTATCTTAAATTGACCAGTTTGGTGATTTGGTTTTATTTATTTCAATAACTAGGAGTGTGGAACATCGCACAACTTTCAATTACACTATAATACTGATGTCAATTTGTGTCATTTACCGTTTTTATATTTTCATCATTCATTTAAAAAAAATGGTCAGTTGGCGATATATTTTATCATAATTCTTGCATAGGACTTCGCCAAATAGATGATTTTGGCGATATACTTTTCAATAATTCTTATATTATCCTTTCTTATAAGTGAAACTGAGGAGAGGAGAAAAAATGATCGTTGATGAGGTATGCTCAAGGAAATAGAACACTGTGTTAAAGGCTTTCGTTTTTCAACTTTTTACGCCATTAATGCATTTTTACGGGAATTTTAGAGGTGGGGATGTTTAGAACACTTTAAGAGGCATTATAACAGCGATTTTGGACAAAATCGTTAGAGCCGTTTTTTAGCAATTACTGAAAAACATGATTTTTTTCAATGGCAGCTACCTTATACGCATGTCCGATTTTGACGATTTCCAGCTTAAGATTTTTTCTTGAAGTATAGAAGGAATTTGAAATAAATTTAGAAATAATTCTTATTCCTCGACGAGTAACAACATTAATTTTTAAAGTTTATAACAACCCCGCTGTGTAATAATTTATTTCAATACCTATCATTTGAAAAACGCTAATTTTGCATTTTGTAGCTAAATACGCTTTAGTGTAATTTACTTTTTAATACTGTAATTCAATTTGAAGGCAGGAGTTAACTCGACAATATATTCAGGTCCAATTTTCAATCCAATGAACATGAAAGTCCACAGTAAGGTGTCGAATGCCTCGAAGGACTGGATTTCAATCTAGTACTTATTCTCTTACAGGGGATACCTACCAATTTAACTAGTATTAAATAAGCATTTTTTTAAACCAATACTATATTAAAATTAATTTTTAATCCATCATATAACGAGTTTGTATTTAAAATTTACAGCAACATTTCTCAAATCATTGTTTTAATAATTACCGGTGTTTTAATTTCTTAACAGAGTTTTTATAAGATATGGAAATTTATGCTTTATTTTTCTGTACTTTTATTTCTAATTTTTTTGGACTTGCTTTCAAATGATTGATCCAAAATTTATTTACATATATCGAACACCTGCTAATTTAGTTCCAATAACCTTATATTAAAATTTTTTAATCTATCATATTGCAAGTTTGTGTAAACGTTACAGCAAAATTGTTCAAATTATTGTTTTGATAATTTTCGATGTTTTAATTTCTAAACAGCGCTTGAAGAGGATATGGAAATTTATGCCTCTTTTGTTACCTATGCTTTTATTTTCAATCTTGCTGGACCTGTTTTTAAATGACTGACCCAATAAACAGGAAATCATTCCTTCAAATTGATGCATCTTCCCGTTATCTATACTGACACAAACCTTGAACTTTCGTTGAAGATTTCAACGTAAAATTTTGTTTTACCTGTCAAGCTTTTGAAAGAAATAGAAGAGATGAATTGCACTAACAATAGTCTAGCGTCACTAAGCTAAAAGGAAAGCCAATTATAAATGCAATTAAATAATTATCTATATCTTAAATCATCCTTGAACGGATATTTTGGAATAATAGTGCTTTGGATGTCTACCATAACATTTTAAAAATGCTGTTTGTGCCTTAATTTTTATAGTAAACTTCCGGTTCTAATTAATATTGAATGACATGATGGTTATAATAAATTGATGAAATGTAACTAATATTTGATGTTCTAACAAATAATGGTTATGATAAATTGATGAATATTACTATTTCTTTGTTTTATATTGCTTATATTGCTCTATATTGCTTCTATGAAATGCTACCAGTATGAATGTTACTGGTAACATTCTCTCCTCCCCCCCCCCCCTCGTAAATGATCGGTTATTAAAAAATTGTTATCCGGACACCATCAGTGCCCAGTTGTTTCGGATAATCATTTCTCGACTGTATCTAATAAATTTTGTTAATATTCTAGTATAATATGGTGTGAATGTGAAATTTTCTTCAAAAAATTATTTAAGGAATGTTAGGTTTTTTTTGCAACTGTCGCAATCAAACCTTAATTTTTTTTTCTTTTAAATAAATGTTTAATGAGCTGACTTTTTATAACTAATACATAGCATTTACTAGCACTTGAAGCAAAATTTCCAATTGCTTGAGAATTTTTCAGCAAGATTGAACAATTATTGGCATGTATTAGTTATAAAGTTTAGATGATTAAATACTTTTAATAATTTAAATACTTTTTTTTATAAATAAAAGTATTCATAATTGGCATACCTCATATATTTTCTAAAATAGATTTTTACTAAATAGTGCGAAGAAAAATTAAGAACTTGAAAGTTTTTTTAAAGGAATAAGTATTGATTAGCAATTTTATTACGAAAGTATTGTTGCTAAGAACAACGTTAAAAAAATAGCAACTAGTTGGCACGTTTTTTAAGTTGCGAAAACCAGCAGACAAAAACCAGCTTCGAAGTTTATCGAACTTTAAGTTTCAGGAATGTGTTTTCCCTCCTTTAAAATGTCATATGAGTTGCATTGAGGTAAACACTACAAATGATTAAGACATCTACAACTGATATTAAATACCTCTTTAAAAAAGATATTTAAATTAAAACTCTCCTTGAAATTAAATGCTATGAATTGAATTGCTTGGAAATTTCTACTATAAGTTAGAAGTCTATTTTTTGCTTTCAATTACCCATATGCATACATAAGGTAATTAAAGTATAGGATTCAATAACAAAAATTGATTTTTTTTTTCAATTCTCCATATTTTGAAACATCCTGATTTTAAAAAAAGTGATCTAGAAAAAATGTCTGTCTCTGGTCTGTATAACTCCCGAACAAATTGACCTATGATGTTCAAATTTGGTATACGGGTTGGTGGTGGTCATGGGACATACCATTAAGGGTTTCGTCAAAATCGCACATGCGCATAAGGTAGCTGTCAATGATTGCTAAAAAACGGCTCAAACGATTTTGATACAATCGCTATGATAATGCCTCTTAAAGTATTCTAAACATACATTCCTCCGACATTTCTGTAAAAATGCTTTAAAGGCATAAAAAAAACCTAATGCCTTCAACATCGAGTTCTCTTTGCTTGAACAAAGCTCATCAACGATCGTTTTTTTCCTTCTTCTCAGTTTCACTTATAAGAAAGCATAATGCAAGAATTATCGATAAGTATATAACCGAAAACACAATTTTAGCGAAGCTTTTTTTTTCCATAGAAGAATTATTGCAAAAAATATCGCCAAACTGGTCATTTTTTCTAAGCGAATGATGAAAATATAAAAACGATAAATGACACAAATCCACATCAGTAATATAGTGTAATTGAAAGTTGTGCGATGTTCCATACCCCTAGTTAAAATTAATGTTCAATTTTAATGAATATTTATTACTATAAAATAAAAAAAAAAACTTATAAATTTGGGAATTGAAATTATGAAAAGTAGTTATTTTGCATTTTATAAAGATGTAGGTAAAATATTTATACTAAATGAAAATTTAGAACTTTGATTTAATTAAAATTAGACACATCATTTATTTGTTTCGCCAATCAAAACAAAGCACGTTTTCCTTCCATTCGCTTCGCTTGTCGAGGCCTCGCGTTTGGTTGGCGACATTTGCGCCCGGATAACGGAAGAGTACCGATAAATTCTCAAGATTTGTCGTAATGAAACTATATTTTATTTGATAAAATTTAAAGAATTGTCGTGCAATTCCATATTTATCTATATCTGTTATCTTGGTATGATCTTGTAAGAAAACGAAGAAATTTAGATTATCTAGATAAATAATTCTTCAAGTTCCCTTCTATTTAATTACCTTCACGTATTGAAGAAATCAGAATTTGTCAAAGTAAAATAAATGATTTATTTTTTGTAAGAATTTCAAAATTCCATATTTATTTGGTTCATTCTCATTAACTCATGAATATCTAAAAATACGAAATATGAAATGTATTGAAACTGAAGTTTTGGAATAATTTCAATACCTTAATAAGATGAGAGACTGGTTAAGTTTGGAGGTTTAGGTATTTAATTTTTTAATGATAAAACAAAAATGAAAACTAATATATGAAAGTCAAAATAAACCTAACATTTTAATCAAAAAGATATGCTTAGAAAACTCAAGCAAACATTTTTTTTAAAATAAGGTATGCGATTCCCATTTGTTATTACTATATCCGTTTTATTTACTACATTTGTTACTTAAATAACACCATAATTTGTCTTGAAGCAATAGAATTTTATTGAATAATGCTATTTTAATTATTTAAATTTCACAGTAACACAAAACATTTGATGTGAAACATAAATATGAGGTACAATTATGGGTGCACAAATATCAGGTTTTCGTAAATAACTAGTTTTTGTGCTTGATCCTGTGGAAAGGTGCAACAAAAAGAGACAACTTTTATTTAAACAAGAGTTCATTATCTCATCAAAATAGATTTATCTCACGTCAAACATACATTGAAGTAAGTACAGACATTCCCTTGAACCCTCATTAAACTAAACAAAACCAGATAATAAACTGGACTGACAGGAAGCATGACGCTAACCTTTTTAATAGTTAACGAGCACAACTAGTAATAACATATTTGTGGTAGACCTTAGCACCTTTTAAAACCGGTAATCATAAACGTTTCTTTTGAATATTATATAATGCCTATCACTGATCCATCAAAATTTCCGTAACTCTTTAAAATGATCAAAATACTTGTTATTTTATTGCTTTATTTAGAACCGTGTTTTCCATACTGTGGGTTGCGACAGAATGGTGGGTCACGAGCCAATTTTTGGCAGGTCATGACAAGATCTTAAATGTATTATTCAAATACATTCTTGAATAATTGTATTTTGTAATAATTACTTTTCTTCATTGAAATACATTTTTGGGCAATAAAATATCTTTCGAAAGGAACATGTGCAGTAAATTCTATGCTTCAAAGAAATGGTGGGTAGCTATTGATTAGATTTTTAAAATTTTAAAAAGTTAGTCACAGTGTTTAAAAGTGTGAGATCATCTGACTTAGTAATTAGGGTTTTTGTTTGTAATTGATGAAGATTGAATAAGATAAGATTGAATTTCTTTTACGTAAATAGTAAAATGACACCATTGGCCGCGTACTAGAGCGGACATATTTGAGGTTTAAGTGAAAAAGTATTTTAATCAGTCTTTTTCAAAACACTTTGTCACTATTAAAAGAAGAGCATTGTGTTTCTCAGTCTAAGATAAAAATTTAAGGGTTATTGGATAGTGATTATTTTTGTATTAGAGGATATAACTTGTCACTGATTTTTATATGGAACGAGTGGGTAGGTACGGTATTAACAATACTAACAAATCAAATATTAACAATTATTATAATTTTTTTTTTTTTAAAATTATGTCTTGATTTATAGTAATTAAATCGAATCACGAACATTTTATTCAAACGTTTGGAAATTTCTAGAAAAATAATCAACATGAGCAAGAATCATAAAAAAATGTGTAATAATGCAAATTTTATATGATTTCAAAGTTTTAGTTTGCGTGTATTTAGGATTTTCTTATTTCAAAGTATAATCTATGAAAAAAAAAAAAAAAAATTGAAATCTAATTTTTGTCTTAAAACACAATTTCCCTAATACTATGCATTTCAATTAAAAAACATGAATTTATATTTCAATATTTGAAATTTGTAGTACTTGTAATTTTTCTGATTTTTGAGGAAGTTCTTGTAAAAAAAAAAAAAAAAAAAAAAAAAAATCAAACAAATTAATACACTTTTTACTGCAATATAAATATAAAATATGCAACAATTTTTAAAAATTGCACCTGGAACAATTGGTATACTTTATGTTATTTTATTTACTGATTATCAAAGATTAATAGAAAATCCATTTTAAATATGACATACTGGCCTTAAACAATGCAAGATTACTAGTAATAAAAGTTAAAATACATGAATTGTTATCGATTTTTGTCTGTGTTATATCTTACTCTAATCCCTATTATCACCTGTGGGTTGTAACATTTTCAAATTATTCTTTTAGATTAAATATTGTACTTAAAGCTAAAATTCATGCGCCAGTTTTAGGACACTGAGCTTTCTTTTATTTTATGTATTTCTATCGAGTGCATAATGGTGTTGATAAGTGTGACAAAAGTAATCCGAATCACTGAAGTTTAAAATCATTTTCGTTACAAAATGAACCACTAATAATTCATTTGCTCAATGAATATAACAGAACGGCCATGCATTTTTATACTTGAATGGTAGATGGCAGCACTAAAGTTTGTACAATCTCTTCTCAAATTGTAAATTCATGACTCGGCAATAAGTAAAGTTTTCGAGTAGTCTCAGAATTTTGTTTTGAGTTTTCCAGTTTTAACATATGACATTTGTGTACAATGATGAAACATATTTAGAGCAATTCTCTTAATGTAATGAATCTTCTCCAACAATCTCCGTTGATTTCAAAAGTAATTTTTTGTAGACTATTTGTCATAAATTTTCAATTATCTTTTTAAATTGTGATGCGCCATATTCTTAATATATCTATATCAGCATTGTATTATTCTCTTTTATATAATAAACTTAATTTAATACAATCAACATTAATCTAAGTTAAATCAAAGTGATTTTTACCGAGATAGAAATGACAGACCTATGTTAGGAACTCTAAATGGATTGTCAATTATTCATAATAAACATTAACTCAAACATACACATTATTTTCAACGAAGAAGATATGAAGAATAATTTTTTTTTTAACATGGAATAATTTATTTAGGTTTATATTCAGGCTTCTGTATATGAAGATAAGAGTTTGGTTTATCTTCATGGTAAAACTTTTTACATCCCCCCCTTACAAATTATTATAACCAAATCCATTACTTTCTTCTTTTTACCACATTTCTATCAAGCAAATAAAGTAATGTTCTTATTCACAAACCCTTTCAAATCATTCTGAATCCACTTTTTAAATATGATTATAATAATAGCTGTTATACTTTGAATGTCTCAAAAGAATATGTCACATTTTGACAAACCGTCTTTGGGTCTAAAAGCAAATCTCATTTCTTATCGTAATCCGTATTACTTGCACATCCCACAAAGCCTTTGTAATGATACCTATACGTCTGCCAAAATGCCTGTTAGGAGAGTTACTGCAGATATCCCACCTGTAATTTCATTCACTACCCTGTAATCACAGAGACCAACATCGTGGCGACTTTGCTTCATACCATTACGCCTTCTTCTGAAGAGGGTATCATTTAACCAAACGAATAATGGAATTGTCTTTGTTGTCTTTCAAGTAAAAAAATATTACATTGAGAGATTTTGAAGGCTGTCGGAAAGATTCGGGGGGGGGGGGGGAATGTAGTATTCTGTTAAGGATGGTTAAAATGTGCTCGAATTGATGTGAAAGATGAGTATTAGTGTAATATAAAAATGAAAAGGAGTTGATTATGCTGTAATTTTTCCAGTATGGAAAAGTCAAACCAGAAACTTTTTCCTAGATAACTGTTATATTCCAGATTATTTTTGTTGATATTATTCTTGTAGAAGGATTAGTAAATATAGTCACCAAGCTAATTCCTTGTACGTCTCAATCAATAAAATAAGATGGAAGCACAAAATAGTTTTGAAGTTATTAAAGAAATTATTTGCTTTTACAAATGTCAAGTTACTTGTAATTTATAAAGTCTGAAAGAATAAATTCTTTGCATTGAATTATTTGAATTGAATAACGTTTTGGAATGTTTCAAAACATTTTTGCTTTTGGTTAAGAATTATTGGATGGGAAACGTTTCTCAGAATTTGCTAATGCGTTTTGTCAAATATATAACCACACGCAGCGAAATATTTTAACTGATACACCGAAGGCATATTTAACTAAAAAGAGGCAGCGCTATGTAAATTTCTTAGCGCTGGTCTCAAATTCCTGCATATATATGAGGTCTATTTTATGGAAAACGATTGCTAGATTATAATAGCTGAGTTCCACCACTTGTACATGTATATAAGAGTTGTAGCAGGGTAGCTATAAATAAAAAGTTTATTTGAATTAGCAGAAAAGGTAAAACTCGGGATTCACTTTCGACTAATCAGCTTTTGAAGCAAGAGTCATTCAAAATATAAGCTTGTAGGAGAACTGATATTATTTTCCTCAGTTGGAAGTATACAGAGAGGGAGCTGTTTTTGAGAAAGATATATTACAGCATGCTGTAAAAGTTAAACAGCGCAGAAATATGGGTCTCTAGTAGTTTAAATGTTTTCCAAGAGATCAGATAGTAGCTTTTATGACCGATATATGAGTGGGAAAAAGGTTCAGCCATAAACAGTCATAAAGCCAGTGTCCAACTCTTGTTTCTTCAGTACTTCCTTTTAAAATCAGACAAAGCACATCCCTTTACTTAGTTGGTGTGATTAATTTAATGTCAATTAGAGTTTGCATAATTGTATCAACAAAACTACAACACATATTTCTCAATATTAATGAAGATCGACCATTATTCATTTTGTTTTGGAATTATTACACATTTTTTCTTGCTTTAAATCATATATATTTGACAAAATTATCTTTTAAAAACTTTCCCTTATTTTATTGAAGAATTTTATTATTTTTATTGAAAAAAGAAGAAATTTTTAACTCTTGAGATTTCTCTGTGAGAAGATAACATTTTATGGTTTCTCCAAATGTATAAAATATACGTTAATGTCAAATTTTACACAACTGTTGAATGTAATGTTCAAGGTAAGGTCAAAAATGATTTTTGAAGAAAAGAAATTAGGTCTTAAAATATTTCTAATCTTCAGTATAATATACCATTTATTATTATATCCATCACATTTATCTTATCTAGTAACAGCATATTTGTATGCATAGCGGCAATTGGGTCTAAGATTCTTAAATACAACTACATATAGTTCTATACACATAAGCATTCCATCTTACTCCCACCAGGTGGTCATTTTTTGACGGTACATATGGACATTTTTTTATATGTATGAAATAACCACGATATACACATTAATAACACCTTAATTTATATAACCATTGACATCTCAGAACAAGGTTAGATCAAAACAACATATTTCAGACTTATCTAAGTTTTCAGCCACAAGCCCTCACCATTTTTCACTTTTTATAACAGTACATTCATATTTCAGTAATGCACACACGTGGTCGATTTTTCTGGGTTTTACCGAATTGGCGACTAAGTTTTACAAATCAATCCCTGAAACGAAATCCGTCACCCCTGATTTACATTGCTGTTGATTTAAAGGTACAGAGCAAGGCCACAGCTCGGATCCGATTCATCACAGTGTCCGCATAACAGTAAATTAAACGATGCCCGGCGATAATTAATGGGATCACGTATCTTCTTACCTGTAAAAAAGTCCTTCAACTCGCTTCAGAGTTTAAGTTCAAGGAAAGGCCCTCTTAGAATACTAATTCCAACTGTCTCAAGGACAGTAACGAGAGCAGCCCTTTCGCTTTTTTCGTGGAACCGACCCCAGCCCGATCCTGGAATACGAAGTGGGATTTACAGAGGGATGGATGGAGTAATTAAAGTTGATTCGTAGTCCTGAGACGTCACTTATCAGCCTCTGGAGGCATGATATGTGGGAAAGTTTAGTACGAATGTTTGAAAACATATTTTTTCTGTAGTGTAGTGATAATAATGTTGACTATTTAAACTATTGTGGTTATGTAACTAGGCAATTTGTAGTACAGTTTAAAAAATGTATGAGCGAAAGATAAAACCTTTATAAGAGTTTAAAATAAATTCGTGAAATGCCAAAGATAAATAGGCTACTTTCAGCAACAAAAAGTTAGAGCTAGATCATAATATTGTATTTTTAGGGTTAGAATAGTACATTTTTATTATTCTTTAATATACTCTACAAGTTTTAAATGCATTGATATGGATGAGGCATTGGAAATTATGACCTGACTAACAGTAGAAAAAAACCTAACACTTTTTAAAATTAGGAATTAAATAGGATTTTCCTAAATAAGGGGCCTTTTTTAATTAAAACGAAATATATACAATTAAGAATAAACTTCAAAATTAGTTAATGAATTTAACTACACCAATTAAAAATTAATAGTTTACCTAACAATACTTACATTTTACGTAGTTGCAGCCCAAAATTGGTTACAAATTAATGTTATAGTAAGATTCATATGATTAATTAAGGTTGTTACCAGACCGTTATACACTGCAATAAAGTTTATGTATTGGAAAACATTGATCTTGAAATTGCTTATTTGCGTTGTATATAGAGAAATTTAACTTTATGTGAGCTAAAAAAATAGCTGCATAGTGAAATCAGAGACTGCAGATAAAGACATGCTAATTGACATCCTCTCATCAAGCTGCAATATTATGTGACAATCTAAGAAATAATTAGCAATTTATAACATAAAGCTTTCAATGACTTATTATCTATGAGTTTAACAGGAATTAAAATTAAAAATATTATGAATAAAAAGAAGGAAAAAATAATATTAGAATATGTCTAAAGTATCACATGTTTCTACTTATTCTGACACTGATGCAATAAATGCTGAATAGGGTGATTAGATATATTTTAAACTGAAGTAAACTAAAAAATAAATGTACTAAAACTTATACTCTTTTTCAGAAAATATTTATTTTTATATAGGTCACAACGAGTGAATTTAAGAACTTACCAAGAAAGTTTAAATAACCAAAGGATAAATTAATGTCCCATTTGATTTTATTGAAATCTGAAATTTCCATATTGTTATTTAATCGAAAAAATGACAGAATTTTTTTTTTTATTGAATTTGGAAAAAAATATTGTGAATTGAAAAATTTCAATTATGTTTTAAAACGACGATAATTTATTTTCAAATTCATAAATACTACTAATATTACGATTATAAAACATAGCTTTAATATCAAGAATGCATAGCAAATGTTGCTCTTTTCTTTTTTTCATTCTCTATACGCCATGCTAAAATTTCCATTAAACATTAATCACATTAGTATTTAACTGTAAATCGAAAGTTATAAATTTATACAAAATATCAAATGGTATGTTTTTATCCCTGTGCTTAAGTTTCAACGAAAAAGCTAATATTATTTGGAGGAGTTTCAGCTTTAAGTATTGTTTAGTAGTTCCATAGGCAACATTAGCATTGAAGTTAGATTGAGTGATTAAATTAAATTTCTGGGTATGCACCAGTTACCAGAAAATAAAAAATCTGGCATAAACTGCTGAGTTGTATGAAGACCTTACAAAGCAAAACTATTAAACACTCAATTAAAAAAAAATTCCTGATATATATTTCTTTCACAAGCGCACAATACTTCACAGTGTGGATTCAGTGGAGTTTTACTTGAAGACCACTTTTAATAAAAACATAAATTTATTCGTTTGGCATGACTATTATTATTTATAAAATGTCTAATGTTAATATAAATATGTTTAAATTCTTTTAGAATTTCGGCAGAAATTTTCCAACAACCACAAATTACCCTTCTTTTCATTTAAGACTTGTCACTAACTGTATACAGAAATCTTAATTGTAATTGCAAATTCTACAAAATATTTCATCACGATTCCCTTTACAGTTACATATAACATTCATACGAGCTGTGAAGCATGCTGCAACACAAACTTCCAGACCTATTTGAAGGATTGTCAAATTTAAAATTGCAAAAATTCTTTCCTTGAAGTATAATGTATATAGCCTCCATATAAAGTTGTTTATCAATGTATACGATTAAGTAAAAGAGTGAAGATTGAGAATTTAAAAGTTTGATCGGAAAGAAATCACAATAAAGAATTTGTACAAAACTAATTTTTATTAATTACAAAGCACATCAAAACAATAAATAACAAATGAGAATGAGTTATACCTTAATAAATAATCCATAATACAGAATAAGGAACAGAAAACATTCTGACGAGGCTTTTTAGACACCATATGTCTTATTTCAAGCGTTATGAAAAAGCTTATTACTACTAAATGGAAAAAAATTGCTAAAGGAAGTGAAATTGGTTTCATTTTGGACAAGTTAATGATATTATAATTCCCCTGTGTTTCATACATTATTTATGAAAAATGGGTTTAATGATAAGTGAATTTTAAGCCATGTTATTTATAAGCACACTTTCATATTAATGTGCCCAGTAAAAGAAAAATGCCCATGAAATAATTAATCAGAAATTTTTGGTTAAACGGAAATAGCGTTTTAGATTTCGTTGTCTTACATGTACTGAGATTCTACATTTTTAAACCGACATCAGAAAATTGAAAATGATGAAGTGTTATATGGTGTATTAGTATCATGACAAAAAAAGAAAGGTATATAATGTTTCACTATTTGTTAAAGAATTTATTTTTCAGACTAGTAACATGAGTTATTCAGTCGTTGATGATGCGATGAATTTGAAATAGACCGCAAAATGGTGAACAAGAAGTGGTGAAATAGTTTTAATACCATAAGTATTACGATAAATAGTAGTCTATGTTTTAAAAAAGAATATCCTTATTAGGTTTTAATATACTATTAAAATGATATTCCCAATCCTTAATGATTCTGGCATTTTGAGAGAGATATGAAGAAAACATTGAAACTCTGAAAGATATAATCACGTGAAACTGTGAAAAATATAATAAGTTACATATGTTTTATGCTCCAAGACCTCGTCTCATAACTAAATATATAGAGTCGGTCGTTACTAGAAAAACAAATTACAATAGAAACTTTTACTCTATAGATGTCCTAACAGTACTGCATAGCTTATTGTATTCACAGTAATAGCTTTCACTATGCAACTGTAGTCATTTATAGCAGTTTTCTGTAGTTTTGAATCAATTCAACATTTTTTTTACAGGAAGGTTTAATAGAATAATGTTGTGAGACATCGAACCAAGAGCACTTAAAATCATTGTATAGCTTATTAAAATGGAGTACGAAACATTTCAAAATAAGTGTTCTCAAGTCCGCTAAAATCGCACAACAATGTTCCATTAATTATTATCGTTTTAATTTTGTCTTATTGTGCAATCGCAGCAACGTTTATCATTCACATACAACATGGACCTTCTGTTTTCGGATATCTTTCATCATTCGTCAAAATTGAATCTCCTGATGGGCTGATAGTGTTGTTGGGGTGCTGGTTTTTCCAGCCTCCTTGAATAGGTATCAGGGTCCATGAGTGGGGCAGCCCTCTGCACGTCCTGGTCGTCCAAGAAGTGTATCTCCGGGTCTGCAGCATCCAAGTGGCTGTTCAGATAGTAGAAGTCTTGGGCGTGGATGCACGGCACGGCGTCTTCGGGGTAGGTGCATGTGAATGTCAGTTGGTTGAACACCTGGTGGAAAGGGATATGAAGAGATATAAGGTATGAGATTAGAGATGCAAGGCTCAACTCTAATGAAATGATACTATTAAAATTTTCAGTGTGTGTATTGTGCTTGCCGCTTAGACACTAACTAAAATTTTTATTCTTCTCATTTAAAATGAGAACAATTTGCGGTTTATAAAGTACTGAGTTGGGAAAACTTGACATTTTTTATTCAAGTCTGATTTTTTTCTGCTACATTAGCAAATACTTGATGGTTCTCGAACGAATCCGTTAATTATTTAAAGTTCTGTAAGGTAATAAAAGAGAACCTTCTTTGATGAGAAGAGAAGAGATACTTTCTTTGACTTCATAAAAACGTTGTTGAAAAGGATATATTGTTGACAATGCAAAATATAATTACATCTCACATATTTAAATAAAATAAGCACATTAAAACATAAATCTTAAATAGTGAAGTAAAACTAATAATATATTTATTTCAAACTTCATCTAACACTTTGTATACTTCATCAGAATAGATCATTTAAAATTAAAATTTAATTAAATTCAGTTTTATTGACGCTGACTTTCATTCAAGAGGATTGGTTTTGAAAAGAAGACGTACGTCACTATGTAACCTAAATTAATCTAGTTCAAGTACCTTTTCTCAAAAATAAATACTTAAAAGTTTGGTACACAACTTTTTTATGCAATTCTAATACTACTGAAAAGATGTTTTTCAATTTTTTTAAAATTAAGTATATTTATGGTCTTTCACATTTATGTAATTTTTATTTTTCGCTCGCTTTTTTCTCTTAACGTTTTATGAGATAAATAAAAAAGGTTTTTACAATGGTTCTCTATACTAACTGCAATAAAGACATGCGTAGTACCTTCAAATTTTGTATTAAAAGTATTTTGTATACTTTCTTCTGAAAAAAGGTACATAAAGTTGAGGGAAAAAACAACATTTTTTAAGAAACAGCCATTTAAAGTTTTAGTATTGTATAGGAATTTAAAAAAAAAAAATTCTAGTAATATTTTATGCATAATTATAAGGGAAAAAAAAACTTTCAATTTTTAGAATATACAAAAGAAAAGTCGAAATTTTTTAAATTAAATATTTAAGTCAATCCTTAAATTATTTGTAATACCTTCCTTTCCTATTCCATAAATATATTTAATGTACTACTTTTGTATTACGCGTGGCAGTGGCAGTCTCTTATGCGTAATGTCTCAGTTTATTTGACGAGAACTCACCGTCTGGTTTCCGCACATAAAACTATACTGCATCATCTGCCTCTTTCCGTCCGCGTGGTCTGTAGATTGGCACACATGGAATATTTGGCAGTTGTTGTCGACGTCCGCGTAGTACCCGTTGCCGAAGCAGTTGAAAGTGGACTTGACATCACCTACCAGCAACTCAGCACCCTCCGGAAGAGCGTACTTTTCTCGCTTCTTCTCGCTAGGCTGAAACATAAGCAAGTTAGGGTTTGATAGTTGGGTATATATTTTGGTGTGTGAGGTGATCATCATTAGAGTTATCTTGTTAGAGGCACTCTGCAGAATTAAATAAGACTGATACTGTTTTGGGGATCACCATTTGGATTTTTAAAAGCTAGTTTATTTATCATCCTTATATTAGCATTAAGTTGATGAAGTCTACAGAAATAATAGATTAAAATTGACTAGTGTGAAGGCTAGTTAATAGTTTTCAGTTTTAGAATGAATTATCAATTGGTGAAATTATGATGTATCAATGAACAGAATCAAAATTATGTACACCGATGATATGAGGATGAATAATTTTTGAAGGAATAATGGACAATATCCATTCTTCCTTCATTATTATGTTCTATGAAAAATATCAAAAAATTAATATGGTATTTAAAACTATGATTTGGTTTTATTTAGTTAAAATTGGAATGCAGTAAAATATATAAAAATATGTATTTCAGGTATGAATGTGCAGTAATTCACTGGAATTAATGAATGCGAAAAAGATTAATTTAATTCGATATATGATGACAATAATGCGGAAGATTAATTAGGTATCCGAAGAAGAACAATAAATCATGTTAGTGGTAGCCTGTTAACAAATTATTGCTGATTTTTTGTCTGTTCATGTTGAATGGAATTGATATTATGAAATTCTGTGGGGATAAAAGAGTTAAAATAAACGGTGTTGATACATAAAACTTCCCTGTTTAGTAACGCCTGAAATTTACAAAAATTAGTATAATAAAATAAACAATTCAAATTATTGGCACCAAACGAATATTGTAAACTTTAAGGACTTATTTTGAGTTTAGCTTGATTAAGAAAATTTTAAAATAAGTTTTTGACTAAAACTAAGGGAATTCAATAACATTTAGAATAGCTATACTATAATTGTTGTTTTCGTTTGAAAAACGTTTACAAATATATATTCATTCATTTATTTATTATATCATTTTCGACATGGTCACAGAAGTACATATACAAAATTTTACGATTATCTGTTGATTAACATGGTCTTCTAAACAGGAGAAGTTTTAATATGATCATTATTTCTTTCATAATTTCTGAATTGACTTATTTCTTTTAGAAAATAAATTACAAACTTACCCAGTTTGTTGTCCTAGCTAAAGAGGTAACAATTACTGAAAATGAAAAAAAAAAAAAGTTTAAATTTGATTGATAAATGTACTGTTGTTAATTATATTATTGCTTAAATGCTTAAGTTTCATATCTATTAAAAATAAAATCAGTGTTACTTACAAGCAAATATGAAGATGCCACAAATCATATTGAAGACTAATTTCAACTAATTATTGACTAAATAAGAAAAAAAGCATTTATTAGTGTATATGCCACAAAAAAAAAAAAAAAAAAAAAAAAAAAAAATAATAATAATAATAATAATAAAAAATAATAATAATAATAATATTCAAAAGTAAGTGAATTCCTTAAGTTGTCTAACTAAAACTACATTGCTCTTATACAAACATAAGTAAACATATAAGAAACGATAAAAAAGAAAAATTCAATAACTAAATATAATTTGAATGAGTAACTTCGGTAACGCATTTTCGATACTTTAACTGTTACGTAGGTTAAATTCTTAATGCACGACTTAACATGCAAATTCCTTCCCACTTCATACACATTTAGCAACATATATTCCACCCTGAAATATTCAAGAACAACATGAACCCCCTTCCGAACGATTTAAATCAACGGCAGATGCCTAAAACTCTTTAAGTAAAGGCAGTAAACTCTAAAAATTATTGTAGAGCGAGAATTCTTTGAATCCCTGCTCACAAACAGGCACTCTGTTTAAAAATTACTGAATTAATCCTTTTAATACTAGCTTGCGATACCAGAAGCTGTTCCATGTCCAGAATGGCATGTATCTAATGAAAAATTCTCTTTGATACTCATGGAGAAAGTCATTTATGTTTCCACTTTCTCATTTCTTATTCTTTTAAAGTAATTATTTAGAATCAAATGCATTAAATTCAGATACGCCATAGTGAACGGAAAGGAAAAGCATTAATTCGTGTAAGAGTGCAAAGGAAAATGCCGACTTTGATTGCTACTTTCGAAATGTACTATATTGGTTTATTATAATACTGTGTAGAATTTTTGGGAATGAAGCATTATGTAATTCAAGGTACCTGTTGGATTCTACAAAAAGTGATCTATATGGTGTACTAACAATACTTACATGCTACAACGTAAACAAACTTTGCAAATGATAAGATTTAATAAATTCTATATTATTTCATCTTTTATGCGTAATATATGAACTTCACATTAAAAAAAATCGATGAAATTTGCCTTGTATAAAATGCAATGATAGCCATGTGTACTTGATATGTAGTGTCAACTATCAAATGTAATTGTCTTTCAGTTTAAATTTTCACCCAAATTGATGTAGATAATCCTTCCTTACAAAAAAGCCTATTTCATATCAGAGGTTAATTTATTATGATAGTTCCTCTTTTCACGAAATTATGATCTATAAAGACTGCCTCAGAGTTTGTTGCCATAAAAACAGCAAATTCGGAGAGTGATGAGCAGCACATTTAATGTTAGCACTTAGGGCAATCTACTTTTGCACAAGATGAAACTCGACTAATTTAGGAAACTTTTCATGAGGTAATATGAATGTAAAATAGCAATTGACATGTTCCCTTTTTGTGTTTAAGGATTCATATGTATCATTTTGTACGAACTGCCACAGTAAATACCATCACGGACCTTTACTTTACTTTTGTAAAGATAGGCGAATAGATATGTTAATTATATCATGGATAATATCTTTGTTCAATTTATTCAAAGATTAATAATTTCTAAATTTTGTTTGTTTACTAATAAAATTACCAAAATTTAGTTAAAATACTAAAAAAGTACCTTCAATGGAAATTTAAAGACGATCAATAATTTTTCTTATAGGTTAAAATTAAAATACTTTTGTAAGAATGAAGACTTGCAACACTGTATCCAAGTTTTTAGTATACGCATAAACGCTAAAGGCTGGGTTCCAAAATGTGCTCGATAACATGTGTCAGGAATATTTTCTCACCTTGAAAAATGCTCATGACGGTTACTAATAACTGATTTAGGTGAATATCTTTGCTGTTTTGCTAGCTCTGAATATCTTTGTTGCAGGTAGGAAAATTCTGACAACTTCTACATTCGGTAAGAGGAATTATTTGTCTGTTCATTACAGATGTGAGTTTGAGGAACACTCTTTGAAATTGCTATATCTTTTACAATTATTCAATAGTTTTCGTTTATGTTGAAGCAAATATTTTGCTTTGAAATTTAATAAGTGGTTCAATAGTTTGTTCAAGAAAAACAAAATAGCTAATAATTTGAATTGAATCATAAATTTTACATTGACCATATGTAGAATGTCGTTGTATGAGCGAGAAAGGTTCATGTCTAATTCTCATAATACAAAAACGCAAAAATATACCACACATTCTACTCAACTTCGTAGGGCAGACATCGAAGATGAGTTTTAATAATAATTTTTCGGGGCGATGAGAGGGGGTAAGGGATATTCTTTTTATTTGTAGCTTAATGAAAGAAAAAAACAAAAACATTTTAACTTAGACCTCCAATAGCACAATACATTGCCCAACCCTGATTTGGAACGTTGTTAATCGACCGTAGGTACTGGCCAATTTCGCCCAATACTGGATAAAACACACCGGAAGTTTTGAAATGTTGATGCACAGTTCTAAAATTGGAGTATTTATTTATAAGAAAGGAGGGAAAGTAAAAATATGCTTCATAATGTTTTTGATATATTTTATTTAAAAAAAAAAAAAAATCGTGTATTTTGGATCGATACTCGAGTTTTTCTCAGAAATACCCAATCTTTAAAACCTCTGTTTCTAACATTAGCCAATAATGTTGTGCTACCTAATACGTTTCTTAATAAAACAGATTTTTTGTTGTTGCTAAAACCACCCGAATCTGTGAGGAGATTTTGAAACTAATCTATTTCGACAAATTTGGGATTCAATTGAACATGGGGAAATAATTTTAAAATTAAGTTCACTATAAAGTAATAAACTTAAATTATTTAACAAGAAAGATGTGTAAAATTAATCTAAATAAATAATTTGAATGAAAAGTAAATTTATGCAGTGTCAGCTTTTCCTATGAAAAATTATCCAAGTTACTTTCTTATTAAAGCAATATTTGAAATAAATAAAGGAAAAACAAAATGTTTGTGAATAAATATCTAATCAATAGAAAGTAGAATACTACTAATACAAAATGTCATTGAAATCTCTACTTATACCACCTATAAGTTGAACTATTTTGGAAATATAACCATTTACATAATTAGAAAAATAAACAATAATTAAGTTTTCTAATTAAAAATATAAAAGTTGTCAATTGATTTTATAATAAGAACTAATGCGAATGAAATACTCTCTATTTTACGATAGTAAATACACTCGAATGAATTATTTTTAAAATTACTATTCATACAGCACTTTACTGACATATTTTTAATACCATCGTATAACATTACATGAAAAATGAAGTAAAAACCCTTGGAATTTAATCAGGTATAATTTCTAAAAAAAACCGAACGTAACACACCGACCTTCAAACGATTTTTAACCTATCTTTATCATTCGAAAGTAACGTATCAACAAAACGAAATGCCATCAAAATTACTATTCATACAACACAACAACTGACATACTTCTCCGATACCACAGCGTAATATTATCAGAAAATTCAGAAGAAAAGAGATTAAAACGAGAAAGAATGCATTGCTAGTAAGAGAGTGACACTCACCTAATATGAACTCTCGTGTCGCTGAATCTTTCGCCTCGTTTGACCCTGACCCTGCGGATCTGCCTGTTATATATAACAGATATGCCCAAAAAACAAATACACTGGAAGTGTCTATTTTCTCACGCCAACCAATCAGGTTTGTCGCAAACGAAGTCGAAGTGTGAGTGACTTTTTTCGTGTGGGTCCTTGAAATTTCACTTTTCGAAGGTGACCTTGACTTTTGGGTTGATGAGGTAGGGCATTCTTGGCTATAAGCAAATGTCCAAACTGATAGGTAATCAGTTAATGAGGTGAATGATTCCTATTTAATTATTTGAATTAATTTTGTTGGAGTAATAGAATGAGAGTTATTTAGAAAGTAAGAGTTAGTACGGGTTTTTTTTTTTTTTTTTTTTTTTTTTTGAAAATTCAGACTTAACTGTATAATTTTCCTAAGTTTGTGCAATTTGTATTTTATGAAAAAATAAATTTTTATTAAAGTATATAACTTTACTTAATAAATTTGTGGGAGAAGGAAAGGCAATAGAGTTATTATGTAATAGGTTTTGTTATATAAACATTTTATGAATCCACAGTGAAAAATAGTTATTTTTATAATTTTTTTTTTAAAGCATGTTATTATTTAATCAGAATGTGATACTGCTTTGTTTATTGCAAAAAAATTAATTTAAAACAACATGTTTTGGAGTAGGAATTATTATTTATGAATAGGAGATCTTAATTATCATGAGGGGGTCGCTGGTCTGACAATAGATTTATCTCCATAACTTTTTTAAATAATAATATTTTGATTAATTAACTTTCTCATAGTGTATTTGTAAGTATATGACAAAACTCTTCTTATCAAAGTAATTAACCTTTAAAGTAAAAATATAATAAGGATATATTAAAATGGAAATTTTAAAACATTTCATTTTTATAATAGTTGGCCGAATCCTTTAAGGGCTCAAGGATCTCAAGGTAATTACAAAACTCATCACAATTTTGCAATTCTAATCTTTTATATGTGGAAAAAAGTCAATAAGTAGAGTGCATACGTCAGAGAATTGTCCTTAAATATAACGTAAACGTAATATGTAAAATACATTGGAATATATACTATACGTAACTTTAATATTTGAAAATTTCTAATAGTATTTGTACTTTAAAAAAATTTTTCAAGAGTGTTATACACGTTAACATATTCGATATAATATGGATTACATCACTCAGATATTAGCGTGGCTCAGTTTACTCTGGGCTATTGGTATTCAAAGAGGAGAGGGGGTTGTCCAAAACAATAGCATGGATCGTTTTCACCTCAACTCGTTTTGAAATTAAGAAATTTCATAAGTTACCATAATTTACTTTTTACCTAAGCCGTGATAAGCACAGTACGTAACTTTTATTATATATAGAGCTTTTAAATTATTTCAATGCGTTTTTTAATACAAATGGCTGATTCAAGTACCTCTACTTATTCAATGTTCTTACTAAGTCACGTTGAAATGCAAAAATGGAATTAAAAAAAAAAAAAAAATATCAACAAATCAGTTATACACATGGTACACAATACACATGGTTGGAAAGCTATATTTTTAAAATTGTCAACGTTAGAGTTGAACCAATTTCATAATTATATTCTATTTCTTATTACGAATCTTATATATTATTTACCATGTACCCAAGTATTCTCATATTTTTCAACTGAATTTATTAAAATTGTAGTTTTTTGTTGCAACATATAGATATATCGAAAATTTGTGTCTGTTTCCCCATAAAAAAGTCTCCCGGAAGGTAATCCCACCTTTACAAAGACAATGACCTATTGCTTTTCCGGCAAAGAAAAAAGACCTCGAGTAGCTCTTGAGACCGATACTCTTCAAATTCGACCAACCAACAAATATATTGAAATCCAAACGCCTCTCAGTTGCTTACTCCTTTTCTACCATGCATCGCATGCATATTCGGATTTTTTTGTGATTGATAACGACATATTCTACGAGTGACCGATTAGAAACTGATAACTGCATAGTTTCCAAGTGAAATAAGTTGCGTGGGTTCGGCCATCGGCCATCTCTACTGTAGGAGGATGGGTCACAAAACTCTTCTGAACCAGTCTAGTAAACCTCACAAAATGTAAATGAATCCTACTCTCGACAAGCTCGCTTTTCAAGACTGGACCATAAAATGGTTTTATGGCCCAGTCTTATGAACCAAGTTCAATAAATCGCCATTGTAAAGAACGCATAGCTTTCACCGGTAGCGTTTTGTTTTTTCGAACAGCACGTCTAGGTTTTGAAAAAAGAGTTGCAGTGACAGATAATCTTTGTTTATGGTATGATGCTGTGAAATAAATTATATTTCTGCTGGATAAATCAAGAGACACGTTACGCTTTATAGAACAGTTTGTGAATAAATGTAATTTTTATACATATTTAATTTAGACACTTTTAACAAATTGAAAACTTAAGCTGTAGTAAATTTTTTAAGTTAACAATATTATGTATATAGACTTATTAAAAATGTCATTGTGTTTTCTTAAAGTTTTTTTTATCCTGAATTTTAAATCACTGGTTAATCTCGAAAATAGATTTGAGTTAATTTTATAAAATTTTAATTTTCAACAGAGCAAGTTGGGTAGTTTTTTCAATAACGAAAGAAATATATACATTGAAAAAAAAATTGTAGTATCTAAAATTATAAAACCTTTTATTTTAAATTGTGCTTAACGTTTCGGTTTTTTGTATAAAATACTTTAATGAAAGTTTTCGTAGAAAAGGATTCTGCTACTGCTAGTAATAGTCTAAAAAAGTGTGTCCTTTTTACAGCAATGATTAAAATTTTTTGTAAAATATATTTTCATATGAAATAAATTATCTTTGATGATAACTCATTATTATAAAGCGATATTTTTGTTTTTTATACTTTAAAAATGATTTCAAACTGATACGTTAACTTGAAGCATTTTATATTTTAAATGAATAATACTGACAGTTTCTTCTTTCTTTTGTAAAGTTCAACAATAAATCGGAAATCAAAATAAATGAATTCAGGATGTTTCTGCGTAAAAGATAATGAGATGTTCAATGAATTATCCAATTCTTTTAAATACTTTACTAACATACATCAATATATAAATAAATATTAAACATGACTCAAAACTTAAATAATACAAACAGTAGTATAAAAGTTTACTAAACAACCGAAACTAATTAAAATTCATACATGTGATAACATTGCATGTAGCACACTATATTCGCAGTCAATAGATAATATACCTGGGATAACGTTGATATACGAGGTATATCTTTGAGTGAACTGATAATATAATTTACTACGGAAGATAATAAATAGTTGTAATCTATCTTATTTTAAATTATTTAAATGATGGCGACATTAAAAAATCTAATACTATCTCATTCAGTTAAAATACATTTTAAATACTGTATTACAATGCAATTTATTTTCAATTAGTTCCCATCCAAGCAAGTGATTTATCGTAAGAAACACAAAAACGCTCTATATAGTAAATTTTTATACTTCAGTAAGAAGAAAAATTACAATTTATACGCAGCAATCGATTTATTAATTATAATTCACGGTCTAGACTAATATCTAGACGATAAGATGAAGTTTATCACGTCTGATCACGATTCAGAATATATAACCTTCTAAGATTATAATGGAATTTCATTGCCTTAATTAATAGTTATTTGTTCCGCCTCTTCCGACTTCTAAATAGAAATTTTACACAATAAAGTGATAAATGAAGCACGGATGGTATCTCATCTTGCATTTCGTGAGTTAATTTAGAATTAAGTAGCTAATACCCTTCAACTTTTAATTCTTAATATTTCACACGCGTGTTGTGTCGAATCAACATTTAAGGTCTAAAGATATTTTGCTTTATTCAGCGGTACTTAAAAGAGTAATATTGTCTTTGAAAGTGGAAGCTATAATTTTGAAATTATGAGATATATTTTTTGAGATTAAAATTTCTTGTTAATTGTTTTCATTTAAATTATTCATAAAAACCATATTAAAATATAATATACTTAAAACGTTTATTAAAAATATGAAATTCGGTAAATGATTTTCAAAGAATAGTTCTTAAGATAGAAATAATACGTTTGAATGAATTTGTAATTTTTTTTTATCTTTAAATCGTAATGACAAAGATTTGTATAATTTTTAAAAATTATTTTTTTATATAACACAATGATTTCTTAGTTCAATATTAAAGATAAAAAAACCTCAATAACTTGAATTTTTCTTGACTACCATTAATATTTGAAATGAATGCTTCAGTTAAAATCATTTACAGCTTGAAGTGTAATTAAAAATAAATTATTTCCTTAAACTTAACAATGTTTTCCAATAGAAAAAGATCACGTAATAGTAACTATAATTCCAGAACTTCTAAATTTACTGTTTCAATGACTAAAAAAGCTTTTATGAAAACTAAATATCATTCTACTCAACTACAATCGAACTGATACCATTTCAATGCGACTAAATGAAGTTAGTTGCTGTTATCTAAACTCGATTGTCTCAAGATAGATTGACACGCGTTTCAGCAATTATTATTGATCGCCATTCACACACCCCATTAGCACATAAACACTAACTCATGTGTATAAAGCTACTGCTTTTATTTACAATTTTCGTTCAAGCGATATTTTGTCTTGACGTAAGTAATAACAGTCTATTTTACGTTTTCCCTGCAATTTCAAGAGGCCCACCGATAGGTTTTCTTCCAAGAAATTGTCGATTGCAGCAACCTTTTCAAGGTTGCAGTTCGACGACACTTCAAAATCCCTCTACAAATACATTGGGAAGGGCCGAACCAGCCTTGAGAGGGGGGCTTGTACAACGACAATATTATCGCAGGTCGCCTGTAATAAGAAGTGCGAAATAGATCGGCAAGAAATTAACCGCTTTGGTCAGGTGAAGGTCGTGTGGGCATGTGCATAGAGGTTTGATGATATCACGATTGGTGATGTGTTTTAGGTGATTTCCACGAAAGGGGGCGATTCATCACGTTCTTGACAATTTGGAGTTAATTCATGAATCTCGTGACGGTTAATCTATAATGTTCAAATCGAGGTAATTGATGTGGATTATATTTCGCTTTTAGATATGCTATAAAGGACCAACTCAAGTCTTATGTCTCGGTGGTAATGATAACATGACATTAACTAAATTGTATAAGTGTTAAAAGTCTTTCTTTGATAAAAATTTCACATCGGAAAAATTATTGCACTACAATCTATATTTATAATTCTAACATTTAAAAATTATAAAAAATAACTTCTTAGTAAATTGAGTAAATTTCAACATTTACATTGCATAAAGAATTATTATTAATTAACTATTGTATAAGTCCATGATATTGTCACATTTAAATTCAAACTATTTTCAACCCAATATCAATAAACCAAACTGAATCTTATGAAAAATCTCAACATCTCACGAAGAGTTAAACAAATAATTCATACAAACTGAATAATAAAGCTGTTCTTTAAATTAACGTTCCCCGTAAAGAAAGCACTATCAATAAAATTCTTTAGATGGAAAGAAAACTACTCTTTTCACTTCAGTACACATAAAATCACCAAATCGTCTGCACTTTTGGATTCCACCGTGTGGGCGTGTTCATAAAGAATCAAAGACTAAGGTGAGAGACCCTTTTGTGTCTACAGTGAAAGTTTCTTGACAATTTTGTTTATAGTGCAGGCGGTTTTATAAAGAAGGAAGTTTGAAGAAGAAATTTGAGCTTAGGTGAGCAAAGAATGATGTCTGAGAGCTAACATGGTTGAAAGTTTTAAGCTTCATGTTTTTGGGAAGATTTGCTTTCATTGTCTGAACTGGTTTTCTCTTTTAAAGCTGAATATACGATGCACAAAGAATTTGTGTTTGCATATGTAGTCTGAAGTATTAATTATGAGGAGAGTTTAGGAGATCATGTTTTAATTAATAATTTTAAGTTAGTAGGTAGATTTTGCTGAGAGTAGAGTGACTTCTTTTGATGAATAAGGTTATTTTTTTCTACTAATATTGGCTTTTAGCTTTACTTTTATGTTTTCAATAACCCAAATTGTGTTTCTAAGGATTCTAATATCAAGATATATTAGAATTTGAATTAAGAGTTTTATTTATTTTTAATGATTTCATGTTCTTTAAATCACAGAGATATAAATAAGACATTTTAATTATATTTTTTCATGATATTTTTTTCTAACATTAAACACAGAATATGGATTTTGAAATTTTTTGAAATTTAAAATAACACTTCTAATAATTAAGGATTCTTTGCTATAAAATGTAATGTAAATGTTGTAAGTTTAAGTTATTATTATCTTCCAACATGACATGAACAGAGGGTTTAATGCTGCTCTAAAATAATCCACACCGTTAGATCAAATTTAGAATTAATGTGCTTAAAGAAGAAAATTAAAAATAATTTATCACAGCACTTCGATACTACTTTTTAAATGATAGCATTGTGTTTGGATTATAATAACAATGCCATTTGTGTTATATTTATATATATATTATTATTAAATGGAAACGTGGTTGACAGTTTCTGTTTTATATACTTCTTATCTAGCAGTTTCATGGTAACTAAGGTGTTCAAATAAGTGTTTATTTGTGTCTTTTAACTTATCAATATATAAATAGTTTAAATGTATCTGATAAGGAATAACATGTCTTGGGGATGAGCTGTTAATATGACACATGGTCATCAATTTGTTTTTATAAATTTCAATCCATAAAATTGAAGTATTTTAAATGTTTTAAAAAGTTATAATAATAAATAATAACTAATAAATAGCAAAATAATAAATAATTTTATTTAATAAATAATAATATTTAATATTTAATAAATAATATTTAATATTTAATAAATAATATTTAATATTTAATAAATAATATTTAATATTTAATAAATAATATTTAATATTTAATAAATAATATTTAATATTTAATAAATAATATTTAATATTTAATAAATAATATTTAATATTTAATAAATAATATTTAATATTTAATAAATAATAATATTTAATAAATAATAATATTTAATAAATAATAATATTTAATAAATAATAATATTTAATAAATAATAATATTTAATAAATAACGAATAATAAATATTTTAATAGCGTTTAGTTTTGTATATTATGTGACTGAGGATTATAATAAATCAAGAAAAGTTTCAAAATGTAAATATGTAAAGAGTTGCATGTCATTGTTGAAGGAAAGAAACGCAGAGAAACTGCTACTTGGGGTGTTTGATTCAAATTTGATTGACTTCTATGAGACAAGGCCGAAGCTCTAAAAAAGAAATAATGCCAACCTAGGGAAATGTAATTTAGGAATTTTTTTATTCTTTTGATGAAAGAATAATGAAATTCAAAGAATAAGATTTATTAACTGTACATCGAAAAGTGAAGCGTAGAAAGTACTATTGAATTAAAAAGGGATTAAGTGGTGAGTCAAATTTATACTACTTCATAACTGAAACACGAGTTATTCAGAATGTTTTGAACGACTTAAAATGTCTCGAAATTTTTTCAAATGATACTTTCTTTACTTTATCTAATGTATTTTTATATTTTTTTACAGTATTTAAATTAAAATACTACATCTTATTAACAATAATGTTATTTGAATATTTTAAAACAAATATTTAGCTTACTTATAACTATTCTTCATAACTGGACACTTTATTTTTTCTTGTACAAAACAAAAACAATTAATTTTAAAATTGATAATTGATTAATTTTTTTTTTAAAATGATGAAACATAAAAAAAACCAATAGAAACCAACAATATAAACTAAATTCAGAAAGCAGAACTTGGATAAAAAACGAATTTTTTAAATTATTCTATAAAATCTATCAAATGAATTAAAAAATTATGTCAATTTTTTAAAAAATACTCGCTAAATATACATTTATAGGTATAAAATATTGTTCGAAACTTTTTTTTTATTTCTATTCAAATGCATCTTCAATCTTATACTGAATTGGATACCATTGGAAAATATTGTAATGATGCCATTTTTAATTAGTCGGGCATTTATTAAATTATTTTAATGTATAAACATGTTTTAATGTTATCGATGTGCAATGATACCTTTTTTGGAAGCTGAAAGTAATTTTGAAAATAACGGAGAAAAGAATTCGGCCAAAAGCATCCAGAAGTATATAGCGAGTAAACCAACGAATGCTATTTTTTTTATTTATTTATTCTGAATAATTGTGATTTATCAGTGCTCTATTTTCAAAAATAAAGAAATCAAAGTATATGCCTAATATGTTTTGTAGGTGTTCATTTATTCATGAATTTTTGGTTTCTGAGCTTTTCTTACCAATAAAGCTTTAAAAAGTGAAATCAACAGTAATAAAACTGCATTTTGTATATTAGATACCAACGGAAAGAGTCACTATTTTTATTATAAAAGTTAAGTGTTATGGGTATTAAAATATTTCTAAGAAAATGAATTAAAGTGTGATACATATGAGTGTCGTATAAATAAAGAATTAGAAATTTAATTTTATTCTAGGAATAGTTCGCAGTCAGTTAAAAAATATATACTTATAATAAAAACTTGTTAGAGACTGTTGTTTGCTTTTTGATTCTTGAAATACGTTGAATAATTCATAATAGAATATACATATAAGAATATCGGCATGTAACAATATCTTTGAGGATGTAACTAGTTGTACTTACGCTTGTATATATAATTTTGTAATTAACAGCATATAAGTAAGTGTACGATTTAAGTTTTGCAAATAAATAAATTTTGGCTTCAAAAAATAACTTGAATTAAGTACAAAATTGTAGTTATGTATGATATAAATTCGATATATATGTTATAGCTAATATGATGAATTGGGATATTATACATAATAAATTATTATACATAATAACTGGTTATCAAGTATAATAACATTATACATAATAAGCATTTATTATATTATATGTAATATCTAAATTAATCGTATTAGCTATAACATAAAAAAGGGATTCTAGTTCTGTAACAGTAATGTAATTGTAATTGCTTTGATTTAATGCTAGTATTATGATAAATTTTCTGTTGATATTTTTTGCAGAACTCAATGGGATTTTCTGGAACCATTTCTTAAGTTTCTTTATTTTTATAGCAAAATAGTTTGACTCGCATTCTTAAACATATTTGTAATTTACCAAATAAAATAACATAACTCATAACTTGCAAAACATTTATTCAACAGAAAAACAGAAATGAAAGCTCTAATAATAATATTTTTCTTTATCACAGGCACAGCATACTTAAGCCACATTTATTGTATTGTCACATATGAAGGTAAGTAATTTATTCACCAAAATCATCAACGTTAGAACAAATCTTAAAAATGTGAAGAAAAGAAAGAGAAAAACTTGCATGAGTTAAGGATTAAAAAGACTAAAAAAGAATCTTTATATATATTTGATTAAAACTTGTTTTGCATAAATGTATCAAAAAGAGAATTATGCTTTTTAAATTTAATTTTAAGTGGCAAGATATGCTACTGATTTTTATCAGGAAAGAGAATTGGTTGGTCGATTACGAATACAACGAAACATAAATTAAAAAAAATAAATAACTATTTTTAAAGAAAGTATAGAACATACATTTCAAAAATAATCAATACAGCATTATGATATGCATAAAACTTAGAAGAATATTTGATTAAACCATTTGTTCCATCATTCGTATTCCATTAGTTTGAAGTTTAAAAAAAACGATGCAGACACAGCCACCAAGCATTATATTCCAAAAAGGTTGAAACAAAGACGCCACCAAGAAATTCGTACGTAAAACAGCAACTTTACCTAATGAAGTAATGTAGTCCAAAGCCTAATCAATTCCACATACGAGCAAAAATCACATTCATTTAACCTCTTTGTCCAGCACGCTTAGGTTGGTAATCCGCATCCCTATTCTTATACAGCAATGGCTCAGCCCTTTGAATATCCTCATCGGTCAAGAAGTACAGCTTAGGATCTCCCGCATTGATCCTGTCATTGATGTTGTAGAAGCTGGGTGCATCTTCACACGGAATGGCCTCCTCAGGATCAGCACATGTCAGCGTCAATTGGTTGAAGAGTGTCTGGTTGCCGCAGAGGAATGACCATTGTTGAGGGTCTCTTGACCCGTCTTCCCTTAGTACATAGTGGCACACGTGGAAGATCTGACAGTTGTTGTCCACATCGGCGTAGTATCCGTCCTCGAAGCAGTTGAAGGTCGTCTTGACTGGTCCCACCAGGACGTCTGCCCCGTCTGGGAGGTCATATGCTTCACGTTTAGTTCTCTGTAACGGAATCGGTATGGTTATAAAATTTATAAAAAAAGGAAGATTATCTTTTTAGATATGTTTATAGTTGTGGTATACTGATGATTGCAAAGAGTTGGAAAAAAATATAATAATTTTGTACCTAAAATGCCTAGATAAAGCCCTACTATTTTAAATTACTCTTATCAATGGCATAAAACTTAGCGTTGTGAGAGGCGAGTTTTCCTATCAATATACAAAATGGCTAAAATCAAAAGCTAAAATGAAAACTAAGCCATGTGTAAGTTAATAGAGTATTGCCAACACAATTTCAGATTCATTGTGCATAATGTCTGTAAAGCTGCAGATACAATTAACACTCATGCGTTGAAAGCAAGTTTTAAAGGGATTTGAAAACACCACAATGGTGTAGTATTTTTCTTTTTAATTATACATAATTTGCTTAGTTCAAACATAAGTTAGTATAAGACACTTTTAAGTGTTACAAGTTTTAAGGTTAAAAAGTTACACGTGATATAAATATATATACACACTAAATTACTCACTTTTGAAGCAGCACAGGCTATTGATATAAGGACTGATGCTATAAAAATAAAAATAATTCATTAGTGACAGAACAAAACGTAACGTATATTTAAAAAAAAGTATAGTCTAAAATTCTAATTGTTATTACTTACCTAATATAATGATCTTCATGATATATGTTAAATATTATGCTTAGAAACTGAAAAAATAAGAAATTTGAACAAATTTGGCACATTATAAAGAATTTACAACAAATTTGGCACATTATAGAGAATTTACAACAAATAAATAACACTTATAAAACAATTTATTTTGAATGGTTTGAAATAGCTTTCATAGAAATGCAAAGCAAATTTAAATTGTTAGTAAAATTTTTTTAGAATTTTTTTTATACATACTACATCAAACGTGTATTTATTTAAAAGTATATCCTTATACAAATCGGTAAGTTATAAAAACTATCCGATGACCAGAAAGAAAAAATAAATATTCAACTCTTTTTTTTTTTAATAATTTTAAGCAGAAAATCTTGCATTAATTTTTAAAGTGAGATTCATGTGTATTTATTTAAAGTGGGAACTTCATATGTTCGAAGAAGGGTATCGTATTTCTGTAATACAAATTAAATTCAACAGATAAACAAAAAAATAGCAAATAATTGACTACAGAATATTTAGCCAATTAATTAAGTATGCATTTATAAGGTGAATCTAATTTTCACAAATTTAGATGAAGCACGAATAATGTATGTTAAATTAATCCATCATGATGCTACCATTATAAAAACCTTCAAATAATATCTCCAAGAGCTCGTATTCAAATGCTTTTTTGAATTTTTTAAAATTATATTATTTGTTTAAAAACAACAACAACATAAATTGTAGTTTCAAGTGATAAACAGCAACTATTCAAGTAATATTTTAAAATATCAGTATCGTTACATGGAAGGTACTTATGCGAATAAGTTTAGAGCATTTGGAAGATTAAATTGCATTTTATTTCTTAATTTAAATTTTTAGTTATCTGATATTATCCAAATACTTTATATGCGATATAAGTATAATATAAAAGTTTATAGTCAATGATATATATTAGTCAAATAAAGTACATCAACAGAAATTAATGCTAGAAATATTTTTGAACAAGACCAACATGTATTTTTTGTTAACAAAATTGTGTTTTCCCAATGCTGAAACCAATGATCAATAAAGTGTCTTACCTTTTTTAGTCTGTTTGAAAGTGAGAATGAATCTCCAAGTACATCCCAGCTTATATACCACCAGTAACTGCCTTAATTCTTATTTCGAAGTACAAAGGGGTCACAGAAGATATCCTTAACCGTAAATTTTTCCTCAACCGGTGGCAAACGATAAAAAAATAGGTGGAAGATCATCTAATCACCAAGCGATCAGATGTGTAAATGTGTCCGGAAAAAACAGAACGCAACCTTGTCAGCGGTTTGATCTTTTGACCCTATCAACAAGTTGATAGTCTGAAGATGAGTTACAACAGCAATCGCTGAAGCCCATAAAATTAATATCCACCATCCTTTGTCTTCAGCTTGGACATATGTATGGCCTGCACTAAAAGTCATGGAAAAGTACTGAATTACAGGAAACGCCATGTTTGGCTCTTGGTGACTGTACTTGTCTTGTATGTTAACATTGAAAGAAATTAGAGTTATGTTTAAAGGGAATCAGAAGTTTATAAAACTCCTTCAAGTACATTTTAAAGACTTTAATAACAGAACAGCACGGCATCAAATAATATGACTAGTGTACCACGTTTAAGTAAGATTGTAAACTGTAGGGGAACGAAATTGTAGTTTTTTTTATTATGTGGTTGTTAGGAAAAGGAAATTATATAGTTCATGATTATAGTTAATCAGCATTCAAATGATTTGGAAAAGAACAGCCATGGATAAAAAGGACGTAGAATATTTTATTATGGCTTTCAATAGGTGGAATAAAATTAGTTTAATGTGAAATTGCTTTTTGTTACACATTTTGGAATTTTAAAAATGCTGCCAATCATAAATAGTCAAAAAGCGTTTAGATTCTTAAAAAATATTTTGATTGTAACTATAATTATTTTTCAAGTTAAAGCAACAAATGTTTAAAATGCAAGGACTCTTTAAAATATTTTTGAAGTTTTAAACCACTGGATTAACCATTAGGATTAACCATTTATTAGAAATTTAAACTTAAATTTATTGAATGTTTCACAGCATGCTAAAAATAGCAATTGAGAAAAAGAAAACGTCAAAACAAAAACAGAGATTTAAAAAACTTTAAAAATATTTAATGCTGTTTAATATCTTCAGACTTCTAAGTTAATTTGAGAACAATCCCAAAGAATTTTTTTTATTTGCTACACAAGAAACATGCATCTTTATATAAGCATTTTTGAAACGAAGTGGTATAGTCTGTTTAAAAAATGACTGCTATGCGTTGTGTTACACTTAATATAAACGTGGAGTTATCACAATCTAGGTAGGCTAAATAATTCTTAGGCATTTAGCATTAAAAATCCTGGAGCATTAAAAAATCTTTGACCATTAAAAATTATCATATAAAAAGCATGAATAATAAAATAGGGGTCGTTCAAACATTACGTAAGCATGTTTTTGGTAATTTTTGAGCCCCCTCTCCCCTTGTCAGCAAAAATAAGCAAATCGCATACCCCCCTCTATAATTACGTAATCATACGGTAACCCCCCCCCCCATGCTCCTATTTTTTTTTTTTTTTTTTTTTTGTAACGTTAATAATCTAAAAAAAAGTTAGGATTAAATGCAAATAATGAACTTTAACTCGCCTTAAAAGGGAAAAAAATATATATATTTGTAATTTTTTTTTTAAATCTTAAGTTTATCACAATTTTAATGGCACATAAATGTAATTTTCATAATCAATTAAGTCTATCTAGTCAGATGTTATCCAGGGTTGCTCTAGCCAGTTTTTAATGTCTGAAATTATAGGGTTTCTGGCATCTGATGTTATTGCTTCATCACTTGTTTCGCACAAGGAATCTGGGAAACTTCCTCTTCGCTTATCCACTCGGTATCTTCCATGCCTTCTACATAACTGATGACGCACATCAGTTCATTTTCTCGACGAGCAGCAATTCTCATAGGCCGAACTAGGCAGGCTCTCTGGCTATTTTCGCCATGAACAATTTTCTTATGACGAATTGTCGATTTTAGTGAAGCGTGGTACAAACCACATTTCCCCACAAGTCCTTGCAGACAATTGTGATTTGATGGAAGGACAAAAATAGTCATATGGCATTTTCTGTAAATTATTCAGAAATTATCTGTATAATTAAAGAAAGAAGATGTCAATTTTAACACAATTACGTATTACCAAATCTAGTATACTATACTTATTTTAGTTTTCGCTACATTTTTCAAAATATGTAAATAGTCAAAACCAAGGTGAATATAAAAAATATAAAAAGTTCTGATAAAATATACTTAACATAAATTTACCTTAGCATATTATGAATAAATTGTTTATAATTACCTTTATAAAATAATCAAGGAGAAGGGATTTTTTTCTAATTGCCTTTCGCAACTCTTCTTCGACTCTTTTTAACACCAACACTTCTAGTTCTTCGTCATTTATAGAGGCATTTTTAAAATGACGTCATACCTCATTATTTATATCCTGAATATCTTTCAAGGGTTTGTTTGATGTAGACTTTTTAAAAGCTTCAAACAGCTTTTTATATAAAAAAAATTTTATGTAGTAGACTTTTTTATGTATGTAGACTTTTTAAAAGCTTCAAACAGCTTTGTATATAAAATTTCACGAAATGAAGACATATGGTTTTTTTTTTTAAAGCAAACAGAAAGCAGAGCAACTATATTTGCTTAATCTTCAAAAAGTTCAAGAAGGATTGCAGTGGAAAAAGAAACTTGTTCAAAACACAACTCAATTCGGAATCTTGAACCTTAAACCAACTACTGTTCCATCTTAGGCTCCCTCCAGTCGCCAAGCGAAACAAAAACAAAAATTGTCTGTCACATAAGTTAGGTTTAATGTAGGATTCACGTCTCCAAACACCCAAAAGAGGGGAATCCCCTTTATTCATTTTGAAATTGCAGTATTTTGCATAATCAATGTTTGATTGTAATTGGCTGAAGGCAGAGTACGTCACTCTTATGTGACGTAAGTTTAAATCCCTTAGATCGATTTGAATGGAAAGTCGCCTATCCTAGAACTCGGTGTACAAAAGTGAAATTTTTTGTAAGTTTCAACTTTTTTTAGAAACAAAGGGATTATTAAATGCTTACGTAAGCATCACTCTAACACCCTTCCCCCCCTTGTCAGCAAAAATAAGCAAATCGCTAACCCCCTCCCCCCCCCTAGGTGCTTACGTAATATTTGAACGGCCCCATACTGTTTAAATTAGAGAATATTTTAAACGTAGAATATTGTAGGGAGTCACGACTACACATTGAAGACACTGTCATAAAAATACATATCAAAAACAACACTTAAGTTATTCCGTTGAAACCTCATTTTCTCTCAGAACTTTACTATTTTGTAGGTTTTCTTGAAATCTAATGCCTACCGCTAAAATGTGGTTAAAATTGTAATTATATTAAAAATAATCTATTGCTTTTTAATGTAAAACCAGTATTCAAATGTATTCCGTTGTTTTCTAATGTACGAAAGGTATGGGAAATAGTTAATAGCTTATAAGAGAAATAATGTAACTTTTTTTTTTATATTTGAAACAGAACTTATTTTGATCACTTCGAAATCAGAGAAAAGTTGAAATTAATAAATAGTGGAAACATTTAAAATTATATATCATTAATTTCTGCAACAAGTTAAATATAATTATTGAAAAATTAGATTTAAAATCGAAATCATCGAAAGAGCTTTAAATAGGACAAAAATTAAAAAAATATTATTCGTTATCCGAATTTGTTTTATTTCTGCCATACCGTTGTAAACGCGCGTCTGAGTGGCCATGTCGATAAAGATGACGTGTTCAAAGATGGCGGACTGATGCTTTAACATTTCAAGAAAACTAAAGTTGCATAAGTTGAAAATATGCTACCCTAAAAAGGTGTTCAGATGATTTGGGTCAAAGATGGTGACAGTCAACACTTTTCTATCAAATTTGAACAAAAAGAGCACGATCTTTTTAACCTCAAAAGCGTCTTCAACATTTGACAAAATGACTCATTACAATTTCCCAAATAAAGGTTAAAAGCTAAATATTTTTTTTGTTTCTACCTATAATGACGTGAGTAATTGAACTAATAAATGAAGTTCTTAGTCTTTAAAAAAATTTTATCAAGGAAATGTTTTGCAATACTTCATTGTTATGAAGAGTTAGAAATGTAAATTGCAATCATGCGCTACCAGCATGCATTTGGCACTTGAATCTTCTTTAACTACTATCTCAATTATATATTCTCGTTAATTAATTTCAAATTAAAATATTTTATAAGTTATTTTTACAAGGTAATGAAATGTTGATAGAAGTAGGAGTACCTAATAGGATTTTCGTATTTTATATAAAATCGAGATTTAAATATTATTCTACAGACATCTTTGCTATATATTGACATTTAAAAATCTTAAAACATGCTAAGACATTGAAGCCAAAGACATGGAACAATTGCTGGACGTTGACAAGGATCTCCAGAAGAATATTTGGTGAATGACGACATCATCGAAGCCATAACAGATGTGTTTCTCTATGCTAATGACACCATCCATCGATGGCAATGTCACATCCCTCATACCATGTATGGATTGGGTTATAAACATTTTAATATGATATAATTCTATCTTATGTGGAACAGCAGGCCTCGGCTTCTTCTGTCGATGTGATGTTCTTAGAAAAATTGGCGATGACGGAAAATAGGATTTCATGAAATTATATGTATGCAGTGAACCAGGCATTTGGAAGGACTGACTGTTTCAACCGTGATAAGGGAATCCGATTGACCAAACTTTTTTTTTTTTACCTTGGGAGCGGTCGACGGTATAATACGTAAGACCGTGATTCGCCTTAAGTGAATAATGAACAGTTCAGTAAATGACATTATATTAAATACAAGATGCAACTTCTTTGAGATATTTATTACCATGAAAATTTTATTAACATAATATAAAATTTAATACTAATGACATGTATCCAATATCATTAGATCAGCACTAATCGTTATTTTAATTATGTTCATCGTAGTATTTTGAAACTAATAATTTTGTTTAATACTGAACATTTATTTGAACATCGATTCAAGAAACAATTTCTCACAGAAACTCTAGTTTCGTAGACAGTTTTCGTGAAAGAAGCATTCCAAACGAACAAAGCGGTTCTTTTCCTGTAATTATACGGAAGCAGCATGCTGTCAGACGAGAAAATGGGTGAATATTTTTGGTTTTTTTCGGAAACAAAGGATGTCGTCAAGAAATAAGGGTCAGTTGAGGTTTCCATCCGATTTACGACGACACAGTGCCAGGTCGAAGGTTACGTGTTTAAATGCCACCGCAATAAAGAAACCTGCCCATGCTCTATTGAAACTGTGGCGGCCTTCTTTTATGTAAAGAGTAATTTAGGAAGTGGCTTCAAACTGTCTGGGATTAAATGGTGAACAAAGGAGAAATTGCTTGTTTAGAATTTCCTGTTCAAAATCATTTGAATAGGATTTAGCAAAGAGTGACTGTTTGTTATTAGCTTGATCCCAGGTGGCACAGTAATATTGGCCAATGTCGGAAATAGGGGTTCTGGAAGATTGGCCAATTCTTGCAGAAACTCGAGCATCGTTCCAGAATACACAATTTTTTTAAAAACATAAACAGAACAAAAACATCTCAAAACATGTTTTTTGCTCTTCATACTTTTAAAAAAATGTTTCAATTTTGAAACTGTGCAATCACATTTCAGAACTTCCAGTACATTTTATCCAGTTTTGGACGAGATTTGCAAATATCGGAGCCCTACGGCTGGTTTACAACGTTCCGACTGGCCCATGTCTAGCTATATTGGTCAGCATTGTTGTACTGCGGATTATATTATAAACGGAATGTTTATCATCATGATATATTCATAAAGTTAAAACTGCTATTTAATAGTATGAGTTATGACATTTTTGAGGGAATATACTTGTACTATTTGCAAATGTATTTTTTCTCGTATAATCATCAAAAGGATTTTATAATAAGAATCATAGTAGCATTTTCTTTAACATATATAGCCTATAAAATGATCTGAAACATTTTAACAGTGCCATTAAGCTGGCCTTTCTAATTTAAACTGTTGAGAAACTTCAAGTTCATAATACAATGCTTAAAATATGCCTTTAATTTTTGGAAAAAATCAAGTATAATAAATATTCTGAATTTACATTGCTATTATTAGATCTTTTTACTAAAAAGAAGTTAAAATGGAAAATTTTATTAAATACTTTTACATTAAAGTAAATAATGTTTATAATTAAAATAGGTAATTTTGTAATGATATAGAATAAATTTTTAAAGCAATATGTAACATGTGGTAATTTTTTAAATAAATACAAAATTTTATGGATAGCTATATTGTATGCTGTAAAGAGTTCTTCATTATTCATTAAAACTTTGAAATGATCTCATTACAAGTGTTATAGCATTTTCGAATTCATAAATTTGTTTTATAATACATTTTAATGCTTTGTTTTAACTCAACAACACGTATACAACATTTTTTTACATTTATTATTTTGACAGATCGGGAAATTTGAAAAAATACCTTGCAAAATGCTCCTATAAGAATTAATTAAACTAACAATATAAATGAAAAGAGCTCTTGTTTTAAAAAAATCTATTGGGATTCAATAAAAATGTAATAGAAAAGAAATAAATCTTATAAGATAGAATTTTTTACTTCTGCTTTTGATACCACTAAATGTCAAATGACAATATTAAATATTTTTAAAGTTTTTCATTGAAATGTAATATTCGTAGTTATAAAAAAAATTCTACATTTTCCCCATCTGTATTTGCATAGCATCAATTCAAAAAATTGCATGAAACCCGAAAAACAGGCACAGGCACTTGGGTTCATTACACACAAATTTATTACCTAGAAAATGAAATAATATAGTGACCCTATAAATTTAAATACATGTTAACTTAGGTAACTAAGGTTACAGCATAATGCATCTTCGCCAACTTTATGCTGACCGTAACCCCAAGGGCTGGAATGAATGGGCGTCTTTGAAAGAGGGCGCCTTTCACCTCGTGTTTACAAATCCGAAGGTCGCCATTTGTAATCACGGAATATGTATTGCGCTGTCAGTTACCGTTAATTCGAATGTCACGGTGTTCTATAGGCTTGCAATTCAAAATGAAGTCAAAGGATCTTTCAGTAGCTTACCTAGAATGAATTTACTGCTAAATGGATTTAATTATTAATGTAGTTAGTTTTGAAGAAGTTCATTGTTTGACATAGAGTCAATGTTTGGTGTTTACACGGCTTCGGAAGTCAAATGATGTTGGAAGTTGAAAAGCTGTTTGAAGGTAAATTGCTATTTGTAGTTACATACAGCAAGCAGTGCCTAGGTTTGTGAAATGATTTAGAAATATTGACGTTTCAGCACACAAACACACACAGCAGCATACAAGGTGATTCGTTTTTATTATATATATAAAAAAGTTTTCTGGCTTTTAGATATGTTGGTTGCATTTTAAGATTTATTACCGAAGCTTCTTTTATTCGAATAAATACTTTTATTGATATTGGATTGTATTTTAAATGAAAATGTTTGCTATTTTAATAAAGATAATAAGAGATTGTCGATGTGAATTTTTTTGTAGCACTAACAAAATGTTTCAGGGTATGGTATATTTTGTATGAATTTTGTTTTATTGCAAAATATTAATGAATGGGCATCGAATTTGAAAAGTTTGAACGTTATAAACTTGAACGATAAATACTTGAACTGGATTTGAATTATGAAATAAATTATATGCTCGCTTATTTTTTAATAATATTTTCGATAACTTTAACTTTATTTTATAAGGAAGGCGTAAAAACATATGAAGAATGCAAAATTGTGGATATTACACTAGCTTAAAGAAAGATTTATTCATACAATATTTAAGTAAATTTAATTGAGACATTAGATTGGCATATAATAGAAGGACATTTTTTAATCTTTTAAAGGTACTGTTTGAGGTAATAAAAATTTCTATATTAACTGTAGTACATAGAGAGTGAAAAAAAAAGCAATATTTCCTAAAGCAAATATAAGGATTTCCGCAAACATTTCCAATGAAAGAATTTCCTTATAGTAACGGAGCTGATAGTTTTTCTTGCAGTTACTTTCAAGAAATATTAAATGAGCCTAGTGAGTATATATTAATTCTAAAATTCAAAAACTAAAACATGTTTGCGAACTAAATTAAATATTTCTTATGAGTCTAAAACAATTAACTTCATATTAAATTTAAAAAAAAAAAAAAAAAAATACTAAATAAGATATACATTGATGATTTTGAAATTATTATTATTTTTTTTTATTTGAATATGTTCTAATATGCTCAGTAATGTATTTAATAAATATGTACTAGAAAAACAATGTTTAAAAATATATCTTAATTCATAGATGCTAGTCGTTAAATCTCTGTACGCATTTAATCAACCATTTTATAGCCAGTCACATCAGTAAAAGATGCTTTATGTGACGTTTAACGACAAAATGGACCATAAAATCGGATATCTTATCTTTTATGTAAAATCTTATTTTCTGTATGCATACATACTAGAAAAATATGCTTGGTGTAGTAGAGTAGGGTACTTTAATTATGCTATAAGTAAGAATAAAGTCACATTATGACAAATCTATTTATTTAGAACCAAGCACAACGAAAACCACGTTTAATAAATCGAATCACAGGAGTATCTGTTTAAAATGTTGAATTTTAAAGAAATAGCATACATCTTAAGGCATTTGCACAATGTAGTTTTATTACTTAAAAATGTGGACATAGCGTTTACATTTAAAAGTACGGAAACATATAAGAAATTTAAAAATTAATATTCCAAAAGCAACAACTAACAAAGTTTCAAGTTGACAAACTGAACAAATAGCAAATAATTAAATGCATTAAAAAGGATTAATTATTTACTTTAGAGGTTTTCAAAACATTAAACAACTTAAAGCTACTCAAACGGTACGATTAAAAAAATATTCAAATTACTAATCACATATTTTTAAACACTTAAGCAAAAACATTAAAGACAAAATAACAATAGCAATGAGCACGGACTAATTTAAAAATATCGACGACATCGTATAAAATTAAGCAACAAAGCATCAAGAAGAAACCCAAATACTCATCTTTGGAATGAATTGGTATAGTGTACCAAAAGTCTCCCGACACCAAATTACAAAAATTAACAACAATAACAAAACACAAAGCAACATTTATGAAGGTAAACTTAACACTCGATTTCAACAGCAACAGTTGGAAGCAAAGAGAGTAATCAATAATCAGTTCCCGTTCGTTAGTCCTAAGGTAGTCAATTTACACCCTATTTCCATATCCAGGTATGAAAGCAGCTGCATTTTGAACGTCTTGATCATTCAGGAATGGGACTTCTGGATCTCCTTGTTGAATGTTACCGTTCAAGTAGAAGAAATCTGGTGCCTTGTCGCATGGGATCGCTTCTTCTGGGTAGGAACATGTGAATGTCAATTGATTGAAGACAGTCTGGTTTCCGCATGCGAAGCTCCATTGCCTACAATGTTATGCAACTTGTTATTAGAATGGAAAATTTAGAAGAAAATTTACAACATTTTTATTAACTACTTACGCTTGAGACTTAAAAATTATACATTATAATTTTTGATCAAATTAAAATTAATTGTTTTTAGGGGAGGATTTATCGATTGCTCTTAGGTAGGCCTGCGTCAAACGAAAGTTGTTCTGGAGTAGTATTGTCTACGATTAGCACTTCTACCAAAATATACAATAAAAACAACAAACCCCGAACAGTTGGGAATCATTTCAAAAGATTAAAATATCGTTAATGCTTATTGGATCGTATTTTAATGAAAAATATTAGCCTTGTAGGTATTCTTTGCAAGAATCTTTTATGGGAATTTCGTGCTTGTACGTGTGTAATATTCGTTATTTGTGTGCAAAGTTCCACTGATTGTATGCATTGAGTACTTGATATTCTTTTGAAATATGCCATAGTTTTTTCCCCCGATTTTTCTTGAAATAATTATAAATGTAATTATAATTCAATACAAATTCATTTTCAGAAAATACGGATTAGAAATCTTCTCTTTTACTACCTATAGTTTTTTTTAAAAAAGTACGACGGGTTAAACGTTATGTAAAAGTATTGTCATTATATTGTAAATTTGCATTACTATAAATTTTAAACAGCAAAAATATGTGTTGAAATATATAAGATGTGCAATAGTTTTGTAGAGTTTTCATTATTGCAATGTTAAGTTTCTCTCAAAACCCCGAGTCCTCTGGTCCAAAGCCTTATGTTAGAAACAATCCAAAAAGTACATATGCAATTCAATTTCTTAAGTTAAGGTTTTCAATGAAATGCCTTACCTTGGGGCTCCTCCCTCATATCCATGGCACACGTGGAATATCTGGCAGTTATTGTCTACGTCCGCGAAATATCCGTCTCCCTGACACGAAAAAGTAGACCGGACGTCCGGTAATAACAGATTGATGCCATCTGGGAGATCATACGCTTCTCGCTTTGCCTGGAAAAACAATAATAATAAGTTTACATTAAGAATAATTCCTCTGCCTTTGTTACTTTCAAATGGTTATAGTAAATTTTCAGAACAATTGCATATATAGATTCATATATATGTGTTATTAACTGACTGGAATAAATTGACTACAGAACTGTTAAACAATAAACAAAATACAACTTTATAGCCTGACTACAGTAGTCCTAGTCAAATGGCAAATTTTTTTAAATTGCAAATATTGATAGAAAGGCGACGTTACAGGCAACTATTCTCTGAAATATTTGACGTTGCTCAGACTTTGTAGGTTTCCGATTGATGGAAAATTCGAATTTTTTTTATGATATATGTTGTGATTAGAAGCAAATTTTGGTAGACGAAAAATTCCTGCACCAAATAACGTTATGTGTATAAGGTGCGTTAGTTTATTTAGAATCTAAACACTGTTTGGCAAAATCTTAAACAATGTTATCTTGTCAGGCAATTCCATTGATGTACATAAGGAGTTGGAAGGAGAATTATTTGATTTGACCCACCTTCCCTTTTCTCCAGTTAGGATGTGCATTTCATTTACAAAACCAAAATATCGATATAAATGTTCATTACTTTACTAACCTCATTACTTTACTCTTTTACTCAACAATTTATATTAAATCCAATTTATTTTTTCGTATAATTTAAATACAAATTTAACCATTGAGCTGCAAAAATATTATAGTTATTTAATCATCTGAAGCTGTTTTGCAATCATAATTTTTAAATGACCTAAGTTTCAATTGAAAAAAAAAATAAATAACTTTAAAATTTAATTTATTTTTAAAGATCAGTGAACAACTGCCGTATAATAATAAACTAATTATAAAGCGGTTAATTTTGACGAAAAGCACTTTAGAATAAAGTAATTAAAACAAAAGTAATTTACTAGTAAAAAACAAATTATTACAGTAAGCAATAAAATTTTGAATACAATTAAAGAAAGTGTCTCTAATGCTCATATTATGAACGGCATTTGTAGGTGAGGGTTTATACTATTTGCAGATTTTTAAGAACTATTAAATACGATTGGGATAATTTTATTAATTATCATTCAGAGTAGTTTACATAATATTTCATTTGTTGGAAAGGTTATTTTATATTTTGACTATCTGTTAAAAAACATCTGGCTGCCCAAAGAAAGTATGTTTAATTTTTTTTTTTTTTTAGATTTGATGGTAATCTACGATTTATATAACAAATTAAATTTTTTTCCCCACGAGTTAAATATGTATAGTGATTTTGTTTCCATAGATATGGTGCCCTAACAAGGACCAATAAATATTAAAAAATATTAAGAATCAAGGATTAAAACTATACTTTTTGTGCTTAATAACTTGTTTATTCCCTTTGCATGACTACTTCAAAAACAAGAAAAACTAAACTTAAAAAACTTTCTATTTTTATCAGCAGTTTTTTTTTTATCTGTATTATGCTTTGGATATTATTCAAACTTAAATTTCATAAAGTTTGTGAAGTAGTGTTGAATATTAAAAAAAAAAGATGATTTATGACTGTACTGCTTCTAAAAAACAGCTTCTTCTTTAGAAATGATAAGAAAATAGCTTAAACAAAGGAGTAAAAGCAATGCGTTTTTGTAATACAAACATAAAGAAAATAAATATTAATTTAAAAGCGAGTTATTTTATTAAGTATTTGTAACCATTTGATCAGAGTTAATGAGTGAAAATCAATTGACAAATATTTGAAAATAATAAAAATTTGTTAAAGTCGATATAAATATTCTTTTAAATTTCTTACCCTTTTTGGCATTGCAAAACTGATGCTTAGACATCCAAGAAACACTAAAGTAAACGAGAAATGGGAGTTTTAAAGCAAACATACAAAATATTTAATTATTAAATTTTTTAATTTATGTTGATATTGTATTGTGTAAAATTCACACACTATTTGCAAATGTTCTGTTTTGAATAAAAAATATATAAAGTTTAGTGTTCAAAATAAAAAATAAAAATTAGTACAGTATCATTTTAATTTAATAATTCTTTCTATAAAAATATGAAAAAAATCACCTTAATATTGTGATGGAAATGAATATTTATTTAGAAGTAAAATAACTTAATTTAGAAGTGCTTAAAAATATTTTTTCTGGATGCTAAACTTAATGATGCAGTTTTTAAAATATAAGTTGGAATATAGATGTTTCTTATACTTCATAAAATATTTTTAGTTATAAAAACAAACATGAAAGCCTTTATAATTTCTTACCTATGCTTAAACTATTCAATGATTTCATCTTGCAGTTAAATGATCTAAAAGAAAAATATTTACATAATTTTTATGCAGATCGTACTTAACTTAAAATACCTAGTTTAAAATAGTACTAGATTTAAATATCATAAAAATGCAATGCAATTAAATAAAGATGCTTTTCGTAAGGAGAGAAAGTTTTGGTCATCTGCATCAGAAAGAGCAGAGTGTATTATTTGATCTTTCAGAACATTTTTTTAATTGATTATTTTGATCGAACTATTTCAAAAAATGTGAAAACAAAATATATTTTGTTTCTAAGATATTTTTGAAAGAAATTATTTTTAAATAATTGATTTTAAATGAAAGAGAATTCCAGTCAGGTCAAAAGTTAGTTCACTTTAGCATATTAGTGATTTAAAAGCTTCTTGTAAGGGAACAGTTTTAAATTTAAGTTTATTTATATGGATAATCTGTACTATCGTTTAAAGATACCCTTATTATCACTGATTACAACTAAACAAACGATTAAATTCATCATGTAACAAACGCAAAAACAATAATTCGTAACATATAAAATAAGGTTAATCATTTTTTTTTTTTTTTAATTATTCATATTAGCAAAATATCATATTGAGTCATAATTTCAGTTTTCTATGGTTATTGAAAAGTACTGCGATGATTTTTTTAAAAAATAAGTATACTAATTTAACAATAATTAATGCAAAATTAAAATTAAAATTTTACTTTAAAATCAATTATTGCATTTTAAATTTTAATAACTTTTAAATTGAAATTAATATCTCAATACTTATACAAATAAAAAATCAAACAATACCCATAAAATGCAAATCGAATGGATACATCTAAAGTTTTCTAACCAATAAATTCTCACGCCAGCGCACCAACTACTCCCCCGACATCACATGTTTGAATCCCCAACGTGCATTTCAATACAAACCAGCTCTTTCTGTCATTTTTATTGACATCAGATTTCATTCAAAAGTCCACGAAATATCCCAGAATGCCCATTCAAATAAGATCGAACATAGTGATTCACCACAACTTGAGAATAGAATTATTGTCACGTAACAGCACTTACCTATAGGAAGAGCAGAAAACACTTTTAGTAGGGAATGGTTCGTGTGTTATTTTGTTGGTCCTTACAAATGCGGTATTTATATATAGGCATATCTGCACCAAAAGATGAGAATCCTCCGAAATTCGCGACCAATCAAAGTACAACGCATACAAGAAAGAAACAATAATAATAAAAAAAATATTAAAGAAAGTGTGCCGACTCGTGCGTCCTTGCAAAAGATACCGCCTCTGTTTTTTTTTTTTTACATCCCCTTTTTTCGTAGGTCTTTAGGTCCCCCCTCCCCCTCCAGTTCAAAATAATGCACTTTTTTACGCTTATCGTTTGACCTCTTGATGGAAAGAACTTACCATCCCTCCCGCCAAGATAAGCTTTTCTGGCGAAGTATCAGATGATGTCAGTTGATGAATTGCAATTATGGTTTTGTCAAAGGGTTAATGCATCGATGTGTCAATAACAACCGTTGTAGCCTTTGAACAAAACAACCATTTCGTGGATTCTGTGTTGATTTTTTACTTTTTTTCCTCCTCGGTCTCCCAAATCCAACTTCAAAAGAATTATCCATCATTGTAATTAAGTGCTAGCCCGCTGCGATGAGAGATTTGGTAATGGAACCTTGCATTTACCGTGTCCTCTTTGGACAATGTTGCACGTTTTTTTATCAATACCGAAATTAAAAAGATGATTAGTTTGTTAATTCCGAAAAAATGAGGAATTATTCATATTACATTAAGGTTCGAGAAAGGTTGAGGATTCAATGGATAGTTTATATTTGATATTAATGATTCTAGAAGATTCCATTGTTTTCATGACAAGAAATAATAAATTATTCCGTTTGGATACATTAGCGCCTAATCGATTCTTTACCGATGTGGAGTGCCCATTACTTTTATGAAGGATTTGTGCTTTTACGATGCGGGTATCAAATCATTTGAATAAAACTAACCTTTGGAAAAAATAATCGGCTTGATGAGTGGTGTTAGAAAATCAATTTATCAAAATATTATTATGTCTATTTCTGAAATGTACATTTTAAATATTCCTTGTATTAATTTTTTTGTAAAATTTAACTTTTTCTCATTAATTTATTTATAATCAATCAGTTTAATGAAAGTGACTTTCAATAGATGTTTGTTAGGTATCATGACGGTTTGGTTATAATTACAGTGCGTTTAGATTATGTTCTTATGACAGTAGATAAATGATATCTGAGAAAAAAAAAGTTAAAATTTTCACTTGCAGATGTAAATGAATTATTAAAATAAGTTAATCATACTGGAAAAAGAAGAATGTAAGATAAATATTAGTCCAAAAAGAAATCAATTCAATAAGTATTTGAATATCTTAAATAGAGTAATTGTATAATTGTTAAAAGTTTAAATTTTTTTAAATTAAAATTTAATTTTTCTTTCTATTTAATTTACCGATATTTTCAGTATCACAAATATACAAAAAATTTCTTGTAGGTTATTATTAATTTTAGATGGCTGTTAACAGCTTAAATTATAATGAATCTGTTTAGTAATTATTGTTTCTTAATGATATAGTATCACAAGTGCACTGAAATTCAAATCTAATATACGATTGCTAACTTATACAAAACAAACAGTTCGACGTTGATTTGTATTTCTATCCAATGAAATCCTATTAACATTCATCCGTTCTTCTTATTATTTATAAGTATTATACATGAGTGAAGATAATGAATCAACCAAAAATATTAAATTTTCTTAATCACTATTTACCTAATAATTATTTATTATGTACAAAGTATTGATCAAATGTATTTTGTATTTAATTTAGATTACTTAATAAAAATCAGTGTGATTAATAGATTCTAAGTCTTTTAAGGAAAATTACACGGAGAGATCTTTGGCCTCGTCCAGCACTAACGCCCATAAAATGTTGTAATAGTTGTATGAAACGGTAAGCTGACACCTTTACTCTACAACTTTCTTCATGAAAAAAAAAATGAAAAGGTTAAGCAAAAATTATTCTTATCTTTAAAGTGTTTGAATTATTTTATTTTGGAACACGTGTCTCTTAACATTTTGTTTTAAAGTAGGGGTAGAAGGTGGAAATATTCGTCCAATTATACACTGAATTAAAACATCATGACTTGGATCTATAATACAAGTTATAAGAAGAGTTTTTTTCTAAGGAATATCTATAAATGAAAACATGCATGATAATAAATTTTGTTGGAATGATTCAATGTAATTGTAAATAAATATTCCAACAAGAACTAAATAAAACTTTAGTGTAATTGTTAAGTGATTTTTTCAAGAAATTATTTATTCAAGAAAACCAACTTAATACTTTGACCATAGATAAAATTTTTTCTTAAGAAATTAATTTCTGAGTAAAATCTACATGTTAATAAAAAAGTCAAAAAGCTCGATCTTTTATTTAGTTCTCGAATGTATTTTTAAATAAATCCGTAAAAGATTTTTGTGATTAAACCCACGAGGAGAAAGAAACACATAAGCTTAAAAATGTTACCTTAAATGATCTCTGTTTACCTCTTAAAATCCTGACTACTCTGCATAAAAGACTGATTGCCTTTGACTGTAAAAAATAAACAAGTTGTCTGGTTTTTAATTTTTTTTCAAAAACGAGAAGAATTAATTACATCCTTATCTCATAAAGATACCAGAAATAGTGCATTATGGAGAAATGTTTATTTAGCAACAAACATTGAAACGAATAAAAACTTATAAAATTGTTGCTAGACGCAATCCAGTTTTTGATACTACAGTTACATAACTTTCAACAATGAATAATACGCCATCCCCTACCGAGTCCGCCTTTCAACAAGCAAAGTGGCAGAAGCTATCCTGTCACACCCTAGACCATTCTCTTTGAAATCACCACCGGTGTTCCTTGAAAATGTTTGATAGATAAAAAATCGTTTCAAAACCACAATCGTCTCCAGGTACCTTGAAGGGGGTGGTCACGATCAGACCTCACGTGAGAACACGGGGATGAAGATGTAGGGACGAGAGGGGGCGTCTATAATGAAGGGTGTTACACCCCCTTCTCAACTCACGATTCATCAGAACTTTTGATCGATGTGCGGCCCCTGTGGTCACGTGATCAGTCTTCCTTCATTATCACGGGTACAATGGATGTTGACATGTGAGATGGGAGGAAATGTAATTTTTTTGATGTTGAGGAAATTAACTTTTGAATTGGAATTGTTTTGTATGCGGAAGGAGTTTCTTGAAATTTGAAGTTTTGATGATTATGTAAATTGAATGTGCACAAAGTTATTTGTCTTTAAATAAAGAATAATCATAATTTGGAGCTTAGGAGGTCTATCTAATCCATCTTGGTATAAATTTCAAATGGTTTCTTCTTGAAGTGAGAGCTGATGGTGACTGACTTAAGAAGGAAAAGTCCAAAATGACAGATCTGTTCTGGGGCACCTTTTCTTATTAAGCTACATTTCTGATAAAAAAGTTTTTGCCATCTTTAAAATTATGTGTAATTTATCATATCTAAAAGAGTTTATTTAAGAAATATTTTTAAAATGCCCTATTTGGTTAGAAAATTACGCATCTGGTTCTGAGTTACGAGTACATTTGTCACATCAAACCAAAATTACAAAATGTGTATATACGCGTAAATGGCTGTGTATACTGTAGGTGTAACGTGCTTAATTATTTTGAGGGATTTAGCAAGGAGAATGAAATCCTTTTATAATAGATTATCTAAAAGCTCTTTTGTACTGAAAGAAATAGTTTTAAACGGAACTTAATTCGTTAAAGAAATTTATAATTTTGTAAGAATCAAGATAATTATCTGCATTTAATTTGATGCCACAAATTCTGATAATTCCGTAATCATTAAAAAGGGAGCTTATCCAATAAGAAATAACCCAGGATATCATTTTAGAACTCAAGAGAATAAAGATCATGAAAGTGAATTATACAACTACAGTTGGGAAGAAATTAAATAAATTAGTTTTTACAAACGCATCATATCAATAGGGTATAAATTTATTAAATTTGATTTGGAAAGAGTTCAAATTCCATGGATCAAATCCTTTGGGGTTCTCTCCTGCTTTGATTTGATTGAAGCTCATTTCTAGCATACAAATATATTTAAGATATATCGGTAATTATGGTGGTAATAGAAAGAAAAAGTGGTAAAATTTAATGCTTTCTCTTGGGAACAAAAGGCATATTAGAGTAAATAAGAAAAATCATCTTTTAAAAGAAATTGAAAAGGATTAAAGAATTATCTATTTTTAATTGTTCAAAGACGTTTAATTTAATAACAATATTTTTACATTTACTGTTTAATTGGATTTTAGAACAGAGTGAAACATATTTTAACTTCCTACATTTCGTTTGCCTAATGTATGTTTATTAGAACAATTATAATATTTGTGAGTGTAATATTTTGACGATATTGCTCCTTCTAAGCAAATTCAATATATATATATATATAGTATACATAATAACGATCATCTCTCACGATTAGGGATGTAGGGACCAGGTATCAAAAAAGCCAAATCACTCCACTAATTTTTAAACATTGTAAAGTTGTCAGACGAGTAACAAAATATAGATGACATTGAAATGGTATATGTAGCAGCAAAATACAGGCTAAGAAATTGTAGAGAAGAGCTTATTTATAAAATTTGCAGGAGATAAACACTGCTTACGGAGAAAATTCAGAAGCTATGATCATAAAGCGGAAGATGATAACTGAGGCGCAAACAGAACATTTCTCTGGAAGTTTTTTTTTTTTAACTAAGCACTAATTTTGCTCCAGTATTTAAGCACTAAGTTTGCTCCAGTATTTATCTGTGCAAAAAAAAAAGAAGAAAAAAAAGATGATCATATAGAACTTTTTCATCATATATTAGTGATATACCATCCATAAAGTGGCATAATTACAAGTTTTTAATCTACTGAGTACTAACGCTGCCAAAATATTAGATAATTTTTTTCGGTTTTTGAGTTATATAATATATATCAACATAAACTCCATACTAAATACATAAAAACTTAATATTTTTCCCTTCTGGATTATAGAAAAAAAAATGTTTTTGGTTTTATCGAGTCAACTACAGAAGGAGTAGTAATTTAGGAGAACGGACAATAACCAGTTTCAGGCTGTTTTTATTAGATGCTCATGGTGTTTGAAATACAAAAGCCATGTAGTACTGAAACTCTATTAAAATATTTGGTAAACTGGTTTCGCGCAAGCACTATAATAATACATGTTTGGTATTACAGCACGACCCAGTAAATTAACAATGGTGGAAGTGGATTTTGTTAATAAGTTGCTTCAAATTTGACTTGAAAAATGCAACTTAAAGTCAAACAACGAGGCAAAATGCTTCTAGGACATTTGCCCATTCAATGTAGTAATGTTTATTTCTCTACATTGTTTCAATGTAAGCGGAATGTGATTTTTATGAATATCTTCTCATGAATTTATTTTATTTGAACAAAATCTTAACAACCAATAAAGTTACATGGAATTTTAATATGCAGAATCCATGTTGAAGGAAAACAATACCCAGACACAATTTTCCAGATTCCTATTATTAAGGTTAAGGGGAGTTGGTACCTTCTTTGCCAGTAATGTTAATTTGGCATATTTCATGTACATTTTTCTCAAAAAGTAATTCACATAGACCCCTAATTTTTTTTGCAGTGGATTTAGCAGATTATTATTCTACTGAAGTTACCTTTTGATTGTGATTCATTTACTTTTTTTTAGATGAATTTTTGTGAAAGACACTCAAATTTGTTAAAAATCGCAATTTTTTTTTTCTCGAAAAGAGCTAAAACAAAAAATATTTTTCAAACAACAGCAAAATCTCACTTCAGTATGTACAAATATATAAAAGAATATCTGGTAAAAATTTCAGGAAGATAGTTTGTGCAGTTTCTGAGAAAAAGGCGCATGAATAATGAAAAATGTAGTTTTGAGAAAAACGCATTTTAAAGAAAACTTTATTTACGCTAATAGTTACCAATTTTTTCTTCAAAAAGTTATTAAAAATACTTCTTGCTGAGATATTATTACAAATGGGGTATCCTTTTAAAGGGGAGAATTTAAATTTTGGTAAACGATAATAAACTCAAAATCGTTTATTTATAAATTTTTAGGTACTAACTCCACTTAAGAAAATTCATACTTAATGGAATGTCAATTTATTTTTGACACAATTGAAAGTGAGAAATTAACTATCCGAAGTAGACACAGAAGTTAAATTATCAGCAATTACAGGTCAATTCGTGAATTTTTCTTTAAAGACTGAGTGGCTGAAAGTAGTCATTATACTAGAAGTTTTGAGTTTTGGTCAATGTACAATCATGTATTTAAATAAAATAGGGTAAGTGTTTTACAAAAGAAAGAAAAGTGATGTATAGAGACAAATTTTGAGAATTAACTTTCAAAATTGACGATAATTTCCTTACGAATACATTTCTCATTACAGTTGGTATCAATTTAATTTTTAACTTTGCTTTTCCTTTTTAATCAAATATTTCTAATTAATTCATTGAAAAATTACAATAGTAAACAGCTGAAAAGTATCGTTTAAAAGCAAATAAATGATTGTTTGATATAATTATTTAAGCGAAAATTAATCAGAATAGGCACATTTTTTTCATTAAAAATATTGCTAAATAACGTTATTTTTTATGCAATACAATACTAGCACAGCATGTGCACATGCACAAAGCCAATGAACCCTTACAGCATCTAAGAGTAATTGGTTCGAAGAATTATCAGGCTCATATTTTATCTCTGAACGTTCTAAAACGTACGCTTTCAGTATGTATTTTGTCCATTTTCTTTATATTAATTATTATGTGCTACTTTTTAATTACTAGTGATTATAATACATACTAGGTTCTGGAATTGTATCTAATATCGTTGTTAATTGACAGCGAATTAAAACATAATCTTCTGAAAAAATCTTTGGAATCTTTTTACAAAATTAAGTAAAGACAGTATACTAAACAAACTGTTGTTTTTTATGCAAAAACATAGACTTGGAGATAAAACCAGAATAATGGATGGTATAGCTTTTGTAACGCTTAACGTTGTACGAATAAATTAATACACATCCGTAAGAATACATACTTAAGAGCAATTTAGAACCGAAATGTTTTTCATTTTTTCTTCATTGACACTTCGAAAGTGTAACTGAATTATTAAGCTTTAATTCTACAGCATTCAACATCATTATGTATTTTGTTATCCTCACAGAGAAATTTTAAATTATTACTTATGGGACCATCGTGAAAGAGTTCTACGAAACCATTCATTTCAAAACACCGACCTTAACTTTTATGAAGGTCAAATGTAAAATAACGGTTCTTTCAGTAAATATTTTGTTTTCTTCCTTTTCTCTCCGTGACAGTTAACGTGAAATCTGAACATTAAAAAAATCAAAGCATATAAATCCTGAACATTATCTTATATAAGAATGACATACGTATACGAAATAGTTCTTTCACGGTCTTTCCCTATTCATTCGGAGACCATTAGATCTTCCTAGAACCAAACTTACTCCGGACTACCCATTAGATTTCGTTGAAATTCCTACGACTTATCAACCTTTGACAACACATGCATATAATTAGTTCACCCCAAACGTCTTGACTAAACGAAAAAAAGAATTGGCGTTTCAAATTGTTGGGTGATGGCCTTCAAAATGGCATAATCTGACTTGTTATTAGAAAACTTTTTCCTGACCTTCATCCAGTGATTTATTTTTTTAATTCACCTAAAATAATCGATTAAAGCAATTAGATGTCATTCTTTTTCTGACCATGATGTGTCTAATCCCGTCTAAGATAGTCATTTTTATACTCCATATAGGAAAAATGCCAACACTTTTCAGTAAATATTAAAGGACTTATAATAGAATGATGCATGTACTTACGTTTTCTGACATTTTTGTTCTTTATCATTCTACTACCTCTTTATTTTAAATAAGCTCATCTGAATTATTTTTACTTTATATAATATCAATTGGAATTCTTACTTTCAAGGATGTTTGATGGTCCCGGAGAAAAACAGCTTCAGTCCATGGGTATCAATTTTCAGAACAACGGAAATCAAAATTTATCATAGCATTGAAAAGCCATGTTAATGCTTTTCTTGAGGATAATTTCATAGTGACTAATGTGTGTTTGTATAGAAAATGAAGGCACGTGGTTATAGTTTATCTCGTAAGCAATAAAATGATACCAAAAGCTAAATTTCTGAAAAAGTGAACTAAAGAGGTTTTCCCCTGGATCTTTCATTTTAAATTAGAAAACATACAAGCAGGATGAGTCAAAGTTAAGATAAGCTAACTTTTAAGATATTCAAGATTCTTTTTGAAAACCGCTAACCAAAATAAAAACTTTTTTCTGAAATTATATTCAAATAGATTTAACACTCACTTAGTTAATATTACATTTCTCAGGTAACCGAATAGTAAATTATTACGAATTTTCCAAACATGTGAACATGAGAGTTTCTCAATAAAAACATTTTAATGGACTCCGTACGTTAAGTTATTTGAAATTCATATAAGTACATCTGAAGGACACTCATTAGGGTGGGACGAAATTTTTTTTTTTTCGAAATTCTAATCGGCGAGGCTTGCAAAAATTGTATTTTGGGTTCATTTTGATTTAAATCCTTTAAAATCTTCCGGTTCCTCAAGCCAAAAATGATATTTTAGAAAAATATATCCGAAGCGAAACATTTCTTAAAAGAAATTTACGAAATCGGCATGATAATCAAGTATACTACAATATGAATGAACTTAAATACAGAAAAGTTAATTAGTTGCTTCATATTTTGCAGTGCTAAACCTTCAGAGAAAGAGTAAAAAAATCAATATTCAAAAGATAGTTTTATTTATACAATTTCTATAAAGATATAATGCGAAATGGATACTTTGTGTGTGTTTTAAATCAAGTTATGCTGCACAAAACACTTAAATTTTTTTTGGGACCACTCCCTTTTTTGGCCCTTATTAATATTCTTTTATTTTTTTTAAAGTTGCTTATAAATATTCTAACTTAATTACATATTTTTTCATAAAACAATGCAATGTAAGAATTGAATAATAGTCTATTAAATTCTCTAAAATAAACTTAACTCGTTGATTTTGACAATTATAAGGATTAGCAGACTCTTAAAGTCATAACGTATAAAATATACATATTGCTATTATTTATTTAGAGGCTAAAATAATAAAATTTGACTTGTTTACAGTTTTTAAGTGTTTGGAGACACCGGAAGATATTATCCAAAATTGAAATAACATAGCATATATGAGTTCAAACTTAAATTATATGCATAGCATCCCCTGCCGATATATTGTTACGGCTAGTTGTATTTTAAAAGCTATGTATTTGAAAAGGCCAAAAATTGCCATTTTCTGAGACTTTAAGGTATACATATACATTAGGAATTGCAAAATTTGACTCAAGTATGTGTCTTTTTTTTTAAAATATTCCCGAATTAATTACTTTTAAAATAATACCATTTTCTTTCTGAGACTAAATTTACTTTTTAAATTACAGTGGGTTTTGTGAGTCTGTTTTGTATCACGTTCATTAGTGTAGTAAACTTTAAACGCGTTTTCTGAAGAATGATATTTTGGTGTTATCTGACTTGACGCCAACGGTCATAACTTAATAATAAATTGTCCGATTTACAAAAGTCTAATTTTGTTTTGAGGACACAAGTTGTGGATGTGTTTCCTATGGAGAATCTAACATATATTGTTATAAATTTTTTTTTATGAATATTTTAATCTTAATTTTTTGTTAAAAACTATGTATTTTTTTTAAACTTTTTATTTAAAAATTTATAATTAAATAAATATTGCAGCCAAATTCAAAATTCTCCATAGGAACATTCATCAATATAATATCTTTTATTTGCAATATAAATCATACCTCTAAGTTAATTACAAGTTTATTTATGTATGTTCTAATAACCTTCCTTAATTGCAATTAGGCGATTAAAAAATTGACGGAAAAAAAAAGTTTATATTTATAAATTCATCATTTTTACTTCTGATATACTGTCAAAAAGTTTGAAATTATTACTTTAAAATTAAAGAAAATCATCTCAATTGTATATTTATACCGAGCCTGTGGCGCCGGAAGAAATAATTTCAAATTGAAATAAATCGGCTCTATGGGCGTTAGAAAATGTAAAATACAACTTTTGCACCTTCTGCCGAATCGTTTTCCCAACTTTTTTTTTTTTGCTTTACCTTAACGCTCATTTCACCTTAAAAATTTCATTATTTAAAACTTTAAATCACATATAAGTCACAAATTAGCCCAACCTAACTTAAAAATGCCTGACTGTTTTATTTTTGGGATAAATAGCAATAACTTTCTTTATATTGTTACACAAATTTTCTGTATATAATTGTAAATGACGTATTTTTTCAAAAGTTCTATTTACTTTATTTGTTAACAGTGAGAATACAGGTTTGAAAAAAGGTGGCAACATATAACGCAATCGGGAAATTTCGAGATGTTTCTATTTCAGCTCGATTGGATTTTTTTCAATAAAGCTCCCACGGGATCCTATAAATATAAAACCACGGTCGGAGATAGCGAAATCAGTTTAATTTCGAATGTTGATTTGAACGAAGCTGCGCGTTTTATTTACTTTTTGTGTGCCTGAATTATCGCTATATTCGGAGTTGTATGCATCGAAGCTTGTGTTGAAGTTGGTTAGTGAGTTTACTGTTCGGAAAAGTTTTGCACGCTTTCGAAAGAAGAATAAATTATAATTTTATTTGGTAAAAACTGCGTCATCGTTTCCTATGTGAAAATTTCGTAACAATATATTATTTTTTCTTACTGATGGTGATTTATGAATGAGTTGGATATTAGATTAACCACATTTGGCAAGAATGGCTTTAACAAAATGTTGTAAAAATAGCCTTCACCTAGAAAAATAAGCATTGTGGTATGGTCAGTTCTGGGTCTAAACTTCTCAAATTACTCCATAAATGTTTACATTAGAAAAATCAAAAAGAAGAATTGCACTTTAGTATAATCCATAGCATCCTTTGGTTATCTTCTAATGAAAACTGGAAATAGGTTTTATAGACGAAATCACTCACATTCAATAGCTTTACTAGCTTTATTCTTCTCAAAGAAGCAAACAAACCAACCTTTTATCATAGAATAACACTAGAATCTTAATAGAAAACCAAGAGGAATTTAGGTTCACATAGGTTAAGGTTGAATGCAAATTCGTTTAGGCATGCACGAAAAAATTTAAAAGAACTGTTTCTAGTAAAATGTTTGAATACGCCTTAGAAATAGAAATGTTTGTAATAGGATGGTTTATGTTTTTTTCCAGCAACAAAGTAGAAAAACATTCAATGAAGGTTTACCTTGACCCTCAGATTCGATGTTTAGTATGACTACGGTTTCATTATTACTGGCCGTGTAATATTTAGCGGGAATCATTTTTACATACATGAATATAGAAAATCCAAACGTTATAAGTAGCATGAATGATACTTCTAAAAATAGTGAAATTTCGATGTTTGTATTGCTCTGGATTATCTTTTGGCAATTAGTTTGATGATAACATTATTTAAACTATTTTTTAATCATTAAAAAGATTTTTTTTTTTTTTTAATGTTTTGATAGTAGATGATTTAATAACATACTTTTTTTTTTAAATAAAAAATATGTTCTTTGAAAAAAAAAAAAAAAAAAAAAAAAAAAAAAAAGGACCAAAGACAAAATTAAAAAATAAAATTCCGATGATTAATTATCTCCCTTTAATTTTAAGATATAAGATATCGTAGGGGAAATTTACAATGTTTTGCAGGGTTGAGATGGATTAGGCCTGGACCAAAAAAGAAATTTTACGTCCTCCGTTTAATGTGAAATTAGTTCTGCTGATTTTCATAAAGTTCAACTTTTTTTTTTTGTCCACTTCAGTTTTGTTTATGGGAGTTTATTTGTTATAAATTTATCAGTGTTAAACATAAATAAAGAGCTGTATTTAAACTATAGGTGTGGATAATCACACAACTTTCAATTACACTATAGTACTGTCGTGGATTTGTGTAATTTATCGTTTTTATATTTTCATCATTCACTAAGAAAAAATTGCCAGTTTGGCGATATTTTTTGCGATAATTCTTTTGTGGGTCATTAAAAAGAAATACACCGCTAAAATAGTGATTTTGAGATATACTTTTCGATAATCCTTATATTATCCTTTATTATAAGTCAAAATAAGGAGAGAAGAAAAAACGATCTTTGATGCGGTATGCTAAAGGAAAAAGAAATCTGTGTTGAAGGCATTCGTTTTTTAACTTTTTAAGTCATTGAAGCATTTTTACGGGAATTTTGGCGGTGGAGGTGTTTAGAACACAAAAAGAGGCATTAAAACAGCGATTTTGATCGTTAGAGCCGTTTTTTAGCAATCACTGAGAAACATGATTTTTTCAGCGGCAGTTACTTTATGTGCCTGCATGATTTTGACGAAAACCTTAATGGTCGGTCCCATGGCCCCTACCAACCCGCACACCAAATTTGAACATCGTAGGTCAATTTGTTCGAGAGTTATGCTGACCACAGACGCACACACATACTTTTTTTCTTTGATCACTTTTTTTAATTAAGTATGTTCCAACACATGGAGAAATACTACCCCCCCCCCAAAAAAAAAAAAAACAAAAAAAAAAAAAACATTTATTTTGATCGAATGCTACACTTTCATTACCTTATGTGTACATATGGGTAATTGAAAGTAAAAGTAAATGCAATTGTTTCTGTTAAGTATTCTTAACGCGTATAAACTTTCAATCATTGCCGATTACCTAGTTTATAGTAATGGAATAAAATTGTGTATTTTTACAACACAGCAAAAAAAAGAGAATTTTTCTTAATTTGAATGGTAATCTGGCCAAACAAATCACTTGTGTTTACTCAATATATCCACAGTATAACACAATAAAAAATCCTTTTACTGAGTTGTGAATATTCATTATGAGTAACTACAGGTAATTTGTTTTTAGCTATATTACCATTCAATTTAATTTATTTGAAAATTATACATTTTTAAATCAAACTTACCGGATGACCAAAATAACAGGCTTACACTCTCCTGTCCCTCATTTTTAGACTAAAGTGAAGTACTTTCTAACCCCTTTTTCAAAGTCATCACTGTCCAAAGGAAGTAAGAGAATTATTTACTGCTGTCAATCTTTAGAAGTTCCTATGTTCTTGTTAAACGTTGAAGTTTTTATCTTGGAGACTATGGTACAAAATCTATGAAAAGTTCGATTTCAAAATGGGTCTGAAAACCTTGTAAAGAAAACGAGGTTTGACATTGTTTTAAGAAAACCTCTTAAAAACAACATTGTTACACACACATAACCTGATAATAGTAGTCTAAAATATGATTGACATGGCTATATTCAATTTTATTCTAAGTTAAATATTGCTTAATAAAGAATGTGTAAAAATATGGCTAATCACGATGATATTTTCTAAAAGGCATTAGATCCATTTTTAATATAAGTTCTTCGAGAAAATTACATTATTTTACGAGATAAGTATTTTTTCTTGATTGACGGAGAAAGGTTTAAAAAAAAAAAAAAAAAAAAAAAAAAAAAAAAAAAAAACATAATTTATTACAAAAAACATGCTAAATTTCCATTACTGCGAGAAGACAGTTTTTTAAGAAATACTTACAAAAACTTAAACCAAAAAAATTATAGTACAACAAGATCGGATAAGCCAGAGTTGAATATTAATATGATGTTAAATAAGATTAGATAAATGACTTCAAGCAATCAAAATGTATATGAAAAAGTATATGAAAATATGAAAAAAGTATTTACATGATACGTTAATTATTAAAATCAATATCCAATTTATAAACCTTCCAAAATTAAACAATTTAGCAAATATTTTATATTTTACATTTTTATGACCCTTTTGAAATATTTTCTTTTCCTTTTTTCTACAAAGTATGTAATGTGTCTCAACGTCTATTTAAAATTGTATTTAATTCATGTAGGCAACTTATACATGAATTGAATGATATGCTGGTATATTGCTTTGATGGGAGTTGCAATTACACAATATTATTCAGGTCCATAATTGAAATTAAAAAAAAAGAAAAAGTAATTCAAATTATTTTAAGGGATCAAAGTGCCCCAAAGTGTTCTCATATTCTCTAGTATTTCCTACTATTTGGTTTAGTAGTTATTACTATTAATTTCAATAACTTCAATAGCTTTTATCAGTTAATTATTAATACAAATAACCTTTTCATACCAACAAAAAAGTTACAACAAGCCTCATTTCTCAACTAAAAAGATCGACAACTTGACCAACTTTCCTCAATCAATTTATTTCACGTCTCATCTCAAGGCATTAACTGGGGCCGTTAAATCAATCGTCAATGGAATATTGACACCTAACTGTCATATAAAACGACTATCGGTATATTCCGCCAAGGAGAACCTGGGTCAAAGGTGGATGGTAAATTATTCCTAGAGCAATTCGTTACGGAATAACAGGTAAGGGAAGACCTTCGAAAGCCATTTTCCGCGAGCTTTTATTACTCTTTTATAGAATGCAAGGTGCTTTTTGTCACTGACTTGGAGATCTTCATCAGATCTTGTAACCTTGAAAAGTGGTTATGTGATTACTGGTTAATGAAAAAGGAGGCTAGTTTTTACTCTGGGGGCGTCAATTGCAAGATGGGTTGTTTGAAATGAAATGGATGTAATTAGCGTTTAGGATTCAAATGGATTATTGTATAAGAAGTGTTATTACTCGGAATTTGGTCTTTAATGTAACTAAACCTTGTTTTGAATTCGGTATTGTTGTGAATTTTTTTTCGTTTATGGAAGAGAGTATTGTGTTAAATACATAAAGAATGAGTAGAAGACATTGATCGCGAGAGCTAGATGTTAAATTTTGAGTATAATATTTATTTGAAATAAATTAAAAAAATAATAATAATAATGAGAAGAAGAAGAAGAAGAAGTAGATAATAAAATTCCAAGAAACTTTCTTGGAGAAGATGTCGGAAGGAAAGTCACACTGATTTTTAAAAGAATCGTTCTTTTCTTTTTCAGCGTCTAAATGTACTTTTGTTTATTCCCAAATTTCTAGGAATTGTTTATTCAAAAAAGCATAGTTGAAAAATATATTCTATTTAATGAATTAATTTAGTACGATTGACACAATTGATAGAAGATTTATATTTGGAGAGCATATTTTGATTAATGTTTATATTTTGAAAAATGATGTTAAATTTAAAGATAAAGTTAGTTCCTTGCCTTGTTTTTATATTTTGTAGATATCCTATATCACAAAAGAAATAAATTCAGTGACAATCTATTTAAGACATTGTATGTTAATAAGTAAGATTTATACAAATCTTTATAGTTAAATTTTTCTAAAGAATTGCTACTTTGATTTGAGGTTAAGAAAAATAAATGAAAAATTAGAATACTAAGAAAAAATGAAAAATAACTGCCATAATAAACAATCAATTGAGTAAATTCAACTATGCTCTGATTTCTAACTTTTAGTCACCATCCATGGAATATAACCTCATATACGTAAATACGTGAATGTTTACTGTTTTGAAAAGAAACAATTAGAAAAAAAAAAAAAAGAAAAAAAAAACGAGTTATCTTGTTATCTTTATCTCTATGATTGGATCATTGGTGTTGAAATCCTGATTTTTTTAATGATAACCATCATACGTCATATTCCATATCATTTTAGCATAATGAAATCGACAACATTATTATGAGAAGTTGTTTATTTATTTAAATTTTAGATTTACATCCTAAACATTTTACATTGAGATAATCTAAAGGTAAAAATGCTGTTATGTTACAGTCATAATCATAACCATCATAAGTCACAATCATAACAATCATGCTACTAGTAAAATATCTTCTTATAAGGTATCTCGAAACAGGACTGACACTTTTGAAAAATGCATGAAAAAACAACAATAAACAAACAGAAAACGATAGTAATGAACCATTTGCTTCATTCTACTTGGGAAACTACGGAATTTTATCCATCAATTTTTAAAAATAATTACTAAGTTCATCACCAGAGGACGCAATCCAATGAAAAATTAAAACGTTCTGAGCATGTTGCAGAAACTACAAAACGATGTTTTAATTTATCTATGCTGTTTCTGACTTGCGTAACATGTTCTGCTTCTTTTTTTATTTATTTTTTTAATCAAATACCATCTATTGGATCTTTGTAACTATTTTTGAAAATTGTTGGGATATAATTTTCAAGTTTCTTAAGTAAAATGCAGCAAACGATATATTTCTATCGGGTTCCATTTAAAAAAAAAAAAAATCCTTTTTGAAATGTGCCAGTCTTTTTTAGGACATACTGTATACAATTACAAATAATCTTTCGATGTGTTTAAATGACTTTTCTACCAAACTTTTCATTATCATGTCGATCTGTTTCGTGTGGCATCTATTGTTTGCTGCGGCACTCTCGGGCATGTTCGAGATATTCGTCCCTAGGGATATGCTCGTTGCAGTGGAGGCATGATATCACATTCAAATTTACATCCGGTGCCATGTCTTGCAATTCTTGCAAAGCATCTTCATTTTCTTTTGAGAAAGCTATGTGCAGGGAATCAGAGTTGAAGAAAGGAAATAAAAAAGTACTAGTTAATTCCTAAATAATAGTATAATCTAGATAGGACATATTTGTCCTATCTAGATTATACTATTATTTAAAAATATTTTGACAATTGGTATAGTTGACTTTCTGGTATATATGTACTTATAGGAATCCAATTTTGAATCCTACCATCTCCGATTTGGAGTTTTATTATTAAAACTGGAATCGGAGTTTTGTTTTGGTCGTATGTAGTATATGTAATGTCCTCACATATTGGCTTAAATCAATGCTGAGTGGCGAGACAGTAAACAGTCTTTTTCGAGGCAGTCGAACACATTTATTGAATCAGACGTCAGAGAGAGAGAGAGAGAGAGAGAGAGAGAGAGAGAGAGAGAGATTTTAGGTGTGATTAGGACGACAAGACATATAGGAAGAGAGTGAATCATAGCTCCGTCAAAGAGACATCTGTAAACTAGTCTTGTGTTAAACCGTGGGAACGTTCTGAGCTTAGCAGAATTCTCAACAGAAATTAAAGCACCATGGTTGTGAAGTTATAAAACATCCGACGCAAGAGCGAGCAATACTGAATACAAAGTGTGGGACACTATTACGAAACGCTGACGCTGCAAATTTCGCATAATTGCTTAGAGTGGGCAACTATTGAATAAAGTTATTGAATGAATTGGAGAAAGAATTAAAAATAGGATTACGCGCTTTGAAAAGATTAAATAAATTAATGTCGATTCGAAAAAGAGATTATTATTAAATATTTACTATTATATAAGAACATTACATATATATTACTTACATTTGAAATTATCATTACTTTAGGTAGGCTAATTATCAGGAAGTCTAATTATCAGTTTCGTAAGGAATAAAATTAATAATTGAATATGAAAATTTAATTTTAAATAGAGAAGTTTTATATTAGATATTGACACTAACGCATATAAACTACATATGTGGATTGATGAACATCGCCCAAGTTTCAATTACAGTTCTAGATACAGTTTCGAAATATAAAAGGGATTGGTGTAATTTACCGTTTTCTTTCTTTAATTTAATTAAAAAAAAAAAAAAAAAAAAAAAAAAACTAGTCAGCTTGGTGAGTTTAGTGATATTTTTTGCTAGATAATTAGTTTTCAGTTTCTAGTGTTGGATAGTAGAAAAATTGACTCTAATTAGACAGAAGAAAATAGCATTTGCATACATTAACCCAATAGTGTAGAGCAGAGGCTAAAAGTATATATTTTGAAACAGTATAACCAAAGATTGATTAAATGCGATACCTCTATTTATTGATTTCGGTACATGAAAAATACTTGTACGAATATGTGTAACAGATCATATATGTGTCTCATACATGTATGTGTCATATAATAGTTAAAAGATATCGATAAGATTAGTACGAGAACATAAACTTCAGCATACGGGAAGTGCTTTAAAGTTCAATAAGAAAAGTGTTTCGATAATAACTTTAAAGGCAGTACATATCTTGGCACATATCACAAGATAAAACAAGAAATTAGCGCCTGACGAAAGCTAAGATTTTTGGTAGCAGGTTTTATAATAAAATTCATTGTCAAACGAACCAATTTGGCAAAATGTTTAATTTAAAAATGCTTTCGAATTTACAGAGTGCACATCGTTAGTCTGAATATAAGATTACAGAGAATAACTGGATCCAAATTTTATTTATTTGTTTATCTGATTCTAATTAACAATTTCATAAATTTCGAAAACAATTTATAGTCATCTATAAAACCTTCATTCATGTGACATATCTCTATTGATATCATTGAGAAGTTACGACTTGATATGGCGCAATAGTTAAAACGTGTATTGAAGCAACCTTTAAGTGGAAAATACTGTACCGATAGAAAGGATTCATTACTGCTGAAATGAATCTGATGATCGTCTGTCAGTATATTATTACTTTCCAAACATCAATGATTAGCTAGGTGTCTTTTTATTTGACAAATTATAAACTGTGGAAACTTTTATTGTATTTTTTCTTATTAGTACTAAAACTTTATAATCACTGTATTTTCTTTTGAATTCGCTATTAAACAATTACCTGATAGTAGTTGGTCTTATATATGTCATACGTATGAATGTCTTTTTCTAAACTTTTTAGATCTAATTATTCGTAAATATTTCGTAATACCCAAGGACGAAGTATAGATTTTCGAATTGGTTATACAAATATTTCGTGTCATTATCTTCGAAGATAATTCACTAAATAATATCCATTTATAACCGCATTTTGATTAAAGTTAAGGATACGGTATCTTTGCCAAAATAATTTGGAACATTTTAAAATTGCACAAAAACATACAAAATAAAATTTTTATTGCATAAGCACATTGTCTGAACTACCAACTATAGTTCGGATTCTGCTTCAAAGTGATTAATGCTAACGAACAAATAATAGCAGCAGAATTTGTTTACTCCCAAGTGAAATAAATGCCTATGATTGGCGTTTATTAACTTTTTTCTTGGCACTGGTTATATGTAAATAACTCTTGAAATAAACCCCCAGCCAAGTTGGAAGTTTGATCCATATCGTTTTCAAAATTTTTTGTAAGTATATTAAGACGAATATTTAAGAATAAAGGAAAGTATATCCGCGTAAAACGTTTCAATTATCAATATACGGTGAAGGTTTCCTGCCATACTCTGAAGTCTTACCTATTGCTACTTACATAGATACTACAAATTATTCCAAAAACACCTACGTTCTGGACTGCTGTTTGCTACAGTCTGTTGAATATTTTTGGTCGTTTCCTCTTTTTCAAATGTGCCATCATCATTTACTGTCTTCGTTTCAGTTTTCACTACTTTTTTGACGCCATCTGAATCTTCATCAGTCTCCGTCTTCTTCGTTACGATCTTCTTCATTCCATCGTCCGGATATTTGGTGATCTCTTGAGTCTCCTTCACCCCATCGTCATCCTGTAGCACCTTCTTGCTTACCTCAGGTTCTTGTCCGCTGTTATCGGCCTTCTGCGAACATTGATGTTCATGTTGCTTCAGATCTTCAGTTTTAAAGCAGTTCCCGCAGTGTCGACAGAATAAAAGTTTGCCATTCTTGGCCATTTGTTAGAAGTATTGCTCAACCACAGGCGAAAATTTTTATCGAAGAATTTATTTCTTTTGGATTGAGTATTTATTCCTTTTTGAACAACTCTGTAACATTTGGACGAAGGCAGAAAAAAATCAGGCTTACAGAGATAATATGCTTAAAAAGGAGTTAGCTAATTAATTAAGCCTCGAAAAAAAGGATAACAATTTTTATCACTATTTAATTTAGTACTGAAGCTAACTGAAAATTATTTTAAATATTTTGCATTGATCTAAAGAATTAGATTTAAAATATATCTTTATTACTAAATACGAGTTGAATTGTTACTAATTTCTTGCTATATTATTTTTATAAAGAAAAAAAGTAGTTATTGACGTCAGAAACATTATTTTTGAGGATAAAAAATAAATGGGGTTCAATAAACAGGAAAAAAAGTATTATTTAATCCAATTTTTCATTTGATCACAAAATTAATGCACTACTGCTAATTGACGGTTCACTATCAAATTCCGTTAAATTTAAAAAAAAAAAAGCACTAAGCTTTAAACATAAACATTATCCACTTTCCCCATCATGTGTACAACATAAACATGCGAAAAATCCTGCCTGTGCGCATGTTTTGATAGATTTCATTAGTATAGTTATGGCAGGAAAGACGCCTAAAACACCTGAAAGAGAACCTTTCATAATTAGGAAAAAAGATGGAAAATATTTGAAAGACAACAGTGGTTCTAAATCATCCCTTAGATTTTCATCATCTTATTATTTACTTCTTAACAGTAAAGCGAATTTGCATATGAAAACGTAGATTACTATGCAACCCATTAAAAATTCAGTTGGCGATCCAGATGAGATTTGCATGGAAACCTGTGACAAAACATTCTCTTATAAAAATCCAAATAATACATTACACACTCCTTCCCACAAAAAACTAACATTGTATGTTTTGCGATAACCATAGACAGTATGTAATAAGATCATTTAAATATTCAACAACTAGGGAGATTTTATATTCTTAGTAAGTGGTGCTAAAATCAACAGATGACTCATGCGTCTTAAAACAGCTTGTTGTACAAAAAGTCAACCTGTCTGCTTTTTTCATTCCTAGATACTTTTTAAGCCTCTTTCAACCAAATACCATAATTGTACACATTTATCTCTAATTAAAGCTTTGGGCTAGCTTAAAGGCGGTTTCTAATCTGCAAACAGATGAAGGCAATCGAATACTTCCCACATCTATGTTAAGCAATCGGTTGCTCATGGTTACAAATATATTCTAACTAGTTTGGAAGGAAGTTGCTAATATGCTCTATGGTGATGATAAAGCCTTCATCGTCTTCAAGGCTTCAAGTCAATGAGCAACCATGAACTATTCAGAAATTTCACTCAGAGATCAGTGATCGGGGTCTAGGACGAAATCCCGAAAGCCGAAATCCCGACAAGCCACAATCCCGAAAGCCGAAATCCCGACAGGCCGCAATCCCGAATGGGACGAAATCCCGAAAAGCCAAAATCCCGAATGGGACGAAATCCCGACAAGCCAAAATCCCGAATAGGACGAAATCCCGACAAGCCATAATCCCGAAAGGCCAAAATCCCTATCAACCAAGAGAAATCCCTACCAACGGGGAAATCCCATCAGACCAAAAAATGTGTTAACAGATATTTCAAAACAATATTTTTTTTTATAAACTTTAAAAATTAATGAGGTCGATTGCCATTCATAAAAAATAGATTTTGATTCGTTATGAAGTGGAACATGTTGAAGTTGTCAATTAATCATTTCATTGCATTTTTCAGTTTACCTTCGATTTTATTTTTATATTGTATTAATTTTCTTCCTTTAGTTTTGAAGAAAAATCAACTTATTTTACATATTTATATTACATTTTGCCTATCAAAATGTAATTTATTTCCAACGTTTATATATATTTCTATTTGCTGCCTATTTTTCAGCCACTTAAATATTCGGTTTAAAATAATATTGGTTCATTTGTGGAAATGTGCCTATATTTTAAAAGAAAGTTCTTGCATCTAATTAAAAAAAAAATTATGGCGTGATTGTTCTTCAAAGCACTTTATAAGGTCTCTTCATTAGGTGACAAAACGGTCCCCCGGTTACAAATTAAACTCGGAAAAGTCACCCGGTTTTTACTTACTCAACTAAATAAGATTATGTTGTCTAAACTTGTGTATACGGTTTCCGTGTGCAACATATTTACATGGAAAATCAAATTAACATGTCTGATAGTATACTTAGAAATGGATAGATGTATTGCGTTTTCAATTGTCATAAGCCTAATACTTTAGTAGGGCAAAAGAATGTTTATAGAATGGACACTTTTTCTTATGAGCGATGTATATGTAATAGAAACATATGCAGGGAAATGTAATATAATACAAGGAGTGTATAGTTAGAATCTTTTTGGATGTATTGATTTACTAGTAGGAGTTGTATTGCGTCACAGATTTTATTACTATTGAGACATTTTATTTAATAAGAGTTGTTATGCTAAATTGTCCGCATGTTTCTATTTTACTACAATTTGAATAACAAATATAATATGCTCCTACTTTTTTTTTTTAATTTTGGTGCACTTATTTGGAATTTAAAATTGGAAATGAGTAATACGTATACATAAAACTAGAATGTAATATAACAAATTAAAAGTAAAATTTAAGTATCGAAAAGTATTATATTTTAGAATATTATCGAAAAAAATTACTACTAAGAAGTATTTCTGTTAAAAAAATTTAATACTTTAGATATGAAGCCTATCCGATCAATACTATTAAATGCTTTCTAAATATTACCAGTCGGATGTAACTTTTTACCAAGACATTGCGTGTTCTATCAGTGAGGTTTTTTAAATTTTGGAGTAGTATTTACAGTTTCATATTTATTGAATTTTATTAACCCTTATATTGTGAATGATGCTTGCAAAAATTGCATCTGAAGAGTAAAAAAATTTGTGTATAAAATTTTTCAATATGAAAAATAAAAGAAAAACAATCATTATTTACAAACATCTAACCTTCTGGGGGTTAACAAAAACTCGCTTCAAGAATGAATTGGCCTTCCAACAGTTCCTACTTGAAAAAAGTGTCAAGGTATATTTCCTCTCCCCTTTACCAGCTTCAAGTGTGGTGGTTCACTTCTTTTGTAGTCTCAAAGGGGCGTATTGAAGGTGGGGTGGTCAACAAAGCATGAAGACCCCTCACTGATGCTTCACCCTAAAGGTATACAGGTGTTTTTTTTATCTAGTCAAGAAACTAGAAAGGACCTTCTTCCCTTAACACCCTGCGACCAGGGGCCACTGATCACACTTTGAAATATCCCTACACTCCACGATTCGACCAGAAGGCGTCTAGCTGGAAATTTTTCTACAAGGCGGGTTAGGTCGTCTAGGGATTTAAAATGTTAAGATGGCATTTAAACAAATATAAAATCATTTAGATGGTCAAAACATAATATACTTCATTATACTATAGCTATTAACAAACCTTCCCCTTTGCTTTATATCTATATAATAAAATAAAAATGGAAAAAAGTGAAAAATAAAAAAAAAAAGTTCTTAAACCGATCTCTGAATTTGTGAAGTATGAATACTTGGTAGGGGGGGGGGGGGGGCGAGAATTAAAAAATATTCAGAAGAAGTAATTTAATTAAAAATTCCGAAATATCAATAGTGAAAATTTTGATAAAAAAATAACTTTTCGTCATTTTAAATTAAGGTAATATATTTAAAAATAAATAATCCTTACATAAAAGATACTTTTTAATTTTTTTTTATATATTAAACAGTTAAGAGCAGCAATCATAATTAAGAAATAAAGGCGCAAATATTAAAAGCCGGATTGATAAAAAGAACTTACTAATGACCACAGAGAATTAAACTCTAAGGAAATAAATTTACGCGCAGCACACAAACAAAATATTGTTTCTCAATAAGAAATTTTAACAGCATTTAGCATGAATTGCGTATTAAACGGTTTTCAAACAATATTTCGGGAAGATTAAATTTGAAAATGTCTATGCTAACCCCTCTATTTTGTCTTTTCATTCGATCTAGAATACTTCGTTTAGTTTCTAGTTCATTTTAATGAAAAACCGCGTGGAGCAGATCTCCATATTGAGGAGTGTATTTTTAAGATTCAGAATTAAAGCATGGGTATTTAATGAACGCGTGTTTCAGAACGGTATTAGTCTACAATTTCTCGAAAACTACTTGGATTTCATGTGTCGTGTTCAACAAGATGTTAAAAAAATAAGTAAAGTATCTCAATCAGAAACGAATTTATTTTAACATAATTCATAAACAAAGTTGAAAATGGGGCAACCTCTCACGCAGTCCAATTAAGATCGAAAATTGACAAATATAAAATTCATACATCTATATATTTAATGGGCAAGACTTATTTTATTAAGAGTTACTCTTCTTTACAATCAAGATGTCCTTTAAAAGGTCTTAAACTGTAGATGAGCCAGAAAGTTCTAAAAATGTGAAGAAAAATATTTTACTAATTGGTTTGATTACAATATTTTTCAACATTGCTTTATTGAACATGTCTCTACTACGACAAGTATATTTGACAAACCGAATGACAGCTTCTAACAGGATTTGTTTTGTTTGCGATTTTCAAACCATGCATTTTGATATGTTAATATCTGCTCATTAGATCGATTTCAATTAATTTTTGTTTAGGATATGTGTCGTTTAGTAAAATCTTTGAGACATAGTTTTATTTTTTTTAAAAAGAAGATGTATTATAAATCAGTATAATTTCAAAAATATGATGATTTTTGCTAAAAAAAGTTACAATCCTACTATTTCAGTTGGAAGATGTCAATTAAGTACATCTGCGCATTTTTTAAAAACTTTGTACAGAGCTAAACACTATTTGTACTTACTATTCCACTGTGTATAGCGAGAGAATTGTAAAGTTAGAAAGAAATGGTATTATGGAATTTCCCATCCAACTTTTTGGGCAGACAAAAAATGCGTCCAAGTGGTACAAAGGTGTTCGGATAAATTTTGTCAGGATTTCAAAAGTTGACTGGAATAAAGGTGCTGTATTGTTAGAGGGTTGTCGAGCGTCAGCGATCAGGGGACAGATATCCTGGTTCTGGTTTCATCTGATATTGATAAAATACTTTTTTTAATTATATCATACTTATTATTTTCAATTACCTTTATGTATGTATCGGGTAATAAAAGTATAGTATATGGTAATTATTTTTTTTTTTTTTTTTTTTTTTTTTTTAATATCTCCCTGAATTCAAAAAAGTGATCTAGAAAAAATGCCTGTGTGTGTGTACGTGGTCAGCATAACTCCAGAACAAATTGACCTACGATGTTCAAATTTGGTGTGCGGGTTGGTGATGTCACAGGGACCTACCATTAAGGTTTTCGTCAAAACCCCGAATGCGCATAAAGTAGCTGCCATTGAAAAAATCATGTTTTTCAGTAATTGATAAAAAACGGCTCAAATGATTTTGTTCAAAATCACTGGGGTAATGCCTTTTAAAGTGTTCTAAACATTCCCCCCTCAAAAATTCCTATAAAAATGCTTTAATTGTGTAAAAAGTTGAAAAACGAATGTCTGTAACACAGTTCTCTTTCCTTGAGCATACCTCGTCAAAGACCGTTTTCTCTTTTCTCCTCAGTTTTACTTACAAGAAAGAATAATTATTGAAAAGTATATCGCTAAAATCATTTTTTTTTTTTTTTTTTTTAATTTTTTTTTTTTTTAAAGACCCATACAAGAATTATCGCAAAAAATGTCGCAAAACTGGCCATTTTTTCTAAATGAACGATTAAAATATGAAAATGGTAAATGACACAAAACCACGTCATTATTATGGTATAATTGAAAGTTGTGCGATGTTCCACATCCCAAGTTTTATATGTTTTACAAACGTAAAGGTAAAAAAGTGGTATTTCATAAATCTTTTTTTTTTAATTCATGTAAATTTTCTAATGCATTGTAGCATAGCAATGAATGTAACATTTTTTAAAGGGGACAAATTCATACTTGTTAAAACATAATACTTTGATATTTCTTAAACATTTTATGTAAAAACAATCCCATCGTTGCAGACATTCGATATAATTTCTAAAAGTTGTAATTTATTCAATAATTGTCAATTATATGTGTTTTTTGCGTTTTCCTGAAATATTCATAAAATTTCCAGTTACCAAGAAGCTAAATTTATTGCAATCTTATTAGGTTTCGAATTCAAATCGATTGGTTCTTTATTTTTTCATGGGGCAAAACGATCAAAATGAAGGCTACTTCGTAACACCTAAATAATTACAAAGGCCTAAATTTCAAGGGAGAATACATTCAAGAATGGTTTTTTTTAATAGAAGGGAAAAAACCGTGAATTGAGAAATTCTATTTATAATGCCTACTGATTTTTAAGTAGAAATGTCAGAAGTATTATAGTAGAAATTTTATATCTCCGTCCTGGGAATACAGGTTATTTTGGAATACGTGTTAGTGGTGGCTATAGGACCTGTCATTAAAGTTTTCGTCAAAATTGCGTATGCACATAAGGTAGCTTCCACTGATTAAATTATGTCTTTCAACAATTGCCAAAAAAACGGCTCTAACGCTTTTGATCAAAATCGGCAAAAATTGCCTTTAAGATAATTTAACATTCCCAGCTCTAAAATTTCCTTAGAAATGCGACAAAGGCATAAAAAGTTGAAAAAGAACGTCTTTAACACAGAGTTCTCTACCCTTGAGCGTCGTCCATCAACAACAGTTCCTCTCTGTTTCACTTACTAGTATGTTTGGTTTGTATTGGAATGAAAAAAAAAAAAATTTAGTTCTTAGAAGTCAAGGACCTGAAATATTGTACAAAAGTCAAATTGATTTCCTTCTTTTTCTAATCGATATTGTTAAGGATGAAGTTTTTGAATTTGGTTGTAATGCATAAATTCAATGGCTTTATCCTACAATTTTTCATGTTTTATAATGCTAAATGAATGTTGTTATTAGCGATTACGCTGTGGGTGCTTTTTTAACAAAATGCTTAAGAACTTTCTTAAATGCTAAAAAGTGAAAGTGTTGTTTAGCTCTTTTGCTAAAACATTTTGACACTAAATGTACAAAATCACCGTTTTTGTTTTCTCAAGGTTAGTCATCAGCCTAAAAGCTCAAGTAAACAAAAGTGAAAAGTATTTTTTCAGTCGAGATTTTGGTATAAAATAACATTATATTTAAAGTTAATAATGATTTTATAGTAAAAAAAAGTGTTTTAATTGTGTTAAATTAAACATCCCAAGTGATGGAACTCGTAATCATTTTAACAAATTGCTAAAATAAAATTGTGATTTTAATTTTTTTTGCTAAAGAAATTTTGTACTCCAGCTTAAACAATGGTTGTTATACTAGTTATTGATGTTTTTGCAATTAATATGTGATATTATTTAATCTGTCGCGTATATTTTTACTACTCGCTAAATGTAATTTAAAATTAATGAGCTAATTAATTTTTTCTAAAATACTGTTTAATGCTATATTTAATGATTATCTTTAAAATAAGTACAAAATTGTCCTTGTTCGAGCTTGGTATATATATATACATTTTAATTTCTTGTAAATCAAATATCTATTCTAACTACAAAAAAGTTATGTAATTGTTTTAAAATTATCCTTTCTACAAGTCCATTTAGCTATACGGAACGAAAAATGAAACAGTTTTTTTACTTTTCCTTTTTTTTTTTACTTTAGTTTAATTTACATTAAAATACTGTAGTTGACAAAAATTCATTCTCGCTTCACAAGACTTCTTTCACTGTAATGGAAGGAATTAACTCAGTAAAATAATGATGTCCAGTGTCCAGTCCAATAAATAGTAAAATCCTCCGTAAAAGTCCAATGTTCCGAGAAAGGAAACTAAGAAAACGCTATGCTTTATAGTTTTGGCATTATAATTTTGTCTCAATCTAATATTTATTCCCTACCGGTGTACGGGAATTTCATTTTGATTTCATAGAATCTTTTTCCCAAATTAAAGGACCACATTTAAAATTTCTCTTTTTATTCACCCAAGGATTGGTATTTCATAACAAAAAAAAGTAGACGCGATAGCTATTGGAAAGAAATTAGCGGAATTGCTCAGTGACCTCTTAAATTTCCAACTTATAATACTCATTTAGATATCTTTGTAGTGCTGATATTCTGCGATTTGTTTACAAATGTGGAGATTTGTTTATATTTTAATATTGAAAAATATGTGGAGGTATTGAGAATAATTAAATTGGTAACTCTGTTGAATTTTAAAATTAATTATTTCAAAACAGGTGAGGTCAGGATTTCATGTTCGGATTATTTAAATCTCTTATCTGGATTTCACACCTAAGCTGATGCCTCATTCCTTATACTCAAGAAAACTATCAATCTTTATTACCATCTTTAAACCATTCTCCCTTTCCAAACGTGCAAACTATTGCCAGTGTTAAAAAATAGAAAGAAAAGAAAACACCCCATACCTAGTACCCCATAGTTAGTACTCTCCCCACTGAAGCTTAAGCACCCCTTCCCCCCCCCCCCGGAGGTAAGTGAATGGTCTGCTGACTATTACCTAGAGCATAGACGTTCTGCAACACCTTACGTTTCTTGTTAATTATTGTTTCCTACCAAATGATTTTAACTGTAAGTGAAAACTCTTAAAAGTATTTACTAGGTGCTTTCTTTCTTCTTTTTGTTGAGAAAAATAAAGTTAATAAATACTCGTTTAATTCAATGCGATAGAATACTTTCGATCATGCATTCAGGTTCAGTAATTTTGAATAGTTATGTCAAAAATTAGTATAGAAAGCCATACCAAAAGATATTGTAGACATACGTTTTCAACATTTTGAAACCATTGAGAAATGTTCTTATTAAAATGAGACATTTTATAAAATGAAAACATGCCAGGCTAATAAAATTACGCGTTTCCATTCAAGAGAGCCGTCTCTTATAAATCTAGTGAACAATCGGATGATCAATTAGAAATTCAAATTTCAGATAAATTACTTTTTTTTCTTTCTTTTTTTTAAAGATAAAATTTTATGGTTGGTTCTAAATTCAGCTGATTTTGATTTACAGAAAAATTATTCTTTTATTGATTGCCATTTTGTTGGTTAAAAACACAGAAAAAGTATTTTTTTACATCAAAACCCCCATCTCTCTAAGGGGATCTTCATTTATTCATTTAAAATTACTTTATAGTATTTCTAAATTTATAATTAATTTTTTTATTTTATTTTAAATCAAAATTTAATTTTAATTTTGAGTCTTCCTTCGTTTTAAGACCAAACGGTATAGTGGTTAGCGTGCTAGCTTCTAGACCGCGAGGTTGCGGGTTCGAGTCTCGGGTTAGGCATGGGTGTTTGTAAATGTATGTTGGCTTATCTAATGGCGAATGTTTCGGCGCATTATAACCCTCGTGTTGCTGACAGTGCCAGATAATCTAAAAACAACCAACCAACCTTCGATTTAATTTTTATCTCAAGCTGACACTGAATAGGTTCAATAACATCATTTAAAAGTTTGGAAACCTCTATTGCAGTGCATGCAATCGTTTTACAATTTTTGCATACATTTTAAAATCTATATTTTTTGTACATGAATCTACATAACTTTGTAATCAATTCTTCAAACACGTTGTTTTAATTTAATTTTTTTTAAATATGATTGAATATGAATTAATTTCTTCAAAGTTATGATATAATGGATATTCTGTTTTAATAACTGCACTGTAATTATTGTATAACTAAAATTATGGATTTTTCTTGAAGCATTTTTTTTTTTTTTTGTAGCATCAAAATCAAAATTAAAAGAAGAAAATAAAACTATACAATATAAAATATAGCTAGTTAGAAATACATAATGAAAAACATAATGAATTGGAATGTTTTCAATAGAAAATTTACCAAAAGTCAATTTTTTAACAAACAGTTCATGTAGGGATTTTGTAGGGATTTTTTTAAGGTAGGGATTTTACGTTTTTCGGGATTCTGGCTTGTCGGGATTTCGTCCCTTTCGGGATTCTGGCTTGTCGGGATTTCGTCCTATTCGGGATTGTGGTCGTTCGGGATTTCGACCCATTCGGGATTTTGACTTGTCGGGATTGCGGCTGTCGGGATTCTGGCTTGTCGGGATTTCGGCTTTCGGGATTTTGTCCGGAACCCCAGTGATCGAACATCTGATGTTTTGAAAAAGTCTGACAATTTAAGCGTTCTCGAATGGATCATCAGCTTAAAAACACTATAACATGAATACTAGTATAAAGAATTATAGCTTAGGTCCTATTATTTTGTAGCACATAACAAGGAAACGTTTGCATTGACTCTATATGAGGCTTGAACACCAGAATGGACCATATACAATTTGATTTTGCTGTTTCAACAACATTTGTTCAAAGCTATTCGTGCCAAAGAGTAACAAATGTGGTTTATCTTAGTTGGACATTAGATAAACCACATTTGTTCCATTCTGGCATGAATGGTTTTGAAAAATAAATGCGGTTGAAGCAGCAAAAATCAAATTGTGGAATCGTCCTTTCTGACGTTCAACGCCTCATGTAAGCTTGACAATTGAAAAGATTTTTTCAGACGGTTTGTGTCACACTAAGAAGTGTTCTGCCATCAGAGAAAAAGAGATGTGTTAGATAAAGAGGATATATATGTAAATGTTTCTTTAAAATACAATTTGATTATAAACCATTTTTGCCTTTTCTTGCCAATTTAATCTTTTTCTGAATTAAATTATAACATATTTCCGGGTTTCAAACCAAGGTAAATTAGTTAGTTATATTGCACATGTAGGGCTTAAAATAAAATCTCATCATCTCAATAAAATAATGTTACGAATTTTTCCACTGAGGCAATGATGGCACAGTTTTTCAGATAAAAACTAGTATTTATTCTCTTCAGAAAACTCACAAGATTTATTCACAGATAACAGTGCAATCACTATTAATCTTCAATACAAGCTTCAACAAGAACAGCTTCGAATATAGCGATTATACAAGCTCACTCCAATAAGTCAACAGAGCGATCGCGATCAGCTTTCCACGAAGTCCGAAGTCAATCTGAAAACTTTCCCGTTCTCCAGTCTTTTATATACAAGCGCGTGAGACATTCGCGAAATTTCCAGCCAATTCATCGGAAAAGAAATATCTCGAAACTTCTCGATTGCTTTAGGTGTTGCCACCTTTTTCTAACTTGTATAATCGCTGTTAATAAATAAAATAAGATAAAAATAAATTACAATACAATTTTAAAATAATACGTCACTATTTACACTATATACAGACAATTTGTGCAACATTTCCCCCTTCTTAAAGACTGCACGTCCCGGGCAGTGAAGTCCTTAAGAAGAAAGGCAATTCAATCACTTCTACTATAATATGGGGCTAGCCTATTGTGATGTACAACTCTAGGTTTACAGGAGGGTGTCCGTTGAATCGTTACCACGACGTCGTTGATCTTCTTAAGGACCACATACGGCCCTTCCCAGTTCGTCTGGAGCTTAGGAGAGAGTCCTTTCCGACGTTTAGGATTCCATAACCACAATTTGTCACCTTCCTGGAATGAACGTTCCGTGGCCTTGGCATCGTAGCGGACCTTCATGCGCTCCGTCATGATGTTGATTCTTTCTCTGGCGAACCGATGTACGGCTTCCAAACGTGCCTGGAGATCATCTAAATACTGGACAGGCGAGGAAGGGGTGTCCGGTGGTCATCCAAAGAGGAGGTCGCAGGGGAGCCTAAGGTCTCTTCCAAAAATCATTTGAGATGGTGTATAGCCGGTGGTCTCGTGAGTAGCACTTCTGTAGGCCAACAGAAGCTGTGAAAGTTTTTGACCCCCATCTTGCTGGTTACAAGATTTTGAGATTGGTTGTTGATAAGAGAACGCCAGAAAGAGCGTTCCCATTCCCATTCAACCGAACATCATCTTCAGTAAGATTTTCTGTGATTGCGTCCGAATCATCCGCGGGTGCAGCTGATAGATCCCGGGTCCTCCGTTCGATGCTTGTAACAGGAGCACGGATGTCGATTCCCTTTTCACTAACTTTGTCCATTTCCACATGAACCACTTCCTGGGAGGGTTTCATCAACGTTGCTTTCTTCGGTTCTCTTTCCGGGGCTGGAGAGGTAGTTTTCATAGATGTGGACTCTTCAGCATTCTCTATGACATTGTCTTCATGAGCCACAATCCTATATACGCACAGCTCTTTCATGTCTAGATCGTGCAAAGGAACTTCCTCTCTCCATGTTTGCAGCTTGCTTTTCTCAAAATTCAGCGTAATTCCATTTTTCTTCAAAAAGTCTAGTCCGAGAATGCACGGATCTACAATTTCGGCAACATAAACGGTGTGCTTGTAGGTGTTTAAATCCAAGGGCAATGTCCACTTCCAATTTCCCATGCACAGAGATATTACCACCGGACACAGTTTGTAGCGAAACAGAGGGAGCTGTGTAGAGGAGTCGGCTGTTCAGGCGACGAGCCACGTCCGTCCTTACGATCGTTACGTTCGCTCCCGAATCGACGATTAGACGACATGGAGTTCCGTTGATCTCCCCCTTCACGAATAAACCCTGGTTTCCTCCTTGTCGGGATGAAACGTGGAAACGACTGGTCGGGGCTTCACCCGTTCTACATTGCAGGTTCTGCCCAGCGAGATGGCATCTTCTTAGATTCAGTTGTTGAGATTCCGTGGTAGTGTTATCCCTTCTCTTTTTCAAATCAAGGCAGTTACGTCGTAGATGCCCTTCCCGTTTGCAGTGCCAGCAAATGACTCTGGTCTTTCGATCCCTGGCTCCGGGATAGCTTCTCATCATTCTATCAATTTTGCTTTCCAGTTCTCGAAGCTTACTGGTGACAAAGTCAGAAGAATCCTCAGCTAATGCACCACGCACATATCGTCGGTCTTTTCCAGAAGCTAGCTGCGCGGCTTCTACTCTCATGGCGTACACGAGGGCCGACTTCAGGTTTTTGTTTTGGGATAACCTTACCGCCTGCTGCACATCGGGATCTTGAATAGCGTCGATGAAATACTGCAGAGAAAGATCGTCTCGTACATCCGGGGGACAGTCTGGGAAAGCGAGGAGCGACAGTCTTTCTATATCTGACCCCAATTCTTGAAGAGTTTCATTGGCCTTCTGCTGTCTCACTTTCAGTTGCAGTCTGTTGTAATCCTTTAGATGTTGCTCCCCAAACCTTAACTCCAACGCACTTGCCAGTGCCACGAATTCTCCCCGCTTCTCTTCAGGTAGTGTTTGTAAAATGTCAGCAGCTTCACCTCGAAGAGATGCTGCGAGATGGAATGCTTTCGAAGTATCGTCCCAACCATTCGCAGAAGCAATCATTTCAAACTGCGTTTGATAAACGCGCCAAGACGACCTCCCATCAAAAGTGGCCACTTTGATGTTAGAGCGCGGCGCCATAAAGGGGATGGAAGCGTTATCCCAATTAGGTGACGCTATGGCCACAGCTTCACGCGTTTCCATTTTTCGCAGCCTTTCTTCTACAACGTCAATGAATTTGTCTTGCTCTTCCTTTAAGGTGGAAACTTTTTCTTGCATGGTGGAAACTTTTTCTTGCACGGTGGAAACTTTTTCTTGCACGGTGGAAACTTTTTCTTCAACTTCATTTCTCACTGTCTTAAGATCTTCTCTGACATCCAAAATATCCGCCTTCATTGATTGAAGAACACTCTCTGTGCGCTCTATAACTCTATCAACGGACGCAGAAGATGATTCTTGCTTATATTTAAAGCTTTAATATCCGATGATGTAGCTTCTTGACTGGCGGCAATCGTAGCGAGAAGTTCGGCTTTCATTTCGGCTGCGGTGGTTTCTTGGCAGGCTTTCATTTCGGCTGCGGCGGTTTCTTGGCAGGCTTTCATTTCGGATTTTATTTCGGTGGCAGTGGATTCTTGTTGGGCCTTCATTCCAGCAATCATTTCCATCAACTGCTTCATTTGGACTTCCATCATTCCTCTAGTTGTCGGCATTCAAAATTACGAGACCCCACTTCTGACACCACTGTTACGAATTTTTCCACTGAGGCAATAATGGCACAGTTTTTCAGATAAAAACTAGTATCAGACGAAACGGTCGTTTCGCCGCCAACCTTAAAAAAGGCAGAAACGACAGTAAATATCTATTCTCTGCATAACTTCCAGCGAAAAAGCCGAAATTGACTATTTTCTAGCGCGCTTACGAAACTTCACATAATTATACAAAAAATACCATAGATTCGTCTCGGTGATATCTTTCAAAGAAAAAAAAATTGAGTACCTAGGACAAAAGACAACGAAGAAAAAAAAATATTGAAAATTCCAAAACGAAATAAAAAAACGAGTTCTAGCCCGATTTTGATGTAAAAATTTCAAGGAGGAAGGAGGGGGGTATGGAGGGGCCCTGCCCGTTTCGGAATTTGAAGCATCGCTGTCAGGTTTTTCGAGGTTCTGCGCATAACAAAACGCTATGCATTCTGGGATTCATCCTAGCTCTTGTAGCTGTCGCGGACTTTAGAAATATCAACGCAATTCAAGGAGAATAAAGTTTAAAATAAATCTTTTTAGTATTTTAATTTTCGAATAACCAATTATGGCTTGTGTGGCCTACAAATGTAATAATAGATGTTCCAGAAAATCTGAAAATATTTCATTTCACAGGTAAAAACAATTCTGAAATTAAATTAAAATTAGTTTTATACTTTTTGTAGCATGCGGTAATTTCTAAGTTAATATTGTGGTAATATTATGATTAATGATTACTATTAATGCAGTGTATAAAATTTTTCAATGTCTTGTATGGATGTTTAATTTATGAATTTAATAAATATTATTGTTTCATTATTATTGATTTCATCTGCACGTGTTAAGTAGGGATAGTGGTTGTTGATATTTCAATCGTTGGATTTTGTATTATAGTATTCTAATAAGTTAACAAAATCTAAGCAAGCACTTTATAAGGGGCAGAAATAGACAGTCCGTAGTTCCAAAAAACAAAACAAAAACAAATCTAAGCAATTAGTCTAGATTTGCGTAATTTAGAAATCGAAAGTTATGTTTTTAATTAAATATACTAGTTAGTGGGTTGAGTGAATTATTTCAGTTATTCTACGTCTCTAAACATAAAATGCTCTTCTGTATTTTATTTTTAAAGATATGGGCTGTAATTGTGTAAATGAAACTTTAACGTATAATAATATAAATATTGTGTGGAATTGTTAATGTTTCAAGGTTACTAAAAACTGCTCAGCAGTGATTCTGGTTTATTTAAGTAGCAAAATATGTAAAGATTATGTGTCTAATTTTCCATACCATTCAAATAGTATTTAGGTAAAATTTTATATTCTGCAAAACTCGCACTGATTATGCCTGATAATGATAACCACAATATATATTATATGGTAAATATAAAATATACACTAGTGTGAAATGATTTTTCTCTTATTGCATAGCCTTAAATATATGAATTTAATATTTTTTTCTTATTTTACATTTCACATATTTTTCCCCTTTTTTTTACATTACGATTGATACCTAGTTTCAGTGTGTAAAATGTGAGGGACAATAAGGACAAGTAATTGAAAATTGTAATTAGTTAAATATTCAGATCAAAGTATATGTTGTAAAATAATAGTTATGCAAATTCAAATTGTACCTTATCATGTAACTCATATATAGAACTAGGTCCTTAAATAATATATTTAGTTTTGGGAAATTATTGTTTCAACATTTTTTCAGCCAATCTAGAAGGAAAGGTATTGTTAAATTTGTATGTCTCTTCTAGCATTCCTTTAAAACCTTTTTCACATTCATGCCATTTACAAAATGTGTGAATAAAATCAAAAAGGCTGAACATGCTTTCATATATTGTTAAAAATTATTTATTCAAATATTTTTATTATGTTTGAATATTATTAACGCATTTTTAATTTTGCTGAACCAAAAACATATTGCTGAATAAAACTTTGTAACATAGTATACATATATTTTTCACACTGCAATAAACTATTTTTTATATATAAAGTGTTTTTTCTTGTTATCAATACTAAAAAACATGTGGTAAACTAATACATATGTATAAAACTTTTTTTGCTTATAACCTAGTTATTTTTTGACAACTAACTCTACTCTTTTCCCTCGCGTTTTACTTTAAAATGTACTTAAGAATCACTTCAACAAATAACCTTAATTATTAAAATATATCTTCAGTAATTTATAAATAATATGCAAATATTTAATTCAGAAAAGTAAATATTTAAATTAAAATATTTTATTTAATTTTCAGATGTATTTAAATTTGCCACTACAATGTTGTAACGAAACTACGATAGCCAGTTTGGGCCATCGGGTTCGTCTGCACTTGGCTATCAGAAAGCGAAACTGCTAGGATGTATCCCAGATGCATTGCGCAGGCTGCTTCTTTTGTGCGCTACTGCGCATAAACCGAGGCCACTCCTTACCCCCCTCTTTCCTCCTTGAAAAATTTAGACAAACGTACAGCCCTAACTAATCTATAGATCTTCAAACGGATTGAATTATAGGATGCGGAATGTTTCAACTTAAAATCCTACGCTGGTTTGAACTTCATTAAATAATTCTTTCTATTTTTAATTAATTTAAAACCACTTTTTTTCATTTCATAATTTGGCGACAGATAAAGGCGATCAGCTTGTAATTGAGGTTCAGATATATATGCCAAAAGTTGCCAAACAGGTTTGCTATCATTTGGAAGTTAGTTTTTCCGACATGTTAGGCTTAAGTGAGTTTTAACGTAGTGTTAAAGTATAGGAGAACGAATTGGACTATAATTATATGGCTTATAACATCTTTAAAATTTAAATAATTTAATTTTTGAAGAGATAGAATTAAAGAGAAATATTTGTTCTTTAAGTTGCATGTGTTATTTGAACTGTATGACAATTTAGAGAGAGTTAACTTTCAAAAACATTTTAATTTCGGGAAATCTCCATTGAAAAATGAAAACAATCACATTTTGTTGCAAGATACTATGGGCAAAGTATAAATGTGGAGGTTATACGAGCTGACGTCACAGTCAACTCATTATAGAGGACTAAATGAACCACGCATTGCGATTGGCTAATGGAATTTGCAAAAATGTCATTCTTTTTTAAAGATGTGTTGATTTTTACTTTCCATTGCAAAATGAAATTGTAGAATCATATATCATCAAAATTGTAATTTCATAGTGAATTTTAAAATTGTTGTTAAGAAAATATTTTAAATTTTGTCAAATATCAATGGGTTATTATGTGAACCAAAATAATGCTTGGTATAATAAAAATAATTTATACTGCAATATTTATTAGACTGTAAAAAACTTGTAATATTTATTTGTAACAATTTATTAGTATAAACTTTCAATGGGATGCACGCTCTGGCCTTGTAAGTTAAAGGTGCCGGATTTGATTCCTGTGTTAGGTGTGGATGTTCGTTGTGATTCGGAATCCACGTTAAGCTGTGGGTCCCGGACTGATTAGTCGTTATTATGCACCAAAATAGGTCGTTGTGCTTACAAACTAACCAATCGAGCTGAAACTTGGCAGACAGGATCTTTGTCAATGGCAACGTATTTCTTTAAGTTTTGGGAGTTGAGTTGCCATACACAAGTTTCTAGTACTCGTTCGTGGTAGATTTTGATGGTTACTGCCGTCCGCATTCAACCAATTTGTCAATTTTCAAGTAGATTTTGGCATGCAAGATATCATTGAACTCAACTTGAAGAATTATGAATATTCATGGTACCAGGTGTACTATAGGTGGTACTACTTCTGGTTTATCAATTTTGAAGATAAATATGGCATGTTGGGTGTCGTTAGACTTGTCTTGAAAAATTATGAATGTTTAAGGTACCAAGTATAGCATAGGTAGTACCACTTTCTGTTTATCATTTTCCAAGATAAATATGGCATGTTGGACTTTTGTTTTGATGAATTATGAATGTTTAAAGTACCAGGTATGCTATTGGTACCACTTTCGGTTTATCAATTTTAAAGATAATTATTGCATGTAAGGTATCGTCGAACTCAGTTTGAAGAATTATGAATATCCCTGGTACCAGGTTTACCATAGGGGATAAATAGAAAAACGATGAAACGGACAAATTCAAAAAAGAGAAGTCGTCAGTGTTTAAAAAAAATTTATGATATCCCCCAAAAAAACACTTTTGAAAAGTAGAAGAACCACCAACCTCAAAAACACAAAAAACTTTCTTACAATAAAAAAATCATAAACATGATGAAAATTTTCAGCCACAAACACAGTGATATAAAAAAATGGCCAACCTCTGATTAGAACTCTCGCTTACGAATGTATGCTTACTTAATTTATTTTTAACATTTAAGTTCCACTCCCATAAAAATTTACGCTGCTTGAGGTTGGCGCCCGTCTTAATTACTAACCTTTAAAACCCCCCACACATAAAAACTTTCCAAAATGTATGTATCAACCAAACAAAAGCTTACCAGAAACACTTTAATTTCCTACTTAAAAAATTCTTAATAACGATTCAAATGCAAGCGTTTGAGCACAGTTTCTCTATACTATTTTGAAAATTACACGAGCATGAATATTTACACCACTTTGTATTTCCTACCCATCCAAATGAAATCATAAACTCAAATATTCGTGCAAACATCCATAAATTAGTTTAAACGCAAGCATTGTTAATATTCATATGACGGGCGCCAATCTCAAGCAGCGTAAATTTTTATGGGAGCGGAACTTAAATGTTAAAAATAAATTAAGTAAGCATACATTCGTAAGCGAGTCACAACCGAGAGTTCTAATCAGAGGTTGGCCATTTTTTTTATATCACTGTGTTTGTGGCTGAAAATTTTCATCATGTTTATGATTTTTTTATTGTAAGAAAGTTTTTTGTGTTTTTGAGGTTGGTGGTTCTTCTACTTTTCAAAAGTGTTTTTTTGTGGGTTTATTCTCTTCAGAAAACTCACAAGATTTGATCACAGATAACAGTGCAATCACTATTAATCTTCAATACAAGCTTCAACAAGAACAGCTTCGAATATAGCGATTATACAAGCTCACTCTAATAGGTCAACAGAGCAATCGCGATCAGCTTTCCATGAAGTCCGAAGTCAAACTGAAAACTTTCCCGTTCTCCAGTCTTTTATATACAAGCGCGTGAGACATTCGCGAAATTTCCAGCCAATTCATCGGAAAAGAAATATCTCGAAACTTCTCGATTGCTTTAGGTGTTGCCACCTTTTCTAACTTGTATAATCGCTGTTAATAAATAAAAAAAGATAAAAATAAATTACAATAGAATTTTAAAATAATACGTCACTATTTACACTATATACAGACAATTTGTACAACAATAATTTCTGAGTAGCAAATTGCAGAAAAATGTGAGCATTATTGTACCTACTAAATAATTTGTAAGATTCTGAATGACTTAGAAAATAATGGCTATTTTATTTTGATATTTCAACATTTAAAATTTTAAATACAGAGCTTTCCAACTACGTGTACTATTCAATTTGAGATTTTTTTTTTGTCATTGATTATCTTATTTCAAGGTACGGATATAGATATAGTCTGCAGTAATAGGAGGCGGTGAACTTACATGGTTAAGAATCTGACCTCATATGTGCGTTTTTCATTTTATAGTTCTATTTCTTATAATTCAACGACATACCTCAAAATAGATTGTCATCTAGCAATAAATCCAAATACAATGGAAGAAGACTAGGAAGTCATACGATCTTCCTTATTTCTCTCTGCGGGATAGACGTCTGTCTGATAGGCGTGTCTGAGACTACCTTCCTGATTAAGTTCACCTGGAGCCATAACGTTTAAGTTCCTGAACCAAATGCTGATGTCACGACTTGTAATCTCTTGAGTGATTATGATGAATCGATTGCGAACGTCAATCATGAACTAAAGAACACAAAAGTTGTTGAAACAAAATTAAATTCGATGGATTTTAACGCCAGTCGGACGTTTGGAAAGAATAGGAGCATCTTTAAATTGAGGACTAGAAATGGAAAACGACCTAAGTCTAACTTTCACTACACGATAATACGGATGGCAATTTGTGTCATTTACCGTTTTTATATTTTCATCATTCATTTAGAAAAAATGGCCAGTTGGCGATATTTTTACCATACTTCATGTATAAGTCTTAAAAAAAAAAAAAAAAAAAAAAAAAAAAAAAAAAAAAACTTCGCCAAATAGATAATTTTGGCGATACACTTTTCAATAATTCTTAAATTATCCTTTCTTATAAGTAAAACTGAGGAGAGGAGAAAAAATGATCGTTGATGAGGTATGCTCAAGGAAATAGAGTATGTGTTAAAGGCATTCGTTTTTCAACTTCTTACTCCATTAAAGCATTTTTACGGGAATTTCGAAGGTGGGGATGTTTAGAACATCTTAAGAGGCATTACAGCATCAATTTTGGACAAAATCGCTGGAGCCTTTTCTTAGCAATTACTGAAAAACATGATTTTTTCAATGGCAGATACCTTACGTGTATGCGCGACTTCGACGAAAATCTTAATGATAGGTCCCTGGGCCATCACCAACCCGCACATTTAATAATTTGAACATTGTAGATCAATTTGTTCGATAGTTATGCTGACCACACACACACACACACACACACGCACGCACGCACACACACACACACACACACACACACACACACACACACACACACACACACACACACACACACACACACACACACACACACACACACACACACACACACACACACACACACACACACACACACACACACACACACACACACACACACACACACACACACACACACACACACACACACACACACACACACACACACACACACACACACACTTTGTAATCAAGATGTTCTGAAACGTGGATAAAAGCTAAAGAAACCGAATACTGTACTTTCATTACCTTATGTATACATATGGGTAATTGAAAGTAAAAAAGAAAAATTTGCAGGAGAGCCGCAAACTGAAAAACACTCGTATCTGATACTTAAGGCTATAATTAAGTATCAGTTCTCCACTTTGTTTAGCTTGATGTTTAGGAGATTTTTCAGTAAAAAAAAAAAAAAAAAAGATTTTTGATTTGTTTGAATCTTATGTCCTTTTCCATTTTTACTTCTCAATTATATAGGGCATATGTTCTTAGTACCTGGACTAGATACTAAGTTAATTTGTCCATAGCGAAGATATATTGGGAGGTAAAAAAACTGAGATATAGAAATCTCTTTATTATTACTAAGTTAAGGATTATTTAAAAAAAGATTTTTATTAATATACTTATTAGAGTGTATTTTTTTTAAGTGTTTGAACTTTAATTAATTTTGAATCATTTGTCAGACCAATTTTTGAAGGGGAGCCTGTTGTTCCTTCGACTATATATACTTTGGTCTTGTTAATTTTTGACGTTCTTTACATGTTTTTTAAGTTAAAAAAATTTGAACCTCACGAATATTTTTGCAAATATTCGTAATGGGCAGTGTGGTTATAGAGTGAAATAGTGAGACGTTATAAAAATATTTCTTAAAATAGTGAATTTTATTTCATTGGAAACGAAATAAAGCGAAGAATTCAACATGTCTATCATCGTTAATAAAAGGAAATATTTTGGAATTTAGCCGTAAACAGACTGCTAAGACTAAATGGACTAAACCACTGAGACGATGATGATGATGATGAAATTTTTAAAGAGTGAGAAGACGATTGCTAAGACTGATCCAAAGAGAACCCTAAGGCTGGGTTTCCAAAAGCTGGGATTTTAAATGTGTTCAAAAGTTGGAAACATAAACTATAGTAATTGTGAAAAATAATTTTTCAGGTAGAAAACTCTTCAACTCCTGGTTTGTACTCTTGGGCTGGTTATTTATATCACAACAAAATACGCTCACGAAGGCAACTTCAGTACTGTATTGAAAAAAAAACCTAAGAAAATATTGTAAGATTGTTATTTTAAGGTGGTAAATTCTTAAGTCTTGGTACGTATCTTGGTGGTAATCTTAGATAAACCTTCTATAGCACACCACAAACCCATTATATTTCAGGGTTACAGTATTATACATAATTAAATATTATATAATATACGATACATATAATGACAATTATCGCACACAGAGCTTGCTGGTTTTCTCTTTCAAAGTACAAGGTTCCCCCTTTCTTCGTGACACAAACCTTTGTTACCTTCCATTTTTATCTTTTTAAAAATAAACTACTCGGAAACAACAGAAGATTCTTAAAAAGAAACAGGTTTACCACTCTTGGAAGAATAGGTTCCCAGGGTGCATTTTCTCTGTAAAGTAATAGCTTTCCGGTGCTGCAAAATATCTCAGCGGACTGTAGGGCGGCTCCGTAATGAATGGCGAAAGTCGTGACCGGAGTTTGTGATCTTTTCCTTTCTCGCAAAATACCACGGACTTTATATCCCTTTGAATGCATTCCCGGAGTGTTGTCTTAAACAATCACATCTTTCACTTTGGGAAACAAGTGAGGTGAATTTAAAAAGTGTTGTGTGTTTATTTGCACTATCACGCTTCTCCTCTTCATCCTCTGGTTTCTGGTCCTGTTACGAATACCACTGGCTTCTCAAACATCGATAATTTGTGTGGAGTATGGATGAAGCAAAACGAAAATGGTGATTTGTATTAGAAGAGAATAATTCAATACACATATCGTAAATTAAAATTGAAGTATCTATAATTAATGTATTAAGTAACGGCTTTATGAGATTTATATTACTTTTTTGATTATTCCATTATCTTCTTTTAATTATGATTTTACTCGCAGTATAATTATTCGGTTATTATTATTAACAGCTATTTTTATATTGCAAATATTGTTTGAGTATTTGTATTACAATAGTTTTGCGTAGAATTTAGGGATGTTTGAATTATATTGTAACTGAATAAATCTTCAACTCCTTCTTTAATGTTTTGTAGCCGATAATATTTTTCTTTCTACATTTTATGTGGATTGGAGAATATTTGCGTTAAAGTACTTCCTACAAATAATAACTATTCATCAAATTTATACCTCAAATATACGTGAATGCCATTCCAAATTAAAATGAATTTGTATATTTATATAATTTAAGTCTTTGACATAAAAAGAGAGAGAAAGATATTGAAAAGAGCACTATCCTCTAAAAGTAGAGGCAAATAAATGAAAAGAATGGTTCATTTACTTGAACATACTTTTTATTTATTTCACAAAAAATATATACAGAAAAAAAAACGAGTGAAATCATATTGCATCACTTATACACTACACCAAAGTCTAATAGGGTTTAAAAAATTAAGCCCATCACATTACATAATCATATCTCTTTTAATAATAAATACCACCACCCCTTAATTAAATACACATATTTTCAAAAATTAATCTGCTTCCGAAAAAGCCTTTAAATGAGTCTGCCTCATTCTTCAAACATATTAGCCTAAAGATTAATGGAAAACTGTCTCTGGCAAGGCTGAATCTCCGACCAAGTTGATTGATTCATCAAGGTATGCATACACAAAAAAAAAACCTCAATTAAATTCCCGATTCGACCTTTGGCCAACCACCGAGACGGGCCATACATTATTTATTTACGTTATTTCGTCGTTCTTAGGATCATGCGATTGGTCAGTGGGTCGCTGGAAAAGGTCACTTGCTTGCTCACACCCAGAGGGATGCCACTTATTCTAATCTAAAGATTGCTGAAGGTGCCCTGAGAGTGCCTGTGAGATTGGGTGTCATGTTATACATAAAGACAGGGTGGGTGTTATTGTTTTTGTGTTGTAAGACGTTGCGAAAGCATGCGATGTTAGTTTAGGTTGTCCTGTTTGATGTAATTTTGCTCCTGGGTTTGACAGGAATGCACTCCTTTGTTTCTTCAAACAAATTTCTTGCACACGTCTATATTTCAAGTTATCTTGCAAGACAAGCATTTAATATTTTTACTCTTTAGATACATTGCGGTCCCAATGATTCTTATTTTCTATTTTACTTCTTGTATATTAACTTCAAATTTGTTTGTTTATACCGAGTAAATTTTTCTGAGGGTTAATTAACCCATTTTCAGAATTCAATCATGCTGAAACTTGGAAGATCGACTCGCTGTCAATGACAATGCATTTCACCAAGTTTGTTTTGGAGGGAGGTCATAAGTTATCAATAGTATGGCATGGGTATAGTGGAAAACACTATGATAACTCGATCTGAGATCAAAATCGATTAAATAAGCAGATTGCAAAGTATTGTAAATGTATACAGTGGATTTGTAGTTAAAATATTTGTGTGGCTTAATGCAAGCTAAATGCATGAGCACAAGGTTATACTTAGAGCATCTACGTGTAACGTGCAAAATTCTACTCTTTGGCAAGTTTTGGCTAATTGACATTTTCTGCATAGCCACTTGAAAACTTAAATTGAAAATAATGTTTGTCAAGTTGATTGGTAGAAAATAGCCTTGGGAAATTGGAATATTGTTACGTTCTTATACACTGTTCAAATCTGTAGATAACTGGTACAGGAACTTTAAACTATAATGAAACTCCTTTAACTTTGTAATAGACCTTAACTATTCATATTATGGGGTCAACAATACCATGTAAAAGTTTTGGATATAGATAGAAAACAGTTTCTTGTTTAAATCTGAAAGATTGAAAGGAGAATGGCAAGAAAAGCTTTTTATAGTTTATTCACAAAAGTTTTAAATTGAGAAACACTATATCACCTGCTGATGATAAACATGAAGTATGTTCCTTTCAAAATATAGTTCTTCCAACAACATGAAGCAATTGAAACTTTGTTTCAAAATTATGTTATTTAGAAAATCTAAGTTGTATTTCTACGGTTTAGTATACATTATATTGTCTCTTTGATTGTGAGATTTTTTCTGTTAGACTCTGACTATTATTATCAGCAAACTATTTTTGATAAAAATCTGCTGAAATGTACATATTTTATGTAATTTGTACCATTATTGGTTAACTCTTGAAAGTGTAGTGTTTTAAAATACATGCTGATTTACCATCTCAAATTCGTCCCAGTCTTCGTTTAGCATTGAGTTATAGAATGGCAAAATTAGCTGCATTAACCACCTATAGTGTATGTAATTAAATTTGCATCAAGTTTAAAAACCTTACATTAAATTATTTGATATTTATATAGAAACAAAAAGTAGTTGCTGATACTGGTTAAGAGATATAAATCAATAAAAATGCATATTTGGGTGGCATCTTTCATTTTATGAAAGTTTTCACAGTATTTTAAGTGTTACACCGTATTATGGTTTGGTAAATGAGTTCCAAGGAGAGAGTTGAAACTTTTTTTGCATATTCTCAATAATTTACAAATTACTTTTATTCTGGAAACGTGTAAATTAGTATCACAAGTCATAAGAATTTTGAGTTTAAAATTCAGCATCATCTGAATTACTTTAGGATATCTATTAAGTGTCATAAATGTAAACATAATTGAACATTAAAAAGTTCATGTATTTCTCCCTGTCTCCTTTTTGATTTTAAAATTTTCGATCTATTAAATCAAGACAGTTCTCTTTTTATACCAAAATATGTCGGCTCCTCTATTCACCTTATAAATCGTTTTAACGGTAATATCCAATTAATCACTCAATGCAAATCAGTTGCATGATAGAATCTTGCAGAACTATTAAGTGGTGAAGAATCACTTCTATTTAAGAGATGGCGCAAATAAGCATGGATGCTTGATCATGAATTAATGGGATATTTTAGATATTATCACGGATCAGCTTCAATTATCCATACAAAGTCGATGAATCTGTTGATAACGTTAAAGATTTTTAATGACCGTTACCTTCTGAAAAACTTTCCACTCTTATTTCAGTAATTCGTGCCTTATCAACAACTATTAGGCAGTCGATGGGAGGATGATTGAAAGATAACAACATTCTCCGCAACATCATGAAAGATAATCTTCCAAAATGAAGGTTTATGAGGCACAATTGAGCCACCCTGGTAAAAGTTTTTATTGATTATCGTAGAAGCAAAATCACGTTTTAATTACTGATTTGTGTAAATTTGTAATTTAGTTTCATGCAGTTCTTGTTTTATACGTACTTGGTAATGTGTGTAAAACTGATTTTAGTAACCCATTAAAATATGTTACTCACTTTTAGAAAAATATTGTTAAACTTTTTAAACATGTTAATAACTATTATGCTTGATTCCTATATTGCACTTAATCTTTATTAAAATGAATTATTCTTTTACTTTTTATATTTAATGCATTTTATTTAAAAAATTTTAATAGTTTTTATATTTCTCATACCTTCTCAATTAAATTATTAATTATTATAAGTATTTTCAACTTATAACAAAATCAAGAAAATTTTATAATTTCATGCTTTAAAAATGCCACTAAATTTATTTATTTCTTTATCAAAAAAGTATGTTTGTGTTGAATAATAATTATGTTAACTTAGTTCTTTGCATATTATGAAAATAATCTTTTGCATTGAAAAGGAAAAATAAAGGTATTATAAAATATTGATTTCAAATTACGAAGAAATACATTAAAATCTTCTTTAAAATGTCTAGTCACACATTACCCCTATAAACTGAAAATATAATGGGTTTAAAAAGGAATAAAAGTAAATACAATGCTTTATTTTTGTTCTAAATCGAGAACAATGCCTTATATACTTTCTATATTTTTCGCTCGAAAACATGATGTTAAAAATTCTACTTTCATTTATACGTATACTATATTTAATGGAACATTCCCATTCTAACTTATTTCGAGGTGAACTAACCTTGCACAACTTTCTCTTCTTATTACATAGTAACCAATCTCCCAACTTACATTACTTCGCATTCCCAAGTTCTCAAGATGATCTCATCTTCCACTTTTCCCACAGAAGTTAATCTTTCGATGCCCTCGACATGACCACAAGCCTCCAGGTTTGAGACACTGGACATCGTTTTGACCGTCCCCTCAGGATACCATTCTCGATACCATCACTGACTTCTCGAGGCCTATATAAACATCAATTAGAATTTAAAGAACGATCCTAAAGGTGAAATGTCAATACCTTGGCCTGGTTTCAACATGAAGTATTGGAGACTCGAAAAAGACAGATGCGCGGACATTAAGAATGTGAAGGGAAGTGGCATGACGTGGATGACACGTGATGACTGGTTGTTACGTGGTTAGGGTTAGTTCTTTGTTTTGTATGTTTCTGCTTTGATGATTGGAACGGGTATGGAAATTGATGGCTGGGGAATTCGATATTGGATATCGGCCTTGCCTAATAGGTTTGTTATTGTTTATTCGAGGGTGTCAGACGTTTAACCTTCCGCAGCCCTTGCAAATGATGGTGGAGATTTGGAGAAGTCGTAAAACTGAATGGAATTTTGATGGGTATTTATTTTCGACGTGAATTTCAATTAAATATTAACGGCTTCAACTACCCAAACCTGTCAACATAAAAACGAAAACGTTGGTTTTATTTATTAGGTTCAAAATTAAACTTTTTTTTTCCAGATGAGAAAATAATAAGTCACTTTCAAAAGTTCTTGAATCAATATAACTGCTGTAAAATGACAACATTTGTAACCCATTGTTAGATATTCGACACTCCTGGGTACATCACCCACCGATGAAATGAAATGGCTGACAAATGATCCGGCTGTGAAATATTACGCAACTACAAGATGTAACTGACATTTATTTTAGATTATCAAGATTAATTTCAATGTTTCTTACTATAAGGAATAATATGCTTAATTAAAATCTTATAAGTTCAGCATTTAAGATTAATGCTGTAAGAAAATAAGGTTTTTTAGGGACTTTAAGAAGCCTTTTCATTGTATGTATTCTTACTTCTTAATTTTCGAAGAGTTATATTAAAATCCAAATCTAAGAGACAGTGAAGTACCTACAGAGTTAATTAAAAGTAACTTTGGAATTTTAAGTTCCAATGAACTTTATAAAATAATTAGAGAATAAAATGTTTTATCTAGTAAAAACAAATCTTGTGAATCATGTTATTTTTTTAAATTATATTTTCTCAAATTGAAGAACTTAACAACTCAAAAGCCATTCAGTATGGAAATAAAAATTGAAACGGTCTTAATTCGTAAAAATTTAGATAGTAATGTATTTAGAGATACACCAAAAACATTCACTGCTGATGCACAATTGCACATGATTGCACAAGTTAGCTACTTATCCAAGTTTCAAATGATCATAGCGTTAAATTTGTTTGCATATACTGGATAAAAAAAAATGCAGGTATTGCATAAAGTTTGAGCGAAAGGCTCATGGGATAAATTAAAATCCATTTACCAATGCTCAAATATATCAAATTAATTGTTCTGATAAAACAACTTTATAGTAATCAATATAGTGATGAATAAACTATGTACACTCGTATAACTTACTCTATAGAAATTTCTGAAAAGCTAACAAATATTTGAGAAGTTATCAAATACACAAATTTAAGTGCAATACTATTCTGTTTCAAACCGGCTAATTAAGAAGTTTTAATTCTGATTCTGAGTGTGAAGTAACGTTAAAATATTTTAAATCAAATGTAATCCATGAAAATGAAAAGCAAATTTCAATAAAAGATACACCAATATTCAATGAAATGTTTAATGGTTATGATTTAGAATGAAGAAATGTTGTTTAAATGCGAGCGCACTCAAATTGTGCAATTTTGCAATCACAGAAAATCGAAGTGCCGATGACGGTTTTTAATTCTTAAAGTTAAAGAAAGCCTAAATTAATAACTGGGATGTATTAAAAGACCCACTTACCAAAATCTACGCATTCAAACTAGAGTTTGAGGACTAAAGAAGCAACAATGATGTTAGTATCCTAGAAAAATTTGATTTTAGTCCAAGACGAGACTTACAAACTGATTACTAATTTCTTCTTCAAATAAAATCAGGGGATGAAACGAAAAAGTCTTGACTGTTGTGGTAATATTACTACAAGTAATAACTGCCGTTTTATGAGAGAATTATTATCATTAGTTTCAATGTTTGCTAAAATATACTGAATTACTTGTTTCATTTTAAGAGTAATTTAAATAGTATAAGTTCAACATCCAAGATCAATACTGTAAGAAAATAAAGTTTATTAAGTAACTTAAAGAAGCTCTTTCATTGTAAATACTCTTACTTCTACTTTCTGACACAATTTGTTTAATGATCATTTAATTATGAGATTATCAAAATTATTCATTAACTAATTGCTAAATTTCTGTCATATAGACTCCTAAATAAATGCTATTTAACATCGTTTATTTCAATTCTTTCCCAAATGCGTTTGTCAAGGTTAAAATTTATAAAATAAGCAATTCAAATTCGCCCATCACATAGCTATTCAGAATTTATATTAACAAAAGAATAATCCTTTTCATTCTTAACCTTGAAACTTTAAGACTGGGTGTGAAACTTAAACATCAATTAGCTCATATCTGAAGATGAGATAACCTGGACTCGAACTAAAAGCAATTACCAAGGATATCCGAGTTAAGGCCATGGGAATATCATAGTGGGTGTTATAAGCGATATGATCTTAAGGAATTTCTCTGTTTACCTGTGAATCTCTATGGGATTCCTCGCCCCGCTGAATGATGACGAATCTTCTTCAGAAAATGTGAACCCTTGACCCAATCTTCTCACCTGCTGTTTCGTTATTACCTCAAAAATCGTTTTAATAAAAGAAGGTCGCGAGATAAATTACTTTTCGGTAATGTTTTAAAGCATGCAATTGCTTACCTAGCTCTTTTTAGATGAAGGTAAATCTCCATACGATAAAATCAAAGTTTTCTATGATTTAGCGCTATGTGATGGTTATCGATATGTGATATAAAATAGTGATAATGCAATGGTAGAAGAGGTGAAAAAAAAGTGGGGGGACGCCCAAAATTTGGAAACAAGTGCACCCCCCCCCACGCCCGTTCTTCCATCTTCAACGATAAAATTTATAATTTCGTAACTAATAATAAAAATATTAACCAGTAAAGAAACAATTCCTAACATTAACATTAAACGAAGGTCCAAAATTTATTGCTATTTTAATGAATATTCGGCGACTTAGTTTTTTTACTTGGGAGTAAGAGATAAAGTTAATAATTCTACGTTATATACATAACTGCTCATTTAGATTTAAATAATACTTATAAATGTGCATAAATTCATAAAATTAAATTAATAGAAAATTCAAAAAAAAAAAAATAAAAAAAAAAAAAAAAAAAAAAAAAATAAATAAAAAAAAAAAAAAAAAATAGGTTGTCTTTACAAGAAACACGAATAGAAATTCAACTTAAAAGAAAGTTCCACCAAAGTTATAAGTTGACCAAATGTAACTGCATTTGTGAGTAAAAATACTTATACCTTTATACAAAGTAGTACAATACATTTTTATAATAATATGATATATACACCATAAATAGTTTTAAAGTTTTCAAATGTAGAAATAAATAACTTTTCTCTGTCTCACTACATTTAAAGGTTACTGTTATTTTTCATTAGTAGTTTTTAGGTGGATTGAATGCTTTTAAAAGTGGGGGGGGGGGATGGATAAAAGTGTATTTAGAAGTGGGGAGACGCATGGGTATTTTCTTGAAAAGTGGGGTGACGCATCACCCCGCGTCTACCCACACTTCTAGCACTGTGATAATGTTTTGTAAAATTGTTCTTAGAAATGTCGTGAATTTTTCTTACATTAGCTTTAATTTTAATTAGTAGACATTGATATTTCATTACATCACTGCTTCAGAAGAGTTCAGTAAACATATTTTTTTTATTAAATAAAGCACGTTTAACTTTTTTTAATTTTAAATGACTCCAGATTTTTTAAATACTTTTTAATGTTTTGTGATCTTTAATGATACTTTATTGAAAATAATGATGTATTTGTTTCTCTAAGATTTTTACGTTAGCTTGATTTTAAATATTTCCTTGACAATAGACTTTATTATTTAAATTGCTTTTTCAGACCAATAGGTATTTTTTTTACATTAAATGCAAGTAATTTTCCCATATACTTAGTTTACAAACGACGCATTTTACATAACAAGTAAAACATTTAAACATTTAACGCAATTGGTTTACAAGGAAAATTATTATCATATTGATTACAGTTCTAATGAACAATTAATTTTAAAATTCCGTCTGATTTTTCAAATTTGTCAAAAGATAATTAAAAGTTTGAGTTTAATTTATTTTTTAATAAAAACATTTACAAAATTCAGTTTCATTCCTTCTGTATTACTGCTCTTATCAATTCATTGCTGTTATATTAAAATTGACATGAAGAATGGTTCCCCAAAATAAAATAATTTTAATGAATTTTCAAATTGAATTGGATATTTTTGATACTAGCAAGAGGACCAAACATAAACAAGTGCTTGAGTTTAAAGCAAACATTTTGAAATAAAAATGTATTTCATAACTTATGCAACGTTTCTTTCGAAAGAAAGGAAGCACAGTTGCTTCCGGAATAATCTTTAACGGAATGTTCTTTAAAGCTCATTTATGGTTCCATAATTTGTTGCTTTAAACATATCATACATTAAGAAAGTCATTAACGCCACCTGGTTTACAGCTGCAGTCGTTTGTTGCTATTCAATTTAAAATATTATAAATAATATAAATTACAAAATACAACGTAAACCGTGAAGATTCCCTGTTCCTTCTTCTTCTCTTTGCCTCGCATTTGTCACAACGGGTACACCATAAAACCCCGATTCTACACCATTCCAAAAGTAGTGTTTTCTGTTCGTAAAGCTTTAGTTTTGAAAGCAATAAATTAAGGGATTGCATGCTAACAAAGGAAAACATATTGGGAAATTTCTCAACCATCTAAACAGTTGAAATTGTGTTCCACTTTCTGACCAAAACGGTGGGATGATACGTTAGCAAATTTAACTTTCGAAGTTCTGTAAAGTGTATAATTTTTGTGAGTGTTTTGTAATTTACAAGAACTATCACTCAGATTTTTATGGAATTTAGATTATTTTACTAATTGCATATATTAGGTTTACACCATTTTAAATCAGTATGTTTCTGTTCCAAATAACTATATGATATAACAGTTTTCATAAATTTAATCACTTAATTCTTTCAAGACACACCAAGGTCATTGGGCAGTAAATGACGTTTTTATGGCTTGAGGTGCGAATATTTATATTCAATGTACATAATGCAAAATCATATATTTTAGCACCCGGAAATCCCGCGAGTAGTGACCTAACCAATTCTAACACATCTTTAAATGGATTTTATGCACGAAAAAATTTGATCAGTCAATCACAAACGTGAATTTTAACTTTTTTGATTGTCTAACAAAGAGTAGTGACGTCATGCTTGATATTCACCAATAGTTCAATTAGTTTCGAAATAGTTGTTGGCATCAGAAAAGAGTTTCAAAAAGATTCGTAAATTTCTTTCACATAAATTAATTGAAACCACTGTTATAACTTCTACTTATAACCTTATAAATTGTTTCTGCTTTGTAAGCAGATGGTGTTGATTGAATACTTTCTCTCATAGTTCTATGACAATGGTTGCCTATAGTTACAAACAGATATTATATTGTTCTGGGTGAAGTTGTTAGTGTAGATCTCTATTGTGATTGCTATGCCCTCTTCGGTTTCAAGTCAGTAAACAAGCATGCGCTATCCAGAAGTTGTAGTTAGAGATGAATGATTGGAATTCAGCTTTTAACTATTGACCAAAAGAACATACCATTCTTTAAACTGTGACTGACGCTACGAACAAACCCTAAACAGAATGGATTATCGGGAATGTATATTCTGACTTTTAGGCATATAGAACCAAGCTTTGTTTTATAATTAAAATGTATTCATTTTGCTTATAATTTTAAAACAATATTTTATCTTGCTTATAATTTTAAAACAATATTTTATCTTACTCAAATCCTCACGTAATATTATATTGTTACCAATTTAACTGTTGACTGAGGTTCATTATCAGAGTAGAGTTGTGATGAGGTAAGTGTGCAACTAAAAAAGGATATGATCTAAAGAGTGTGTTGATTTCTTCGAAGATCTTGGCATGTTATTGAGAGTTTTTTCAGCGGTACGGTACCGTAAAATGGGGTGAATCGGAACACTTTTCAACTTTCAAAGTAATAATCGGCTGTAATAACATCGTTAAGGAACATATTTTTGAGATAGAAACTTGGGTCTTACCTTCTTCTTTGAAAATCAACCCAAAATATTTTGTAAAAACTAGGACTTTAATTTATTTTGAATTTTTTCATGGTGTTCCGATTCACCCCGCAGAAAGGGGTGAATCGGAAAACTCGTTACAATTTATGTCTAATCTTATTTAAATGTTTATAGGATGGTAAAAAACAAATAATAATGCATTGTGGTGAATAGGAACACAAAATTATCATAAAAAAAATCATTTAATATGCCGGATAAAATTTGTGTTTATCAATTATTGTCAAAACAAATCATACGTTTGAAAGCGTATCAACTCTTATATAACTCTTCTATAACTCATCCAAATAGTCATTAAAATTAAAAATACTTTTTAATCTACTTTATTTTTGCGTGTCGTATGACTGAAAATTCTTTAAAATATCTTGAGAAAGGAGAAAAGCATCCTCATTTGTTTCAGAAAATCTCTTCGTTCATAAGCGCTTTTTGTAAAACACACTTATATAGCAATAATCTTGTGTGTGTAAAACTTTTCTCACATAGAGTCTTCATACATTTTTCTATATAACTTAAAGATAACGAAGTCATTTAGAGAAAAAACCACTGGAACAATCAGGTTTTTTGCCATGCGGAAACTAGGCTCCTCTTCGGACATTTATTCAAGGCTGCAATCTTGATTACTGTCTTGAAGGGAGTAATTAGACTCCTCTTCAGTCGTTGAATCCTGTGTAGAACATAATCTTGGCAAAAACAGCTTTTTAATATTACTTTTCAAGTGTTCCGATTCACCCAGCAAATCACAAAATCGAGAAGAGGTAAAACATAAAAATTCGTAAAATAAAAAGTTTTTAAAACCAAGTTAAATTAAGTATGGCATGCTGTTGTGGATGTTTATACTTATCTAAAAATATATTAGTTAAGTCTATGACTGGTACATGTTATTAATTATGGGATAAGTTTTGGAGAGATTAAAACTCATTGGATTGTATGCACGTTGTTTCAGAATTTTTTTTAAAAAAAGGACAGTGTTGAAAACCCCACAAAACATGTTCCAAGATTAAAAACATGTTAACCAAATGAAATATATATATATAATTAATAAAACTGCTTTATTTGTGTAAAATAATAATTTCTTTGTGATTTCAAGAAGTTTCGTTCCGATTCACCCCGCTGTTCCAATTCACCCCATTTTACGGTACGGTGGGTAGAAATCCAGTCATCTTTTATTCTGGTTCCGGGTTGTGTTCTGTAGCTTCTACTTTAAAAATCAATCGACACAATGAAGGCTGTGAAGGACAGATTGTATCCTGGTGAAAATTTTCTGGGTTTTCTTCAAAGCAAGATGCGAATACTTTCACACACACACACACACACACACACACACACACACACACACACACACACACACACACACACACACACACACACACACACACACACACACACACACACACACACACACACACACACACACACACACACACACACACACACACACACACACACACACACGCACACGCACACACACACACACACAGTTAAACATTAATGGGAGCTGATTTACTAAATTTGAAGTGAAAAAATTTAAATTTTTTAACCCTTAATATATTTTATTGATCATTTCCCCCAAAAGCTGCTGACAACTGTTGCAGAGAACATGTTGTAAGCTTTAGGGTAATATCTAGTCATCTAGTCTAAAATAGTATAGTATATCTAGTATATGATAGTGATATACATTATTATAGGTCAATTGGAATGGAGGAAGTTATGGCCCACCCCTCTGCAAAATAGAGCATTAGACAAAGCAAATAATTCGAAATGATAAAGGAAACGATTCAATACAAAAAATTATCTGAGCCATTCTTTATAAACCAAAATAAATGTTTTTTATTTTTCCGAAGTTAAAGTAGATCTGACCACATGCTGTTACTATGAAAGAGGTGTCACACCAGGTTGCTTCTCTTCAGGTAATCATAATGCCGGCGGGGGCCAAAGAGAAGCAACCAGTTAACATTTAACCCAAACCCCAACAACAAGCGACGGCCCATTTACATGGCATCACTGGTTTTGACCACGAGTTTGTGCTTGTTCTTTTACATAACCGAAGATTAAGAGAACATTTTTTTTTGTTTTAAGAGCTACTCTTGTGCAATTCGTTGATTTTCTTAAATTAAGTTAAACAAATAAGAAATAGCTTGTCGTTATTTTTTATTTTTTATGGCTGTGGTTTTTGGTTGTGGTTAGGGATAATTTTGATCAAGGTTTCATTAATTATCTCTTATTTTTTGGATATTTTCCATATTGTTCAGATTGACCGCGGGAAATTGTCAAAAATAAAAGTTATGCAAATGAGCTTCCTTAAATATAAATAAGTTATTTACTATTGATCTTTCTAAAGTTAATAAAAATACTGTTACAAAATTGAAATTCAAAAAGATAATTTTATTTTGTTTCAAGTTAATGCATTAATATTTTCATGTTAGACTATTACGTATTTTAAATATTAAAGGCCTATTATCATTTTAACATCTTTATTGCTGATACGTTAGTAAACTATATGGAAACAAATGAAATGTGGGAGCATCGTAAAGCAGAATATGATTCATTGTTTCTTTCAACTACGCAGTATGAAACATAGGATTATGAATTTATTGCATTGGCTTCAACTTTAAGGAATGTTCTGAATTTATGAAAGGGATTTCTGTCATTATGTATGTGGCCACCAAATCTCTAGAAAGGAATGTTCAATTATGTTAAAATTTGGTGTATGAGTCAGTAGTCATGATATGGGTCGTAATTTAATTAAAATCACGCATGAGCAAAATCTGCCTGCCATTGGTAAATGTGTTTTTTAGTAATTGCTTACAAAAGCAGGCTCTAACGATTTCGATAAAAATTGTTCTGATATTTCCATTTCAAATATGCATAACTGTGAAATAAGAATTCAAAATGCAAGTGCATCTCTTCAAGTTTATTTTCTTTTGTTAAAATAAAAATATATTTTTCTAAATCTAGGTTCTTCTCTATATTTATTGAAAAGTTAAAAAAAAAGGATATGTCTTTTTGCATGTCTGCTCTTAACCGATTTCTCCAGCTAATTCTAGAAAATTAAAATAAGTTTTGTCGCTTAAAATGCCATCAATATTGCTAGATTAGTGAGATTTAATTAAATATTCATTGCTAAAAATATTGCAACATGCAAAATAACTGGCGAGCTCTTTATAAATTAAATGACTGTATGAAAAATAAACGGAATACTATATTAATCTATATTAAATTTCAAAATAGTAACCTGTAATATAGAGCGATTTAAAATGCTATGCCATGTTCCACACCGCTAATTTTTTGTATTTAAAATCATCAAGATAATTTATTTAGTCCAATCTAAAGTTAAACTATGTTAATATTTTGAATCAACTCAACATGAACAGTTCATAAGGACCTAAATATGCTAATTTCAAATTAGTAAATTTTTTTTTAAGTAGATCTGTACGATAATATAAAACCCGTGCAGTGCCGGATAGTAATGCTTGTTTTATATAAATGCACGTATTTTGTTTTTTAAAAGTTTTATTTTTATTTATTTAAACGTTTTATTATTTATTATTTGATAATTTTATTTTTCATTATTTAAACATAAATTAAAATATTTTATTCTTTATAACGTACCGTTTTATATTACTTGTTATTTGCACTATTTAATTGTTTAAAATTTTCAATGTTTTAAAATATTTGTAAACATTTCATTTTTCAATATCTTATTTTTATAAACATTTTAATATTTAAGATATTTTATTACGTATTATTTTAAACCCTTTTATTATCTCCCCCCCATCTTTTTCATTTATGTATAACAATTATATCAATGTGCAATGTTCACATTGCATTGATATGATTGTTTTCTCAATTGGAAAAAAAATTACCATTATTTAAGAAATTAATCGGACTTGCATTATTTGAAACAATATTACAAATTAAGAATAAATATTAAATGAGCATATATTTTATAAATAAATAAATAAATAAATAAATAAATAAATAAATAAATAAATAAATAAATAAATAAATAAATAAATAAATAAATAAATAAATAAATAAATAAATAAATAAATAAATAAATAAATAAATAAATAAAAAAAAATTATTTTAAGTATTTAGTGCATGTTATTCAACAATCAATAAGACTATTTAATATGAATAAATTAATTTGTATTACAATTTGTTTCATGTTTGCTTTTTCAATAAAATTACAAAAATTGGTCACTTCACTTTCTTTCAAGGTATATATGTTTTAGTCAAATAGCTTCTACTTAACTCAATACCGTTTTCATACATGCGACCTGAGCTTCCAGAACTTTCCCCTCCAGTGGCCCCGTGAAAGTAGGTTGAAGAAGAAACGGCCACTTTCCCAAGAAAACCAATAATCTCTTCTTTAGTTTTGCTGGAGGTTAATAGGACGTATAAGCTAACCGTATTAGACGGGTTTAATTGCTACACCGATTTTTTTTTTTGTGAGTTATTATTTAAATATTGCGTGAAACGGTGAATATTATTTCAAAATATTAGAGCTTATCACGTTTATTTAACCCATTTTGCGAATGAAATAAATTATGGTATAATAAATAAATAATTTTTTTGCCAATAAACTTGAATTGTAATGGAAACTGAAAGTGTTAGTAGGGGAGACTGGGGCTGATTGAAACAGGACAAGTTGAAAAAACCGCAGTTAAACGTCGAATTTTATTCATCGGGGGATTTATTTCATAGATGGCATAGAAAAACGTTAAACCTACATTGTACTTACGAACGGAAAGTTGCTCTGTATTTAAAATGAAAAAACTGTTTTTTAAAAGGGTGAGCAAATTTTCCAAGCTTCAAAAGATAGTGTATTTTGTGTAGTACAGACAAGTCAAAGTTTTTGATTTATAAAGTAGTTATAGGCACAGTTATGGCTTGCTATTCACCTCTTTTGAAAAGTACACGTACATAGTTACTGGTACTTAGCATCTTGTTTAGTTAAAATGGCGGATTAGGGTAAGTTGAAACAAAAAGGACTGGTTGGTTGAAACAGTGTTTCACTCCTTTAAGAGTCCTCTATCAAGGCTTAGGCCCAAATGAGGTTAGAAAACGAGTATACCAATATGCAACAAAAAACAATGTGCTTGTTCCTTCATTATTACTGAAGCTTATAGAGCTGATGGGTTTACCGGATATCTAAAAAGACACGTAACTTTGTCCATTAGAAATCCCTAAGAAACTAGTTTAGCTCGAGTTACCAGATTTAATCAGCAAGATGCCACATTGTTTTTCGAAAATTATTCTCGAGTCTTAGAAAAACATAATTAATTTTCAACTGCTGACATTTACAACATAGACGAGACAGAAATAACTAGTTCATCGCCCAAACAGAATGATTGCTAAAAAAGGTATCAAGCTAGTGAGATCTATTACTTCAGCTGAGTGTCGGGTACTGGTGACCGACGCTCTAGTTATTTCTACAACAGGAAATACAGTACCATCGATATTCGTGTTTCCTAGGTTTATGTTCCGAGAACATTTTATTTTAAGTGGGCTACCAGAATGTGTACGGTTAGCCAATTCTCTATGTTGGATAAAGGACACGGACTTTATTGTCTATTTGAAACATTTCATTTCAATCCCGCTGAGCACATCAGAGAAGCCTGTTTTAGTGATTCTCGACAATCATGAATCACACCCTTCTATCAATTTCATACATTTGTGTAGAGTTGTGTTTTCTTGAGCTTTACATCACATTGCGAACGCAAATTTCACCCTCGCCATCGTGGTGCCTTTGGATCTAGAAGAAAGTGAATTAATACTGTATGTGACAGTTGAATAAAAGTAAATCCAATCAAGACTATGAATATATACGAAATTACTAGTGTACAAATATAATTTTTCTAATAAAGCAATCAGCTCAGCATTTTTCATATCAATTATAGCGATATAATTAGGTTTATGATAATCAAATAATTACTTTTATAACAATCAAATAATTACGTTACGGTAATCAAATAATTAGATTTATAGTAGTCAAGTAACTATGTTTGGAGTAGTCAAATAATTAAGTTTCAATCTATTCCAGTATGTGTTTTAACCTATCCCAACGTGTGTTTCAACGAATTCCTTACTCGGGATTGGTTGAAAAAGCATCAAAGTTTCTACAGAATTTCTGTTTTTCAAATATCACTTAAATATTCACAAAATATTAAAAAAAACGACAGCCAAATTTTTTTTGCTCGAGGTTCCTCCTCCCCAATTTTAATCCACCTAAGTTACAAATCTGTTCAGAAATAAAATAGTTTACTTAGCAAATAAATTATATAAACTTGATTTTTTCGAAATCATTTGGTCGTGCTGCCATCTCTTATCAGGCACAATAAATATTTCCCCTCTTTTAAATATTTTCACTCTTTGAAATATTTTCTTTCTTTTAAATATTTTCTTACTTTAAACATGGTACTTTAAAGTTTCTACTTTTTTCAAATATTTTGAATTTATTCATTTGAAACAAATATTTTCTTCTTATAATCCCTTTTTTCATGAACAATTTAAACCAATACTTCAAGTTTAAAACCTGAAAAAATATATATATTGGGTATTGCTAGTGACTCTATAAATATGTATTATTCCTGCTTATTATAATAAATTTTATAAAATAATTATAATTTAAGAAACATTTATCGGTGTATTGGTGAAGGATTAACTATGTGTGATGAGTTATTTAATTTTAAATATCCATAAAATACTTATGGCATATGATCATTGTTTTGGTAATATACATTTATTTTGAAGTTATAAATATGTTAGAAAATAGGGAAAAATATTGCAAATAGTAGATTTTGTTACGCTTATATACATATAGTATTAGGATTTTACAAACTCAAACTATGTATGGGGGAGTTTATAAAATTTAAAAAATATAAATGATCTTCTCAAAGTACTTAATTTTGTTATTTAATTTCTATAATTGATGTCTGCTTTTCTGGAAATTTGCATTTGCAATCAAGTGGGATTAATGCAAACCTTCATAGACCTCCTATATTTAATCGATAAATTTCTAAAACTTTTTATCGATAAGCATTAGAACACATAATAACCTTTATTCTTCAAAATATACTCTTATTTTTTTATGTTACTGATAGTGTTAAAATAGTACTGTATTTTTTAATTGAAATTCTTGCTTTCTTTTGCTTAGATAAAAGTTTCTTTCGTCACTACATAAAACATTTACTTAACACTAACGAAAGAAATTACGTTTTAATCCTTTACCTCAAAGTTAAGAATTTGAATCAAAAAGTTGATAAAAGTTATTTTCAAGACACACTGATATTTATACAAGAAAAATATTTAATTTATTTCAGTAATAAATAAAGAAAAGACATTTTACTCTCTGATAATGTAATTTTTTGTTTATTTTGCTATAAAAATATGTGTTAGGCTCGAAACTGCAATGGCATTGTATCATTACATTATACAGTTGATGGTTTATATGGTTAATTTTTACCCTATATTACTACTGTTTTATATGGCTATATTTATAAAAAAAATCATTTTTATTTGAAAAAGTTGTTTGAGAGCTACAATTAGTTATCTATGCAATAGTTGTCAAAAACTAATTGGCTTACTTAAGTTTGGTTAGTGGAAAAATTGAACGCTATTAAGTGGTCAATTTTTTACCCCAAGTTTCTTTTTCAGTTTGAAAATGAGAGATATTGCATTATTTTTTGTCTTGAAATGAATAATTATGAAATGCTATCTCAAGTGCTCCACTATGATAATTGTTTTAGAGGAATCAAATTAGATAATCATGTATATTGAAATGTTTGCCTTTATATATGTTGCATCATATATTAACGGGATGTCCCCTGAAATATTTAGTATTTTGTTCGTTGCTTTTAATAACTGACCAATTATCAGTATGTTTTATTTTACGAAAATATACCTTTCAAAGTCATCAAAAGAATTTCAAGTATTATGTTAAGAGAGCTTTGTGTAAAGTTTTTGATAATAATAATAATAATAATAATAATAATAATAATAATAAAAACTTTTTGGTCATAATTTTCATTCTAAATCGCGAATCACTCTTAACTCAATAAAAACTTAGGTCTTAAGCTTCTGGCTGAATGGCATCAACCTCGACAATTACGCTAACATACATAGTTACTGCATCCTCAAAATATGCTTGACGCCACTACACTATGGAATAATATAAAAATATTTTGTGAAAAGATATTGCAAACAATAGCATATTTTCATGATTTTAATAAAATAAAATTACTCATTAAGTGTAGCTAAATAAAATCTTCTGCAAACAATGGACACCGATATAAATTTCAATTGTAAAAGTAGCATAGTAAACTCAATAATAAAAACAATCTGTATTTTATTATTTTATACGTATAAATGTTTTACTGTAAAAATTTACAATATTTTAATTGAAAAAATTTGAAATTTTAGAGCCTCATTACTATAGACATTTTTATTCACATTCTACTAAAATATGGATTATTTATAACCACATCAAAATTTCAATAGCTATTTTTATGTCAATATCTGGCAACATTATTTTGATTTAACATTGTCTGTTTTTATATCTTTTATCTTTTTATTTTGATAACGTTTACCTCCTAATTCTTTTTAAATTCGTAGTGACAATCGCAAGAGCTAAAGATGTTTACAAAGATGAAATAATAAAAATTTTAATATTAAAAGCAGTTTAAAAATTAACTAAAGAAATCGAAAAGATCGTACAAAGTTTCATGTTGTGAAATATAGCGTGGGAAATAAGTAATATACATATAACTATAACATATAACGATAGTTTATATGTAAGTGTCGTATACATATAAACTATCAAAATGTTTACTCTGAAAGTTTACAAAAACGGAACACATTACTGTAAAAAATAACTTGAGAACTGTCATAGAGAAAGCATAGCATGAAACACCACACTAATTTCTACAAAATTTAGTTTGTTCTATGCAAGAAAGTGTATAACAAGTCATTCTTAATAAACGAATGTACCAATAAGTCTTTTACAAACTGTTGTATACATATAAATGATCAAAACTGTGTATGTGTCTATAGTTATGAAACTAAAATTTTAATTTTTTCCATCTTAAATATTATAATTTCTAATTTTTAGCAATTTTTTTATATTAGAGCTCTTATAAATAAACAATGCTACAATTCAGGCTGTCTGCCATTGTTGAATTTATTGTATTGTTATAACAATTACAATGTTTTGCCTATATCTATGGTTTTAAGATGGTCTGTATAGCTCTTCATTAGAAAAATACATTATGTTATTTTTATTAAAATTGAAAACAAAAACTTCTACATTCACGTTGGGTATATATTTATGTTTGCCTTGGTTACAGAAAAGAGAAAACTTCACCTTGTTCAAATGTCCAATCATTCGCGAATTTCAATTTAAAACTAGGGGTGTGGAACATCGCACAACTTTCAATTACACTATAATATTGGCGTGAATTTGTGTCACTATCCGTTTTTATATTTTCATCATTCATTTAGAGAAAAGGGAAAGTTTGCTGATATTTTTTGCAATGATTCTTGAATGGGTGTAAAAAAAAAAAAAAATCCTCTTAAATGGTAATTTGGGCAATATTCTTTTCAATAATTCCTATAAGTGAAACTAAGAAGAGAAGAAAAAACGATCCTTGAAGAGGTATTCTCAAGGGAAGAGAATTCTGTATTAAAAACAATCGTTTTTCAATTTTTTACGTCATTAAAGCATGTTTACGGGAATTTCGGAGGTGAGAATGTTTAAAACATCTTACGATGCATTACCACTAAGAAGCCATGTTTTCGTCAAAATCGCGCATGCGCATAAGGTAGCTGCCGTTGAAAAAATAATGTTTTTCAATGATTGCTAGAAAAAAAAAAAAAAAAAAAAGGGAGAAAAAAAAAAAAAACGTCTTTAACGATTTTTGATGAAAAATCATTGTGGTAATGCCTCGTAAGGTGTTTTAAACGCCTCGTAAGGTAAATCGCACAACTTTCAATTACACTATAATATTGGCGTGAATTAGTGTCACTATCCGTTTTTATATTTTCATCATTCATTTAGAGAAAAGGGAAAGTTTGCTGATATTTTTTGCAATAACTCTTGAATGGGTGTAAAAAAAAAAAAAATCCTCTAAAATGGTAATTTGGGCAATATTCTTTTCAATAATTCCTATAAGTGAAACTAAGAAGAGAAGAAAAAACGATCCTTGATGAGGTATTCTCAAGGGAAGAGAATTCTGTATTAAAAACAATCGTTTTTCAACTTTTTACGTCATTAAAGCATGTTTACGGGAATTTCGGAGGTGAGAATGTTTAAAACACCTTACGAGGCATTACCACAATGATTTTTCATCAAAAATCGTTAAAGACGTTTTTTTTTCCTCCCTTCTTTTTTTTTTCTAGCAATCATTGAAAAACATTATTTTTTCAACGGCAGCTACCTTATGCGCATGCGCGATTTTGACGAAAATCTTTGTGGTTGTTCTCATGGTCACCATTAACCCGCACATCAAATTTGAACATCGTTCGGGAATTATACAGACCACATACACGCAAAAAAATTTATTGGTCATTTTTTTTTAAATCAGGAAATTCCAAAACGTAAAGAAATAATAATAATAATAATAATAATAAAAAAATAAGTTTTTTTTTACCGAATACTATACTTTCATTACTCTATGTATATACATATGAGTAATTGAAAGTATAAAAAAAGGGTTCCGTCCAATGTTCTATAAATAATAAGCAAAGTACGTATAAAAAATCAAGTGCTTAGGTAGAAATTTTACACATGGAATTTTTGGAAGTATTTAAAAATTACTTTATTTTGCTTCTCCCAGGAGGACATAGAGACTTTATGGGAGATCTTTCATAATGATGCCATCCAAAGGAAATTTGACTCATGCGAAGGGGAAATATGATAATCTGATTATGACTGGTACCCTCTCTATTTGGATAGTTAGATAGTAAATCGTAAGAATGTTGAATACTAAGTTGTTCAAATAATGTTGATAATGTCCATTAAAAAAAATAGTTACATTTTCGCTTTTGTCTTGGTTCTGACTATCAATATTTTAAAGTCATGTTGAACGTTTTCTCATCCTCTTTAGAGTGATAGATGCATCCTAGTAGTATTAGGTGATCTATAATCTAAGTAGTTCCAACCAGTTTATGCCGACACCAATTTTTATTTGATATTACCTTTAATTCTTTTGTTTTGTATAATCTATAAATTGATGTCTAATTAACGCATGACAATATTTGAAAATTTAAAATTATGTTTTTGATGAAGAGGACTTTGGGACTTTGACATATAGTAAACTTTCATGTGCAGTTTTTCCACTTGTATGTTTTGCGTGAGCTATTTTTCTATTTTTTCCCCTGTTATTTCACAAATGAATGTTCATTGCTACAATTATGTGTTTTTTCGGGATCCATGTTGAGCCTGAAAGATGTGCCATTCACCACACATGGAATAACATTATACAACTCATTTCTTGTTACTCTAAACAAGAAGAGGATTAAAGTTTTTCCTCGAACAAAGTGCCTCCTTTTAAATAAAATATAATATGTAAAAACATTTTCTTTAAGATACTCTTCTAATGTGCGAATTATCTACGTATTGTTATTGACAATTTATAGTTTAAAATCGCATCAATACACGTATGTAAACGTACCAAAAACAAAATATGATGAAAACATTTTGTCGAGAAATTTAAATAATTAGTGATTAACACTAATTAATCTCTTTGCCCTAGCAAAATTAAACTAATGTTTAATGATTTCATGTAAAAGTATGCAAAACAAATTTGTGATGATAACACGGCTACACATTATTGAAATTTTTTTTATTATTAGTAATTAATACTAGTTAACTTTTCACAGTCACACATTTATGAGCTAAAACTTAAAGCGTGTTTTACAACGATTATTTTTAGACTAACTCCACATTTCTGTAGCCATACCCATAATTGATACTCAGAATGTACAGTTAAAACGTACAAAAAGTACTGCAATTGATCCTCTGCAGTCTTTCAAGAAAGTGAGTAGAAACGGCAGTGGGCCTTGAAAGATAATCTCCTTTCTGTTGCCTGGTGGTTAGGTAATACGTTTTCGGTTTTCTTCCATTACAGAAGTAAAATGCAAGTAAATATGGGGCAGGTAAGGCAGTACTGCTTCACACAAATATTTATCTAAGAAGACGTTACAGAGTTTTATAGTCGCGTAGCTATTATGTCAGAAAAGCCCCATTACAATTAACCTTACGACGATGTATACCATAGGATACTAAATTTATCTGTTTCTAGCGCTCTTTTTCACATTAATTACATGCGAGCAATTTAAACTTTTAACAATACCTAGTAAAAGGTCCACTTCCACTTCGTTATATCTACATACTTTTTACAACCACGGCGAAAAGACAAGTCATTCTACGCAGTTCCCATTAAACTCGTCAAATAAAATGCAAACGAAAAAAATTAATTAACACAAAGAATACGCGAATGTTTTTTAAAAATTTCTTCCGAGCTGTTCCATAGTCAAATGACAATAAAAACTAAAAGTCTTTTTTCTAAAACTTCTTTCCGTTGCAATTACTACCTAAATACTGAAGATTAAAATTAAAAGGTCGGGTTTTTAATTAAGAAAACATTCTCGAATTGTTCCTCTAGTTGACGGCCCTGAGGTGTAAGTGGTGGGGTGGGGAACCAGGAGTGCTTAATGGCATTTAAAGAAACCTAATTAGGTCGTTCGAGGTAAAGTTCTTTTGTTTCATAGAAACGTGTTACATTTCTCGCCTCCGGTCAAATTTTATTCCCTTTTCTAATTTTAACATAAAGGTAGATTGTTTAAAAATCGTAGTAGAAGTATTTAAATATTCAATTATTCGTTCTGACATTGACAATACCAAACATTTTATTTGATATTTTTTTTTAAATTTGTTTTTATTTTCCATTGGAACTGACAGAAATTAGATTCAATGGGCAAGGGGACAGTTCCCACTCGCTTTTTTTAAAACTTTTATTGTATTTGATGGAGATATCGTCCCATGTTTGTAGTTTCCCTCCTTTTCCCTTTATTTTTGACACTACACTTACTGGCTTTCAATTAGGAGCTAAAGTTGACCCTTATTTAAAAAAAAAAAAAAAAAAAAAAAATACAGTCTGATCTTTTGTTGGCTATTTTCATTAGCAACTTTTTATTTTTAAGATAGTAAGACCTTTTCTAGGCTGTCAACTTATATGAGATTTGGATAACCATTAACTCTATGTACCACTGACTTAGAATTATTTTCTGTGGTTGTCTTTTCTCTATTCTAATGTATACAGCCATCCTATTTTATTCTAAGAATTTTTTTAAATTAATAATGCCAGGATCTTTAAAAGCATGATACGGTTTGAGAGTTTGCTCTCTGTGTAAATATTTCTTCGTATCTGTTGCTCAATCGCCAAAAATATTTTAGTCTTTTTTTGCTATTAACATAAATTTCAGATGGATTGTTCCGTTTGAATATTTATAATGTGATTAGTTAGGTTTTTTTTCAACTTTTTAATTGACATTGCAGAATATATATTTGAGGAGTAAGTTTTAATTTCATTATTTCTAGAATTGACAAATTCTTATTTTTTTTTAAGAATTATTTTTGCCTAATCAGTTTATAAATTGGATCTTATAAATCAGAAATAAAATTTTAAAAAGTTTAATAATATCTATTACAACTTCTGTGCTATGATAAAATTTCTAGTTTAACAATTTTGTGATGTGACTGAAATCAATTTAGTAGGCATCATAAAGGGTTTAAAATAGGCAATTTTGTATTATTAAATTAAATAAATACCAATAACTTTGTAATACATCAGCAATCGTCATTTTTTCTATTTTAACTAAAAAATTTCTCAATTCAATATTTTAGATCCGAAATTTGAGATGTGCATTTCGTAAATGCCTTTCTTACACTAAAAATGCGAGATTTTGACTTGAAAATGAAAGACATTTAAACTACCTGAATCAGTAGTTTCAAAGACAGCTGCTGAAGAATAAAAGCGCTATCCAAGTATTGCCTTCGAATATTAAAAACCTTTTATTTCCAAACTTCAACGTTTCAAACTAAACAAATCCCCCAACTCAAACCTAAGGAACTTTACACAGAACAAATCCACAACAACGAAAAAACACACACCTTTCTTTCAATAATTCACACATTATACCATCCCCACATTGCCTCAACACAAAGCCCCAAAACCTTTCATACTTTCCACGACATCCACCCCTAAGCTCTTCTTAAGACATCTCTAGTCCCAATGGAAGACAATTCTTCCCACAAATTCCATGGTTTAAAATTCCTTCTCCTAACCAGATGAGGCACCTTTACTTGCTCTTCATGCTCAGGCTTTATTTCGAAGTGTCAGGAAGATGGATTACTCAGCGTGAACATTTCAGTGAGCCACTTACTAGAGGCCTGTTAAGAGCAGAAGCTAATCTAATCAACGCAGCCGTCTCACTCCGGGACGCTTGTTTTAGAAAACTTGACGCGTTGTCCATTAGAGTTAGGGTGGGTGGGAGTGGAGACTCACCAAACGGTCATTTTATTCCGGAATATTAAAGTTCAAAATGCATTAGGGTGAACTTTTCATTTGGAGGAAGAATGGAAAGTGTTTATATTTGTTATCGTAATTATTTATGGGTAGACATTATTCTATAGTTTTTATCTTTAAGATATTGATTCATTTAAAAAGATATTTTGATGGTGCAGTAAGTTTTCTGCAAACTATGTATCGTTTAATTGATAACGGCAAAATTATTCGTCAGTTTACGGAATAAAAGTAAAATTTCTAAAATAGAGTGAATTTGAAAGTAATGTTTTTTTTAACTTCATGAATTTCTTAATTGCAATAGAAATATAAAAATGAGTTAAAAATAAAATTGCTAGAATAGAGGGTATTTGAAAGAGATGGTTTTTTTTCAACTTCACGAATTTCTTAATTGCAATAAAAATATAAAAATGAGTTAATACAAAATTTTCATGGTTGGCTTTTCTTTATGTTTTTTTTAAATTTTTTTTTTTTTTATTTTTTTTATTTTTATATTTGTAGTTTTTGTTTGATACACAAAAATAAAAATAGAAAATAATGGTTACTAATTACAGTATATTTTCATCGAAAAGCGAAAAAGTGAATCCTTTTTAGTGATATAGTTTAATAATTAAGTCAAAATAACTTGTCTTATCGTAATGTAGGGCGAACTCTTAAGTGTATCTGCTTGCTTGTAACATTTTTAGATATCCGAATCTTCTAAGAAATCCATATAACAGTGAACGCATTAATACTGTTTTTCGATGACGTGACAAACTTAGGTGAAAGAACATCTGTGATCATACTCAAAGCAATTTTTAATAATGATTGTGAAATTATGAACACTTCTCAAATACTGCAACTAAGCATGAAATCAGATATCGAATAAATTAAAATGAGATTTTGAAATCACCATCTTTTAATGATTAATCTTTTCAGTTCAATTTTAAACTTTTAAAAGAAGTAATATTATTTAGATTTTATGCTTTTCAATCAATGATAAAATAGTAAATAAATAGAAAAAATACACTAAAACTTAAATAACATATTAAGAGAAGAGGGAGTTTTTATTAGTAAGAATAAAAATTTCGCTTGTTATTAAAAAAGATAAATATTAGAAAAAACGAAAGCAATCAACATATGATCTTATTCCCCCCCCCCCCCCCTTTCATAAATAAAATTCATTCATCAGAGAAGAGCACTTTTAGTTCGTTGGAATCAATTTCATGAAAAACGCAAAAGAAAGTTTATTTTTTCATAAAAAGATTATGTTAACGCTCATCATTTGCCTTATTTTATGTGGACTAATGTTTTGCAAATAATATCATACCATCAAAATTAACCTTAGGGGCGGTAAGATGTCACCAACAGTAAAATTTCATAAAATAATGGACAAACTTTTTTTCTCCTGGATCTTTCAATTGTTTTTTTCTCAGCAATAAATCACAGAAAGATAAAATTCACAAACAAAAATTTAAATTAGTGATTTCAAAGTTAGATCATAAAACATATTTTCCTCTTAGCATTTTAGTTTTATTTGAATTCAAACTTAGTCAAAGTCATTCAACTTAGTCACAAATTACGATGGAAACATTTTCATCATCAAATTTCTGCACTGTTTCGTAATAACCAGATTCTCCACTTTAATACACAACTTAAGTTTCATACAAAGCACTTTAACTTTTCTTTGTGCCATCACCGATACAAATTGAAAACCGTTCTCTGAAAGTATACAACCCAAAAGTATTCCTCTAACTCCCTAGACACCATACTCTTCATAGCAGAAATAAATCCAATAAAAAGCTTATTATACAAATCAATTTCTTTTCCAATTATATTCCTTTTCATCCAATCATAAGCTTTTTGAGCTATGCCTATAAAAGAAAAGCATACAAACATAAAAATGTATCATCACACAACAATTTATTTGTCGCTGCATTTCTCTATCCAATTTAATTTGATAGCTTTATCGGAATCGCTTGATGGTTCCCAGTGTTCTCTAAGAGAGTTTGATTTCCTAATTTTCCGAACGAGAGCTGCTGAATCTCCACATGGAATAGCTGAAGATATTTTCAGAAAAATTTAATTATATCGGTTGGATGGTTTGTGTGAAGTTCGCGTCCATCCATCGATATGGGTACATCTATTCTCTTCCCGCTAATATCAATATTCTCTCTCGGATCCAACATTTTCCAGAGATGCGGGCTCACTGCAAATAGGGTTTATGGCAAATTTTTCAAGCCCGGATTGTTTCGGATGGGAGTGAAATCGAGGGAGAACTCCCCCAACAGAACTAAATTGCAAGGTTCAAGGGAATTCGGCCTATTGGTGGAATATTGGGAAATTAATTTTGAATGAAAATCGTGTTCATATCTTCCTGTAGACGGATGTAAAGTATCCTTTTGGAAAGTAAATTTGGATAGTCATATGGTTATTATTTACTTATTCGATACACTTTGAAGTGAGAATATTTTTAAAAGGAAATGAAGAGTGTATGTAATGAATAACGTTTGGACGCAGTGTCACAATTAATTAGGATTTGAAATGAAAATATAAATATTACTCCACTTTAAAAAGAGTGAAAATTATGAAGTTTAAGAGAGATGACCCATAGATCAAATGTTTCATTTCTTTTGCTACTATATCTGCCTATCTTTAAAAATAATGCTTTAAAATGTACGAATTTTATAATCAATATAACAAGCTTTATTTAACTAATCAAGATTTATGTTACTAAGTCGTAAGTAAATTAAAGAATTAAAAAATATTCAAGTAAAGAAGTACCTTTATTGTTTTTAGTTCAATAATTTAAAAAGGCCTATTTTAAAAATATTTACTTATAAACATATACTGCTATACAAACATTTTATTTTTTGTAGAAACAAACATGCGTTAGCAAAATTTGAAGGGAAAGTAACCTTTGTCCATATGGTATTTTTTTGTGAAATATTTTAGACATTATTTTATTATGACTTTTTGCAATGAAATTAAAAGATAACCAGTTATTTTTCTTTCAAATTTTGTAAGTGATCTTTTATTATTGCGGTTTTTCCTGATATGAAAATTCATACGTCAGAAAGAAATATTTTACAGGCATTATGGGCAAAAGAATGAAATGTTAGGGTAAGGCGGCAAACAATTATTTTTAACGTATGCTTCTTAATTTTACAGAGTATGTCACATATTCTATTATATGCAATTTAGATTATCTGTTACTATAGCTAATTATCAGTAAATCACAGAACGATCTCTTCAGGTCAGAAACTGTCTGCATTGTTTTTAGTTCATTACTTTGAAAAATGAGTGTTCTCAATACTTTGATTATGAAAATATACTGCAATACAGCCATTTTATTTTTTGTAGATAATTCCAACCCATGAAATATCGATTTAAATTAATTTATATGGATAAAAATGTTTAGAATTTTAGATAACTAATCTAATTGTTAAATTATTGCTATTAAAATTATATCGACACACACTGCAAAAGTCAAAAAAATATTTAGAAATTCTTAAAACTTCGAGAGCGAACGAAACTGGATAAAAACTATCAACACTTTGTTGAAACTTTCACAACCATGAGGAAAAGTGTGTGCTAAATTTTATAATAGAATATTTCACGGTTGAATTACTTTTAAATTTTTAGCTGACAAGAGAGAATAGTATTCCAATTATTGAAGTAAAGTTTTCCAATTATACGGAAATTGTTTGGACATAAAAATAATAAAATTTGCTTTGGAAGAAATTTTGAAAAAGTAGATTTTAAGAAGTTATTTTAAAATGGATAATTTTATAAAAATGCAAAATGCTTAGAAGTTTGCTTGAAAAAAATATTGAAGGATTAATCAACGTGTCTTTACTATGCCATGAAATATTTGTGTTATTTTATACAAAACACATGAATTAATTTCACGTGATATAGTAGTAAGTTAGTACTAATAGGATAAGAAATTTAGAAAAAACAAAATGATTGTAAATAAGCTATTGATTATTCTTTATGAACAAAAACTTGTTTCCCATTTTTGAACAACAAATGCTTCTTTGTCAAAGAGGATTACACTAAATGATGTAATTACACAAACTAACACACACATACAAATCGAATACGCATACGAATCATAAATAAATTATTATAATTGGCCAAATTTATTTCACGGAAACCTTTTCATGTTTTGGCACTATATTTTATCAAGGCTTTATCAATTTTATATAATTTGATAAATGCCAAATTGTTTCTTTTTTATCAATTTTCTTAAAACAAGATTTTGCTTAATAAAATACATACTTAAAGATTTAACTACTGGAATGAGGAAACCCAAACTTACGTAAATATGATTACACTAGATACATTGCTGCTATGATATAAATATTTTATATTTGACCAAATTACATGTATAATTTTGAAACCAGAGAAAATTATAAGAATTCTTTTATTCGAATGAATGTAGTGTGTAGTGTTTAAAATACCTCTTCAAAAACATAATGTCATCGAAGCAATCAGTAGAATTTTCCGAGCAATATAGTACATATAAAGTTTAAACAACTTTAGATGGTTATATATAAAATAAATAGAAGCAAATAGTTTTAAATAACCTCTATGCATTTCGTATCTTCAACACTTACTTGTTATATGTATGTACTCCATAATTATTTGGCAAGCAACTGTAAACATAATTTACATTAACAAAAATTCCATTTTAGTTCTGTTGTTTAATCACCCATTTTCTATTACTACAATTTGGGTGATGGTAATATTGGGTTGGGTAACATTCATTTTAAATATGGTTGAAGAAACTCTAAAAGTCATTGGAAGTGCATTTGAATAAACCTATTACAAGTGCTTCCCACTTCACCCCCCCAAAATATTCCATCGCACAATTTAGTTCCTAGTAACTCGCATTACTTGAAATAGGATAGCATCGCGAATATTTGTATTCCATGTCGAGTCTAAATCCAATTTTCAGAGTCATTCCGGGCAGACCTTGGGGCACTCTAAGTATAAATAAATCCCTATTTTCCTGCTATCACGATCCCGGATGGCCGCATTTACGACTCAGCAATGGCATTACTGTTCGATCTTGAAGTGAGGAAATAACATTGCTTTGTTTTTAGGTTGGTATAAATACTTGAGAGCTTTGAGTACTATGCGTTGCAATTATTGTGAATGGAGTAATCAGAAGGCGTTCTTTTATGACAGGTGAAGAATGCTAAATTCTTTAGGGAGATTTAAAACTCCTATTCTGTTCATGTTAACAACACCTTTTAAGGTTAATTTTTTCTTAAAATTTAGCAAGCTTTCTGGGATGAACATTTTAAATAATTTTCAATCATAGACTTCCTTTTTAACATAAACTTTTATGATTTACTTTTCAAAAAGGCACGATTTTGTTATACTAACTTCTTAAGTGCCAGTGATTTTTTTTTTTTTTTAAATTTATATTTAATTAATTATAGTGTTTTACTTTTAAGACCATATCGTAGAAGGCTATCTAAAAATAATAGTTGATAAATAAACTAAATATATCCTATCTTGTTATTAAATTTGTTGGGATTTGATTCTCTCATAAAGCGTTGCTTAGGTACTTATATTAAATATTGTAAGGAAACCTGTTGTTTCTTGCGCCATAGATAATTTGGTCTTATATCATTTGCTGAAATGACTATTTTTAAAAAAAAAATAATCTTGATTGGTAGAAACAACATCAAGTGAAATATTCATTAATTATGGTTGTAACTTGAGAATAAAAATAGATCAGAAAGAACTGTAAATGATCTTAGGTTATCTTATATTGAATGGCGCTTTGAACAAACTTTAGTTTGCTGATTGATTACATTTACTACAATTCCAAACTTAAATTAATGTAGTAGGGAGATCTCAACAAGTTGGGAGACGTTTGGGACATACAATATTTTTGTAGACTGCAGCATGAAGACTACATTTTTGATTTCTGTCTGCTTTGTATTAATTAGTTATGAAATAGAGCAATCTAATTTGATTCTAATTCTGAAACGATAATATTTGTATAGAGAGTTCCTCGTGTAAGTCAGTGGTGCCTATATGTTTAATTTTTGGAGATTAAGGAATTTTCTAATTCAATGCTGATGTTAAAGGTGATAATTCAGTTAAAGTAGGCTCTACTTAATCCAGCTGTTTTAAGACTCAGTTACGTCTCGTATAATGAGCCAAAATAACAGGATTGGTGTAATTTTTAGTTTGCAGCAAAAATTATTTAAATAACTCTTTACATGTGTTTTATTATAACTCAAACTACACATTTTGGAAATAAAATGTGATTATGCTATAAATGTAGTGATTGAACGTTTCTAGATGCATATGTTTTAGAATACGTTTAACCAATTAGCATTTTTTATGATAACGTGCAAAAAATTAAAAAAATTTTATCAGAAATCGTGGCGAAAGTAAAGTTTTATCTTGAAAAGTGCGGTAGAGTAACTTTAGCCACTAGTACGATAGAATACTTTACTGCATGCCTCGTGTTCAAATTTTATATGGTCTTCGTATAGAAATGGCGTATTTTCAGAAGAGATTCATTAACTGGAATTGAATAAGTATTTTAGCGCACTAATGCGATAAAGTAACTTTATCTTATTCCTCGAGGTAAAGTCTTACTTTCGTCACGATCTCTGATTTAAGAAAGGTTAATTTTTAAAAATAGATATAACTATGTTACAATGCAATGGATTTTGTTAGATTAATATGTGACTTTAGGTTCTTTTAGCATAGTTTTTTTCTCTATATATATACATACTAATGGATGATTAGCTTAACAGATCTTAGTTCCCCATCTAAGAACAGTCGTTAGCCAAGTGGCAGATTATGGTTGATAGGCAACTGTAACGATTCCCGTTCATTGCATTCGATATTTCCGGTGTAGACTGTCAGCTGGAACTGCGTATCTCTATTATGGTGTTCCTCTGATAACTTAGTGTAACAAGAAATCAGATATATAAATAAAAATTTGCCAAGAGAAAGAAAAGCAAACTGAATCGATAAGAGTTGAAGAACTTGGGATTATTTAGTAGGAAAAAAATAAAAAAGATACGAGGTATTTTTTTGCTTTTAATGTATTTAAAAGCACACGCACACAGACTATGGAAAATAATCCAAACAGATGAACGTGTCAATACTAATGCTTCTAATGTCTCATACGAAATCTATAAAGACAATAACAAAAAAACATATTATTCTTTACAATTTTTCTTAAATCTCATTCGATTTTTAAAGTAAAAAAAAAAAAAAATCACCAGTGAATTTTTTAACTAAGCATTTACTAATATATTATGTTTAATAGAACAATTTGACGATATAGTCACAAAAACATCAAACATTTTAAAAAGGGAGCCTTCTTTACTCAACACCAGAAGAGATGCGAATAATTGACAAATGTATACGTTTAATATTTAACGTGATTTGAAATAAATTATGGTATTTTTACTGTTCCCATGTATTTACTGTATTTTTGGAACTTTGTAAAATCATCTGCTGAAAAAAAACAACTTATGTAATAGGCTTTCATAGCAGTACCAGATAAAAATACAGTCTACTTAACAAAGTTACGATGCGTAGAAACAGATATACATTAACTCGCCAAAAAAGTCTCTAACACAAATTGTATGTGTAATTTGTTTGATTTTATAAGTATCGAAAAATTTCATGAAAACCACTCGCGTTAAACTTAGAAACAAACGCTTTTTTGTCCAACCAACTCTTTTTAAATGAAATTAAGAAAATGAAAGTTTTTATTTTAAAATAATAATAATAAATTAAAAAAATTACAATGGAAAAAGAACTTTACTTCATAGAAGTTTTAGTTACATACTTCCTACGATAGATGGCGGGACTTTCTGAACACAAAAAATTGATTTATTTCTATTTTATCAAGAAAGTTCATAGACCAGTGAATTTTTTTCCCCTTCCCTTCCTTTTTTTGGGGGAGGGGAGGGGGGTTTCTTATTACATATTCAATTTTGATATGTTCTTCAAGATGATTTTGTTATGCATGTTACGTCTGTATCTTTTTAAGTATTTTAGGACGGTTTACCAGAGTTTTAATAAAAAACTAAGTTATTCAATTTTCTCTTTTTGTTTACCAAGTTATTAAAGCAAAAATATATTTTGATGGTTTTTGAAAGTATTTTTTCCCCTATTTCTTTCATCCTTTCCTATGGAAAGTTATGCAAAGCTCATGCATGCATAATTTATTTGTATATATTTGTTAAAAACATTAATACAATAATTACAATGGTGACGAAATTAAATGCAAAATTCAGTTTTGTTTACATTCGAGTTACTGAAAAAACTTCTTATTTGAATTTTAAATTCCTAATTGGAATTGTTCAAAATTCAAGTTAAGCTCTGTTTGAGTATTTGTCTTGATTGTGTTTCTTTTTATTTGAGGTAATATACTATTTTTTTCTTTTTTTTTCTGAATGCTCATATTTCTCTCCCATCCTCAAATTCCTCACCAACTCACACATGAGCCAATCAGTAAGTATATCGAATTTACAAGTACAATCGAACTAGCAGATTTTGTAATGGCTGCATTTCGCCAACGCCATATACATTTAAAGTGAAGGGAGATTCCATACTAGCAGTGTTTCCATGGCAACGATGCACCCCTTTTGGTACTTTCACTCTCCGGCTATACTCGCTCTTCCATCGTCAGATTTATTTGATTTGAAAGGGCTTTTTCCTACAATTGTGCATTGCGCAATAGGTTTGCTATTTATTGAAGATTTTTTTATTTACCGTAGAAATTGCATCTAGATTTGTGATTCTAATTTACATTTAAGAAAATTAGTAAAATAAATAATCAAAGCTGATTAATAATAAGTAAAATTTTATTTTTAAGCTATTAATTTAGATGCATCCCCCTGTACTTGTGTCTCACGAGTCACCACTGTTATTAGTGAAGTAACATGCAGATTTTAATTGTAAAAAAATTATACGATAATTTTTCTGCATAACTCATTTTTTTCTGACATACACTTTAGCCTGAAATAATATAATTGAAATATATGTTATCTTCGAGTTAGCATTATAGAATTGATAGAGGCTTCTTAAACTTAAAAATAATTGTTATATTATTATAATTTTTAATTAAATGCATTTTTGAAAATAGCAATAATTGCAAAAATTTAAATTGCAAAATATTATAAGCTAATTGCAAAGTGTTGAAGCTATAAATATTATGGAAAAAGCATGAACCATTGAAGAAAAATTTCTTGCTACGACAATGCGTTTCCTTATACCCAAATAGGTTGAAGTGAGGGAGAGCGCATCTTTATTTTGAATTCAGTAGATTCGTTTTTGAATTCAGGAAAATGAAATTTAGTAAGCTTCATCCTTGTTTATGGTCTTTCAGTAACATTAATTTAAAAAAAAAAAAAAAAAAAAAAAAAAAAAAAAAAAAAAAAATCTAACATTTTATAAAAACTGTATACAATTTTAGAAAATAAAAAAAAAATTGATTATGAATTGGAGCATGTGAAGTTAAAGCCTGGATTTCTGTATTTGAAGGTTTTCAAAGAAATACTAGGATATGTGAATTGCAGACTTTTTTTGGTAGATTCTAACTTTTGTAAATGAGATATTTGTGCCTGTTAGAATTAAAACATTTTTCTGAAAAAAATGAAACGTTTTAAAACGCGAAACATTTATAAAAGCAAAATCTTTCCAAAGAACACAATAATAAGTTTATTTATTGGCACCTTGTATCTTTTTTATATTTGTTGGACTCTTAGGAATATTACATTTCTATTCGTAAAAAGAAGCCTTAAGCACTTGGGTTGCATTTGACTTGGGTTCTGCAGCTTTATAAACCTTACATAAGAATTCACTGGTGAAAGTGTAAGTCTGGCTGTAATTTTTTTATTGAAGCATGTTAAAGCAAAATAAAGAACAATATATAAATATACGCAAAAAAATATCTAGGGATCTGAAAATCATTAGTCCTTATGTAAACATTTAATAATAAAGAGGCCATAAACTTTTATTTTTCCAAACAATTTTTTTTTTCTCAGACAAAACTGCTGGTAAAAAAAAAAAAAGAAAAAAAAAAGAAGAGATATTTCTCTGGTATCTTAGTTTCCATTTGGAAATAGATTTTTATCAGTTTTCAATAACTCGTGGCTCCACTCATGGCGTACTCAACTCACTTTATCCAGTCCATTCCCAGAAGTTCACTTTTGATTTTCCCAACTATCTTATCACCAAAATCAACTCAAAATATATTCTGGTGCACGGAACAAAAGGTAAAAATATCATCGTTACGGTAACAGAGGGATCAGAAGAAGCTACACTCTGCTAATTCCCCGCATGACAATCCAAACACATGATCCTCCCCAGTATTGGAAGGGTGCGAAAAGGGTTGAAGGGGGCTTTGAAGAGTTGAAGCCTCCGATTTAGAACTCTTCACCAGCAGACGAAAAATAAAAGGAGTGACAGCAACCGCGCATCGACCTTCTCTAACCCCATCCCGTCCAGATCAGATTAAAAGTGGACGGCAGGGTGTATGGATTTAGAGCGCACCACCATCGGCGAGATCAATCAGCTCCCGAAGTTTTCACAATAATTAACTAAAATGACTCAACAAGGCTCCAGAAAGGGGGTTGGCTGGATTTTGAATGGAGAAGAGGCGATATTTGACTGGCGGGGGTTATAAGAATTTGTTTAAATAAATTGGTTCGGATTTGTGAGTTTGGTTGCTGGGCGAGTGGAATACCACTTGATAGGAACCAGTGGAGGGGTAGGTTTAATAAATGAATGGAATAAGTAGGGTTACTTGCAGTGAAGAATTTCGCGAGCTAAATTCTTCGTGGAATATAATATTTAATATTTTAAAGCTTATGGGTATCATGCGGAATTATCAGAAAATTTAAGGTAGATTTAAAAGACTTAATTGAAAAGGAGTGGCTTAAACTTTTGCCTAGGGTAGATATTTGTCACAAATATTTAGAAATTGTCTTTATAAATAGAGTTTTGAAATTAACTTCTGCAATTTATTAGTTTAAGTTTCGTACAAAACCCGATATCTAGGGATGTTGTAGTGTTTCTTTACAAAACACCAATGCCAAAGTAGCTTTGCCTGTAAGTATATATCGTCTAAACTCGGTTTTCGACCTTTCACAGCTAAAGTTCTTACTTCAGTTAGAACCAAGATATTTTTTGCCATTGTGTTGTCCTACATAAGTAGATGACAAACAACAACACAATTGCTACATTGAACCAGAGAACTTGTCAAAAGAAAACTTTGAAAATAACTTTTTATGATTGGTATTGTATATTGTAATGAAACATTTACCTACTCCTTACATACATACAAAATAATATTTGTAGATAAAATGTTAAAAGCAAGAATTTAAATTTATATTTGAAATTTTTTTTAATGATGCAAATTTAAGTGCTTGGTATTTGACTTAACCATTTAAGGCACTCGTTTGAAAGCATTGATTAGAAAAATTTATTAGTTTAAATTTCATATAAAACTAGAAATATAGAAATATAATGGTATTCTTCCACCTCAGGTTAAACTAGTTTTTATAAACGTAATTTAATGATTATTATACGTATTACCACTATGAAATCTTTTACACATAAAAATACATCAATGACACAAAATCTTTTAATCAAAAATAACCCACTAACTTTCTCAAAAGCTGAAAAATACCCTATAAATCATAAATCAGTTATTCAAACCATATCAGTTATTCAAAATTTTGCTTACGAATGATTTAACACAGCACTTCAGATAAAAATTATCTTTAAAAATACACTCAAACGCATCCTCAATTTATTCATAACCGGCAAATACTATGAACACCTTTATACAAAAAACTAAATCTAGCATCGAATACGCAGATGCTCCAGATTGATTCCGGAAAGACTGGAATTACGCCACCTCAGCAATCCCTACTATCTAAAGGCGATCCTACAAGCACCACCACCCTTACAAAATATGATAATACTAATAATCCTAAAAAAATATCCAAGACCCGGAATAGATGGGGGGCGATAAGAGAGGGCCATAAAGAGAATTAAGTTTTCGCTAGTGGGCCCCAGGTGTGAGAGTTACGCGCCCGGCCAACATCGTCTGACACCTCATCGCTTTCGTTCGCTGCCTTCCATTAGGTATGCCTGCATTTCCATTTTCCTGTTTATGGAAGAAGCGCTAGTTTCTGCTTCCGGTGGAACATAATTCACGGATCGGGATGTCCAGGAAGAAAGGGTGGAAATGGCTGTGTGTTATTGGTGAGAAATGGACTCGGTTAGGATGGGATGTAGTTTGAGGAGGTGTTTCTTCTTGGATGGATGTTGATCCAGAGCGAATAATCTTTCAACTGGTTTTGTAGGAATTTTAGTTTCTTCTGAAATGGTGATATTTTTTAGGACATAAATTCGGCTTGTAGTCATGTCTAGTCAGTACCATTCTTTCAAAAAAACGTAATACTCATAAGAATAAAGGTAAAAACTAAGGGTGTGGAATATCGCACAAGTTTCAATTACATTTAATATTGGTCGCAGCATTTATATTTGCCAAGGATTGGTGTAAGTTGTCTTTTTCATCTTCATATGTTCCTTTATTTACAAAAAATATCAGTTTGGTGATGATGATTACTTTTGTAAAAAAAAATTCTGATATTGGATCATAGATCGCATAACTAAATATCTTATAGCCATCGAAATATTGATTAATACTATTTTTTAAATTCTGGGCATGATTCCTTACCATTCCAAAGTTTACCAATAAAAGAAATAGAGTTGCTTTTAGAATATCAAGCATTCTTCTTAAAGCGACTCCATAGAAGACAATTGAAGAGTGTAACTATGCAGTGCAAATACAGGGGTAGCATAAATGATTAATTAATTAATCAATAATCCAATTTTGTTCTTAGACTTTGTATTGAAAAGTATTTTGTAAACAGATAAATTGATGATCAGAAAGTAGTAAAAAAATGTTTAATATCATTTCCCACCAGTTTTATTAAACAAATTTCAAACATTCATAGGTGATTTTTTTTTCTTATCTTACACAATACCCTCTTTTTAAATCACAATAGTTTGTTTTTAGACACATTTTGAACTAATTTTTTAGTGAATCATTTCCCATAAATTTAATCATATAAATCTAGTAGTATATAAATAGAGCTACAGAGTACTATAAGAAGCGTAATTATTATTAATTTTGGTTTCTTTGCGTCCTCCTCGACAAGTGCCATCAACGCAACAAAACCGCCGATAAGTGTTAGTGTTCTGTCAAATACTAGGCATTTGAAGTGTATTCAAATATTCGATGTGATAGTTCAGAACTCACCACTGGAAACACTTACAGCATTTTATTGAATATTGCTGTTGTAAAGATGACAGAAATTGAATGGAAAGGAAGATAAAATCTCCAAAGTTGGAATGTTAAATTGGAGAAGAAAGTGTGTGATACGTATTTCAGTGGAAAGGGTACAAATACGGAAAACAAATTTGTTTCATAACTTATATGTACCTTCGTTTTCTTCTAAAATTGAACGTATACAGTTAAAATACGTTTCTTAAAAATACCATTTAGGAACCATTTAAAAAAATGCAATAGTTTACATATTGATGTCTTTGTAACTATAATTTTGCATTTAAATGCCTTTTCAATGTGAAATTATAAAAAATATATTCACATAAACGGAATAATATGAAAACAAAACTACATACAACCACTGATTTTATGATCATAAATATTATAAATCAGCTATTTACATAAACCACACTGGATTGTGCACAGCAGGCCAAGGCCCCCCACGGGACTGTTACGCCACTGAGTTTAGTTTAGTTTACATAAATCGCAAACGTAATTTTCAGTGTCGCAATCACAACAGTCGGGTGGATTACACATTTCTCAACATACTTTGGATATATTTACCAGTTTGGATGAAGTAGAAGTGTCCACTTTACCTTATCATGAATGTTTCCAAATTACCAATAATATAAAATAACCTCATCATATGGTTATTTTTGTATTATAACTTCTTCAATGCCAACCTTGCAATGTAAAACATTAAAATAATGGTAAAAAAATTATATGATCTAAATATCCTTTTAACAAGATTGATCTTAAAAGTAAAGGGGTTTTTCTTGTTGCAAGAATTATTTTTGCTCAATTATGAGAGCTTTCTAAAAATTTTTGAATCTACACACACGTTAATAAACACTACTCGCTATGAAAATACAATGAACTAGTTTTACAAGTCTTTTCATGATGATTCATCAGAACTAAAGGAAATAGTTTTAACTTTATCTTGGAATCTGCAATTCTTGTTAGAACAATGAATCTGAGTTACCTCAATATCAACACGTTTCACAAATTGTACTTTTTATTCCAAGTGTAACAGAAACTGATAATTTTCTTTCATATTTGATTTTACTTGGCCTTATAATCAATATTTTCGAGCAGTTAAGATTAATTATAGCTTTCGTAAACCAATAATAAATCATTATAATTCTTTAGTCATTCGGAGGAAATTAGTGTCAATTTAAGGAGCTAGTGTTAAAATAGGTATATTATTAAATTACGTAGTATTTGATTTGGATTCAAGTATTAAATTGCGTCATAATAAATTCAAATAATTTATATATATTTCTTCATTTATGTGGCAGTTAAATTTATATGTATAAAATTTCTAATAATCACTGTTAAAAGTATGAGGTAATTAAATCCTTTAAGTTTAACAATAATTAAAAAAAAATTGGGGTTTGAACATACAAGGATGTAATTAAAAGCGAATTCACAACTTATTCTTTATATTGTTTCTATAATTAATAATAAAATTAAAACTAAAATATACTATTAAATATTATCATAATTTTGAATTTGAATGTGTTTCTGTGTAGACATTTTTGAATAGTTAAATAAAACAAATATAATCAGATGATACAGTGTTGAAAGAATTAACTTATTGAAATTAATTTTTACCAGTTAAGTATCTGATTTAACTAATTATAGTAATGTTAAATATTTACCTGAATATATTTAACACATTAAAAAAAGATCACTGGTGATTATAATTACCTGAAATGTTGCCAAGTCTATGGCTTTGATCACCTTGAAGACAGATAATATATACTCACTTGCATTACGGAAATTGGCTTCGTTTAAACTGGATTCACATGAAATTACATTTCCTATTTCTGAACTCCATACTTAGAGATCCTTTTCATTTCGTAAATGCTCATCAACCTCAAAGAGTTATTCGAAGAATTTAATTAAGATTTGAAAGGAAAATATTTAATTTGGAGTACTAATTTCCGAAATTTTTGACTGAATCGGCAGTCGATAATTCAAATCTGTAGAACTTCTGTCCTCTTTAATTGCCTTTAGATTTAATTGCAGATGAAAATTCGACTTTCAATTGAAACGATTTCGAAACCCAATCAGTAAATTGAAAATCATTCATGTTAATTTGAGAAGTAATTGAAAGGTTGATGGTACTTTTACTATAACCATGATCTATGTTAGAAGATCTGGCAAAGCCGGATATTTGAAAGATACTATTTAAAGATTGGAGGATTATGTAATGCTAGAGTTTTATCATCGTAATCTGCCTTTGAAATTTAAATTAAGAATGTCATGTTAAAGATAAGACAGTTTCCATACTAATTAAATTAAACTGTATTGGATTCGGGTAGCTTAGAATAAAGTAAGTAGTGATTAAATGATATACTTGCTGCCAAAATCATAATTTGAATAAATATATCAAAGTAAGATGAATCTAATATTTTTGGATTAAGGGTATTGATGACGAAAATATTTTTTACTATGGTAGATTTTTCAATACCTGAAATATAAATAAAATGCAACTGATAATAAAAGTAATTGAAGTATATTTAAAACTTTTTGAAACAATTAATGATTACAAAAATAAATTATTTTACTTTATTGAACTTTTTATATTAGCTTGGAACCAATATGTGTGAGAATTATAAGAAAAACAGATTAATCGCATTAGGAAAAAAACAATATTTCATTACCATTAAGGATGTTTATACCTATGGAGTTTCACCTTTGTGCCCTTATATTGTGCACTTGGTTCTGAATTAAACTTAATATACATTCTATCAATGCAAGAAATTCAAGAATGTAAAAAAATCAATATTTCAAAACTATTAAAGAATGATTATACAAATAAAATTTCACCTTTAAATTCTATTTGTGCACTTGGCACTGAATTCAATTTAATAAGAATTCTAACAATGCAAGAAATTAAACAATTGAAAAAAGACGATATTTCATAACTATTAAAGGATGATTATACCTATAGAGTTTCACCTTTGAATTCTATTTGCACACTTGGAACTGAATTCAACTTAATAAGCATTCTAACAATGCTAGTCAATTTAAAAAAAAAAAAATATTTTAATTATTTGGGTTTATTTTTAAATGAATTATGTATAAATGAGCATTTTTATGTTACCTTATGTTAATTTTAATGTTTAGTAAAGACTGTGCAAAAACATTTGATTACCATATTAAAGCATTGATGAAACTATTGAGTTATCTTTTCATTTGTAAGTATCTTGCTTTTCAAATATTTGTGTCATGAATTAATAATGTTGATGCAATAAAAGGGATATTTAAACTCAAAATAAAATTCCGATTTGGTAATTTCTTTATCCGACTTTGGAAGTTCTCGTAAAAACACGATGTTAGGTATTATATAAAGTTTTAGAATCCTAGCTGAAACAAGAACATTATAGATAAGTGTACACATTTGAAAAAAAGAATAATCCAAAAACATAAAATCGGTATAAAGTTGTAATTTGAAGCTATTTTTCTTCTATTACTTCAAAGTAATAAAATCCATGCACTCAATCAATGGTTGTAGAAGCTTGTTTATTTATTATGATCTTAAAATATGTAGTTAAACAAACATAATATTTATCTTCAAAACATACTTACTATTTAAAATTTTACGTGGTTTAATCTGAAATTGAAAAACAGTATTTACTTCAAGATGTGTGCTCTTTTACTATTAGTTTTAGGCGAAGCCCTTCATACATACACATGGGATATTTTAAAATTAAAACTTTATAGCCACTATAATCACTCAAAACTGTATTCAACCAAGCAAACATCTCAATGTTGTTTATTTTATATCCTAGTACAATTTTTTCAAGCCCAATACATGTTTATTTTGGTCAACTTTTATTGTGGTTTAGTTGGAATAAATACATCAATTTTCTATCCGAAAGGACAACTTGTGCCCCTTCTAGTACCATCATCTGCTTCTGGCACAAAGCGCACCATTATTCACAAACCACACTCAACCAAACCATTATATTGAATCCAAAAATAAAACTCCCAAAAGAGACTTTATAAACATTTTATTTTTAACACCGACCTCTTTTGATTGATCTAAGTTTAAATCATGACCAAAGAAATACTTTTTTTCCACGTAGTATTGAAGTATTAGAAAACATGCCACGTCCTTTTCTTTCTGTTCCCTGATGACTAAAAAGAAAAATCCGATATATATAAAAAGTCGGGTAAAAAGGGCAGTTTTCTTTTTGAATACCATATGCCTTCAGATGGTCAATTGAAGATGAAGTTGGTCTTTTTGTCTCCTCTTTTTTGGGTGGTTGACACAACAGTCAAAGTAAAACATAGACATGCAAATCTGAGACGGGCATCTAAGTAAGAAGGGTTTGGCTGGACACAAAGAAGCTTTTACGGAATGGAAGTCGATTTGGAAATGCCACAGTTTTGAAGATGGGGTTTATTGTTTTGTTTCTGAATAAAAGATTTAAAAGCTATTCAGAGTTGTTTACGGGGAGAGTTGTCCCAGTCTCATGCAAATATTTTATATCTGAATGGCTTTCCCTTGAAAGGCTCGGTTATCAACCTTGTTTTGACTTAGAGGGTACGGTAGTGGACGAGTAGAATGATTAATGTGTTTTCATTTTAAATATTAATGAATTCATGTCATTTTAGAAGATTTATTTAAAATAATATATTTCAATAACTATCTTGAATAAAAAATACTGCTTACTTCATGCTTGTCAAATTTTACCGTTGATTTATTTTTTATTAAAAATTATAGTAAGATATTTATACGATTTTTTTTACTCTGGTAATGTTATTCGAAATTTTATATTTTTATCAAAATAAATGAAAAAACATTACACTATATGGAAAATAATTTACAAAACAGCAAAAGATGGGATACTTGACGGAAATTAAATATGTGTAATGAACAAGTCTATTTTATAATTGCCTGTAAATTTAATTTATCCCTTTTAAAGCGTATATTCTATTTTTCATATTGTCAATTTCATTTACCAATTTTCACTTTCATTCCCATGTTCCAATAATCTAAATCCGGAGCTTTCCCAAGTTTTAACTTAATATTCAGTATTTATTGGCATTGTGTCAGCCTCAGTTAGTTTCTCACGCTCGTGGAATTTTTAATTCCTGCTGATCTAAGTATAAATACCCACGTGTTAAAGCTGTTTTCCAGTGGTTCCCATGAGACGAATTGTTTCATTCCATTGCAATTTGTCGTGCTCGTCACCAGTAAAATTTTTGTCTCCCAAGTAAATTAATAAATGATTTTGACAGCAACTTAAAGATTTTTATTTCTAAGACTCATCACTCAGTATAACCTTTAAAATTGATGTAAACATAGCCCGCATAATAGATATTTTAAATACCTGTTAAATGCAACCAAGTATTGCAAAATGGCTTGATCCTAATTTTCTCAAATAATTTCTTTAACATTATCCTCAAACCTGTACCAAAGTTTCTATTTCATAACAAGAGCATGATCAGTTATTAAGTAAAGGAATAAGCATACGTTGGTCAAATTTTGATTTAGTTCACTATTTTAAAAAGATAATCTTTAAATTCAAGGTGTCCGAAATCCATCTAACTCATTGTCTTGATGCAATCACAACATTACTCCAAATATTTGAGATTGCCTAATTTTCTATCGCATGAGAGGTCTTGAGATCAACCTCTTCTTGTTATTCTTCTTTATCTAATTTCAAAAGTGAATAAATGTACCAGTAATTATGAATATACTGTGTCATGGCGGTTGTCACGTGACACTTTTAAAAACGTTTTTCTGATTTGAAAGTGTGGGCAGTTTCCTCCTTAAGGACCTTCCTGAAAGCGTTCTCCCCTTGACACTTGGACTACCCTTAGTGGCCCAAATGAAGTTTTAATTGTATTCCACTACAGAATAATTTTCTGTTAGCACTTGATTGAGAAAATATCCCTTACAATCATTCTATCAATTAAAATATTCAATTTTTATTACATATTCAGTAAATTCAAATAATCAGATACTTCAAAATAAAGAAAAAAATAATTATATTAAATCCTCTTTTCATGTAAAAATGTATAATAATAAGTACTTTAATAGATTAAGTAAAATGTAATAGATTAGTACTTTAATAGATTGAAGCCACTGGATTTGTTCTCACTTACATGCATTGAGAATAGTGCGAATATAAAGTCTTTTTTATTTTTATGTAATGCAAATAACAGGTTCACAGACATTTGCGATACCTGTAGTTATCCATTATCAGTTCTAGAGCAGGTTGATCATTGCTACATTTTACAGCTCAATAACCGAGTGATCCATATGACTTCGATGAGGCAGTATGTAGTATTAATTGTTAATAAACGTATTAAATACATTGAAGTTTATTAAAGCTTACATTACAGATATTGTATGGGAACCAGATACTCCAACTATCATTATACAAGCTAAACCTCTACAATAACAGCGTCAAAGCCCATCCCAATCATCAAACAAACCACCATAGGCTCATGCCATTCAGTTTTTATGTGTATGCATAAGCACCAAACGATCCAGCAGGACAATTTTCCCCTAAAAACATTGAGGAAGAAAGCAGTGGGAATCTCATGAGTAGGGTCTTACGGATCTGGCAACGAGCCAGAGCTGTGTGTGTGTTTGCTGAGTGTCGTTTGCCTGTTTGCCAAACACCCCAAGGGCGGAATGGAGAGGAGGGTAGTTCCAGCGGACAGTTCGGACTCCCCACTTCTCTTCTTTGGATCGATATGCCAACCTCTCATAACTGTTTTCAGTGTCTTCTTCCTGGGGTGGTTCAATCTAAGGTTGGTACTACATTGAATCTAAGGTTATTTCTTATAATAAGGTTGCCTCGTATGTTTCAGCTTTCTATTTGAGATCAAATATGACAAATAAGGCCGTCCGAAAGACTGGATTCTTGTATTAGACGTTGTGGCCTTTGGCTACATGTTGTGTGATGCCATCTCGTGATCAGTGATATTCTATAGAGGGTTCATGTTACTATAAAGATGAAATAATTTAAACAAATTATTAATTTTTATACAAGAAACGCTTGGAACAGAATTATAGACATTGTTGAGTTTAGGGATTTCAAATACCATTGTTTTAATTTAAATAATCATAATAATAATCAATCACATTTTTTTTAATTAATAAGCACCTATTATTTAACGGTTTGGCAAATATTTTTCATTTGATCAAATCGTCAATCAAAGATGCTTAAGGAGAAGGTTTTTTTTATAAATGTAATTTTTGCGTGAATATATTGTAATTTGTTATTTTTATGTGAAACTTTATCTTATAACCATATACATTTAAAATATTTGTATTCAATTAAAGTTAAACAACAAAATTATCATTTAACTGATCACAAACTAAAGCTTTAAAAATCATTTATAGAATTTCAGATCTCTGTTGCCAACAGTAACAAACTTTCTACAAGAGTTGTACTTATTTTAATCTTATCGAGACTCTTGTATTAGAGTCATGAAAGAATATTTCGTTTCTGAATGGGAAAATATAACTTAATTTTGTCCTCAAAGATTAAATTTTTATGATAAATTATCTGAAGCTAACTTAATAACGTCACAGTTCTTTATCAAACTCTTTTAACTCAGGGATCTGTGGTTTTCTTAAAGTTAGAAACCACTGCTCAGTATGAATTAGCAATTCATATCATTCGAAGTGACCTATGTTTCTATAAGAATCCACCTTATGAAACAACCCTTGGGGGAATGAAAATAGTTATGAAGCAACCTTATCTTCTTTTTACCAACCTTTAATCCCCTAGAGGAATTGTCCTGGACAGGATTCAGTTTCGTGGAGGGAACTTGAGAATGTGAGACGAGATCGTGGTAGAAATTTTTAGCAAAATCGCCAGAAGGTGATTAAGGAGGACAGTTTTGATACTTTTGATGGGGTGTAGGGTTGAGGACGTTATGTAAGCCTCCTCTCTTTCACACATACCCTGAGGTATTGGGGTTCTCGGTGTCGAATTAATGACGTTTCGGGTGTCCGGGTTAGAAATTTCGATATGGGAATAGACTGAATGAATTACGAAAATATTTTTGTTTGGTGTCGACTAGGGTAAAGTTTAAAGTTCTGGTAGTATGACATATAATGGATTTATGAATGCATATTTTATAACAAATTGTTTTAGGATTTTAAAATAATGTCGACAGTTCTTATTGATGGAACGTTCTAGGTACTGTAAAACAATTGCCTAGAAAACGTTATTATATATTTTTATGCCTACCATATAATGATACAAGTTCCTCTTTTCATTTAATGGATACATGAATAAGTAACTATTTTGATTATCAATAACATTCGTTTATAAGAACCAAAGTTATTATTATATATGTTACGTGTATTTATTAGAGGGGATGGAGAGTTCCACAATATACTAGAAGGGTGTGGTCATACTGAGAGAGATAAAAATAATTAGGATTGTCTATATATTCGTACGATACTTGCATTCTTCTAAAGATTTACCCAGTTATTATTATAGAACTTAGTTACAGAGCCATACATAATGATATTTTATAACATTATATATCGATGGAGTTTATATTCAATAGGTGTTTTAATAAAATATATAACTTTAAACTAAATGCACTGCATTTTACTTAAGACCGTATTTGTAAACCATCCGTCTACTTAAAAAATATATAATGAATACGAAACATATTGCAATAATTATATGTATATCTTTCAAATACTTTTTATTTAAAAACACCATTTCAATTCAGGGCTTTTATATGTTAAGAATGGTATTTTTATACTCTTCTTACATTCATAATTGCTTCCTGGTTCCATTTCATAAGTTGCATTTCTGAAAATGGATATACACACAGTTTCACTATGCATAATATAACCTCTTTTGCAACTTGAAATACATTTGCTAACCTTTAGAGAGTCAAAAGTTAAATAAATATAATCGTCTAAAGTATTTCAATGTGTTGTATATGACTTAATTGAATTGAAATTAAAAATTTACTAGGGATGAAAGAAATATTAGTAATAATTCTTTTATGTTCTTAATTTTTTTTTTTTTTTAATGCAAATATTATTAAAAATAGTACAAAATATATTAATTCTATATTTACCAAAAAGTAAAAAATGACACTCGCTTTTTGAATACCTAATATTAAGTTTATGTGCAGAAAACATAAAGTTAAATATTAAATTTATTTTTTACGGAATAAAAACTTTAATTAGAAAATATTTCATTTCGAAGTGAGTAATCAGTTTATGTCTAATATCTTTACAATAATTAATTTGATGCTTAAGATTTAGAGTTGACACTATCACAATTAAATTTCAATTACATAGGTTCATTTTCATTAATGATACTGCATAAGAATACATACTTCAATGCTTGTTAAAATTTTATTAATTAATAATAATTTACTTTCCTTTTAAATTCTCATTTACAAAACAAATTAATGAATAAGTATCCTCAACGAAGTGGAATATAATAAAAGATCACTTTCTCAACCGATCTCTCATCTCAGGTAAGAAATAAAAATTCAATACAAAAAACAACAACACACGATCATTCATAAAAGTGCAATTTTTTCCATTACAGTAAATGAACAACGTCTTTTAACACCAAGATTGGAATGATGGTATTAAGAAGACGGAAAAAAAGAAAGCTCCTTGTGGGATATAAATAAAAAGCAAAAATTCGTAACTCGATAGTCGAAGCGATGAATTGAATAGATCGGACCATAAGCTGGCCGCAAGATCCTTTCACATACAAAGACCAATGAAGGGGGATGGAAGGAGGGAGAGGGAGCTCTGAAGAAGTAAAAATTCCGATATCGGACGAGATTAAACGAACGAAAGCCGAACAATAGAGCTTGTTAACAAAGGACAAGGCGTATTATATTTAGGAGGACAAATTTGGCCACCGCTCGTCTTTTGTTGCGGCTGGAACAAAAGCAACCGAAAATAAGAATTTCTCGATTATTTGATGATGGTGGCAACGAGTACCTTTTTGGAGAATATTTATTGATGAGTGTATATTTTCTAACCCTATTATTAACCATCTTCATACGCTGAACGGAGAGGGAGTTTTACGGCGTGTATTTTTGCAAAGTCCCGCATTAAATAGAAAGGGCAAGTACTGGCCTTAGGGTTGGTGGCTAAGTGGGAAATACCGTTTTAAGGGTAAGTCAGGTTTTCGGGTTGAAAATTCCCCAGGTCCATAAAATGTAATGACATCGTACGATATGCTTACGGGGTCGTCCGTTGTGTTTGTTGCCGTGTAATGCACTTTATGATTTTCTCGGGTGTATTTTATTGCGTTGCTTGCGGGCTGTGGATTTATAGACTCGATGTTTGAGATGGTGTACTGTGTGAAACGTAGCTTGCTTTGTACGAGTTTAATAATATAGAATATGAAACATGCGTTAGGATCCGCTGCCTCTTTGTGTGGTACTTTTTCGTAGATTAAAGTTAGGTTTTATAGTTTTTGTATGTGTGTTGTCTCGTAAATCATATGAGAAAGGTGGGAATTTCTATGTTCGTATGGTTAGATGTAAAAGTGTGAAAAGAATGAAATTGTGTAATTGTTTTTGTTATGAAATCTCAAATAAATGAAAATGGTCTAGATTATCTTAAATTTATCGAATATGCATATTGGATAATTGTTATTGGTTTTAAGTTTAAAAAAAAAAAAAAAAAGGTTTAAATAATTTCATTAAAAAAAAAAAAAAAAGAATCTTACGATTGCATTTGAAAAGTGAAACTACGAAGGAATATTATTACAATTATGAACAAATTGTAGAAACTATTTGAAAATTATAAACAAACTTCTAGCTTTAATATGTTAAATTTAGGAAGAAAAATATTAACTTTTATACTTTTATTTTCATTTTCACTTCAAATTAAAAAAAAAAAAAAAAAAAAAAAAAAATCAAATCAAATGTAAATAAGTAATTTTTATACGTAGATTCAACATTTAAATTTATTCAAATATCTAATAATGTGTTAATCTTATATTAATACCTATTTTTTAAATTTACTTTTCTGTTACACTGTTTTAAAAATATGATTTTTGTAAGCATTGCATTAATTTATTTGTAAATAATTATTATATTTGTATTAATTATTTTATTGTATTTAATAAATATACAAACTGGTTGTGTAAATAATTCTATATCGAAATTCGTAGATTCATTTTTTTTTATTATTTGCAAAATGCCAATTACAAACTTGGATTGTAAATTAATTGTACACTACTCACTAAAACAATATTGAGGAAAAAAACAAAAAAACATCCAAGTAATTTTACTTACCATTAAATCGGGCACATATATTTTATCTTCGAGCGTATTAATTGAATTATATCATCAAAAGATATGAAAAGTTTTTCCAACCATAAACAATGAAAAGCACATGTTTGTGAAGTATCCTCAAGAAGAAAATAAATTTCAAGAGATCTATTCTTTCTTGCAAAGCTCTTTGTTTAATCTCATTCCCTTCCTCTACTGTAATTCTTCCTAATACGCCTAAGAGCACAATCTCGGAAACGGAAAATCTTCTAAAATCCAAAACCTATTTCTTTGACATGTTTTGTCAGAAAATACGTAATGCTCCTGACACTGATATTAACACTTTACCCAGTTTAATACAGCGAAAATATATTCCTAAAAATATTCTGAAATCTGTAGTGTTCCAAAAAAAATGGCAGTTTCCAAGTGTGGAAGCCGTTTATTTTGCCTTTATTTGCGCAACTATTATTGGAGAAGGAAGGCAAGAAAATCCAATTCAGTTTGTCATGTGCGAAAACGAGCGCTTTATACAAAACAGGGAATATAGCATTAGCCCACTCTTCGCTCAGGGATCCAATATTTTCCTTTCGATCGGGTCTGGAAAATACGAACGTTTTCGCCAGCTGACGCCATTTTCTTTATCGCGAGAAACAGCATTAAAAATGTGCCCTCAGATATTCGTCCGAGCAAACGCTGACAGATGTTTTCAATAGCAAATTGAACAGAATCCCCCTTTGCTGAAGTAAGAAGAAATGTATGCCAAGGAATGTAGTCACTATTCCAAGTGGAATATCCCTTTTTGACCTTTTAAAAATAAAAAGGGAAAAAGAGAAAGTATGGCGGAGGTTCCGTGTATTCATGGTCCTTTCAGTTTTTGGATGCTCTTCTATTTTTTTTATTTTTATTTTTTATTTCTTTTTCGTATGAGAGTCGGTATGCCCCATGGTCACGCAAAAGTTGTAGTCGAATAATGTTCTTTGGACTTTCACAAAGGCTTTTCTCGCAACACGGAAACTTTATTATATAATACATGGAAGGTGGTTGTTAGTGGTGGCCACGTAAAACTAGATTTGTCATTTCTTTTTTTTTGTGTCGTTTTGTACAAAATTGAGGTACATGTATAATAACAAAGATTTTATTTTATTTTTCGACTATTTCATGTTTTGTACAGATGCCCATATAGAGCCCAAGAAAAAAAATATATAAATTTGAATAGGGATAATTACTGATGAGTAATACTATACTTCGTGTTTTGACAAGACAGGTTTTTTTTTATGCAATTTTATATATTATGAAAAAATATCTGACTATCAGATGATTTTGTGAATAATAATAATAGTAATAAAAAACACTTTAAAGATATGGTTGATGTATTTTTTTAATTACTTTACTTATTATACTAAACTTATTTTCAAAGATCAATATGTTTTGTAAGGCAAATACACATTCCTGCACCGACACAATAGTAGAAAATTACTGACCCTAAAGCTCTATACAGGGTTTTTTTTTCTAGAGTTCTGGAAGTCCTAATATATATGACGTCGTTAATATATGACTAAATTAAAAATTCACAGAAGAATATAAAAATTTGGTAAGATATTGATAATATCGCATTGAGACATTTTTATAATCTTGTTATCAAGATAATCTTTTTTAAATACATTTATAGTAGCTCTTTGGAATCCATTACCATGTAGGCGAAATTGGTAAAAGGGTGTTTTTCTCCGCCGTGAGTAAATACTAAAGGAGAAACTGGTTTTACAGAAAACATACATGCCTCTACAAAAACATGAGTGCAATTAATTTAGCAGACTACATCCTAGGCGAACAGATATTTTAACTAATTGAGACAAAGTTATGTTGCCGTTTTAGGTTAAAGCCGTTTTTATACATAAATACAGAGCCGTTAGTTAAAAACATAAATACATAGCCGTTAGTGTATAAATACATAGCCGTTAGTTAAAAGCCGTTTTTAGAGAGTAATATCGGATAATTTTTTTTATGGAAAATTGTTGCAAAACTTGTGAATTTAAGTGTAAATATTAGTTTTCCGAAAAAAATTCCCAATTGCCCATAAAATTTCAACTAAATTTTTAGAGTATAAAAATATATTTTATTCGTTATTACATAATTAAAATGTGCTAACGATTTGACTTAAAGACAATTAACTGATTCCTAACTGCTTTTTTTTTTTCAATATTTATAATTCTCTCATTTACATTTATACAGATTTCCTCACACATTCTTTATTTTAAACTTTTGTTTTATTTACACTTTTGTCAAAAACTTAGGTTTACTTTTGCAATATTCAATTTGTTAAATTCCCATAAAACAGTCTGTTAAATTACAATAAACAGACTTAAAGACAAATAATTGATTTCTAACAAGTTCTTTTTAAGTATTTATAATTCTCACATGTATATTTACACATATTTCCTCACACATTTTTTATTTCAAACTTTTGTTTTACTTACACTTTTATCAAAAACTTATATTTTCTTTTGCAGTGCTTAATCTGTTAAATTGTAATACACAGTCTGTTAAAGTTACACAAATTAATGGTCTTCAAAGTATAAATACATAGAAATTGAAAAGTTGCATTCAAAGTCAACTTCATATACAAACCATGGGTAGCGTATCGAATGACATATTTATCAACTATATTTTTAGTAAAATAAAAAACGCATTGTTCAAGTTTTCGATCAAACAAAGTACTTTTTTAAATCATTATAACATGTAAAACAAAATATTATTCATAATAGTGTTAATATATGAAATTTATGGGAAACTGCAAGAATTGTTTTCAAATTTACTATTAACCTCAATTCCTAGGGCGATTCTCTGAAATATGAAACCATCCACATCTAAAAAAAATTTCGAAGGGAAACTAAAAAAATAATAAATTATATTATGTTAAAGTTAATGTCCAGAATATTATTAAAAGCTATAAACAATTTTTTTGGTACAATTTAATTTAACTATATAACATTGAAAGTTCCTAGTTTCACTGATATCTTATGAAAATCATATGAAAAGGGTATATTAAACAAGCCTTTTTTAAATCAACGAATTTATAAAAAATATTAAACATTGTACTTTATGTATCCATTTCAATCAAAAGAATTATGAAAATATAATAATATAGTACTCCAAGCATAAAAAGTTTTGAAACTAAACTCAAAGTTCAAGTTCTTTCATTTGTTACGTATATGTATTTTTTTAAAAAACAAAGAATTTTAATGGAATTTTATATTTTCTTTTAAAACATAATCACAAACTTTTCTATATCATCTTAAAAAATATAAACTTGAATTCTATATTAACTTTCGTAATACAAAAACACAATTTTAAGTATAAAAATAATATCCATTTATATTGTAAAATTCCAGATTTACGATAATTCCAGCTGTGTTAAAATATTTTAAACTATTATGAAATTTGGTTTAAAATAATAATAAAAATCTAAATATAATTTAAAGAGTCTAATGTGAGATATCTACGAGTAGTTATTTCTTCCTTCCGGTTAGTATCATGACTTAGTGGAACAGAAAAGTTGGTGACCTGTAATAGTATGGTATAGTATTTTCGCCATGTTTTACCATTATAGAAATTTCAAAACCCTCCATCAAAAAAAAAAAAAAAAAAAAAATCATTGTTTATAGTTTTGTATTTTTGTACAGGTACTAGGAGAAAAATCTGAAGAAAGATTCTTATCTTAGGCGTATTAGTTCCTATTATTTATCCATAATGCAAAAAAATAAACATACAGAGCAAAATCGGACTTTTAGTAGTGCTACCATTGGTATTATACTAACTTATTTCTGATGAACCCCAAGAAATCATGAGTTTACGCAATCGGTAAGGAAAGATAGAAATATCATTATAAGTGTTTGGCTGGATAAGAGATTAGTCCAACCATCCCGTCATTAATGTGTTAATATGGATATCAAAAACATCTATTTAAAACCCGAAACTTCGTTGATTCGAAAAATAAATAAATTTCTACCCCTCAATTTATATTTTACAGACAACTGCACATTTTTAAATAGAGAAGCAGATGGTGAATTTGCGTGTAAATATGCAATATTACGACAGGCCTTTTACTTGCTTAAATTTTATCTTTAGTTTTAAATTGTAATTTAAAATAGTAAACAAAATTATTTTTAAAAGTATTTTTCAATATTTTGGGATTTAGTTAATGGTAGAGAATTGAGATGGTTAAGAGAAATACAAGCATCACTCTATTCATTAAAAATATATTAAATAAATAAATAATTTGGTTTTGAAATGTTTCAGTACATTTTCATTATCACAATAATGTGTTAGTTTTTGTTTGCTTTTTCGAGAAAAATTTACTAAGTGATACAAAGTGTAAATATTATAAAAACACATATGATATTACTAAACCATACGATCAAAATGCTCCAAAATTGTAAACTAATTGAGTATAAAGTACATATAGCCCATTGAAAACTAATATAAAGTACGCATAATTTGTTGATCAATATTTTGAACCCCATTTGCAATAATAAAAATATAATTGTTTTTCACTCACAAAAATTGTATGTAAAGTGCGTCCGTTTTCAAATGTACATTGCAGCAGTTCACGATTTTCTTTATTAAATCCTTTTTAAAAAATTGATAGATATAGTATTATTAACATCTAAACAGGTGTTTCTATGCATTTAATAAATTTGGTGCTCGTGAATTCAGAGAAAGTTTAAACTTTTTTCTTGAGCGTAATTTTCTTTTCTTTAAATGTAACTTTGGTGCGTAATTCTGCATAATGTATTTGGTGCGTAATGTATATTTGACTTTGTAAGACTATTATTTTCTCATATCAATTTTTCAAAAACTTAATTCATAAAAAAAACCATTGTACCACAAATTCACCATTAGTTTATTATTCTAATATTTTTACGAGAAGAAAAAAAGGGAGTAAAATGTCCGATGTGTCAGTCAGGGAGGCATTTCCAAATATTATGGTTGATTTTTAGGTGGGAATGGGAAAGTTGGTATAATGATTTACGTTCTCAATAAAAATAACTCAAACAATCAAGATATATATGTTTCTTTTATGTTTAAATCAAACAGACAAGTCGGTCAATCCACCTCGTGATCTCTATATTATCTAAAATACATTCCCCCTGTAGATTTGATTTAATGGCCCATTTCCTGGAAAGCTAATATATTCCACAAATTGGTTAAAGAGAAGGCAATAAATTGGTATATACTAAATTTGGCCACCAGTTACTCCATATAATCGTGGTGTTATGGTAGTTTATTAGAATATTTGTGTTCTGTGGGCTTATGATATATTTTTTATTATTAGAATGTATCCCAAGTAATATCTTAGTACCATTTTAAAAGTATCATTATCCATTAAGACTTACTCATTGGACTCATTTAAAAATATATGTAATGAAGCATATAATTTGTATGCTTTAATAAAAGAATAAAGTATAAAATTTATTTAAAAAACAATAGGGAACGGCATTCAAAGTTACATTTCATTTCTAACTTTTTAAGTTATTTAAGTTATTGTGTTTGAAATTTATTAAATTTAATTACTGTATATTGAAAGAAAAAAAATCATTCGGAACGATGACTATATCTTCGGTTCTAACTATTGTAGAATCTTGCGGTTTGCACCAAAATGTTTTATTCAAAACTTTCAATACGTCGAATGAAATTTTCTTTTTCTTAGAGGGCTGTGTACTAAGAAAATTTAACGCTATCTTTAAAAATAACGTTTTGCAAGCTTCAAGACGTAATCTATTGCTCGGCTCCTTAAAGTGAGTTTTTTCACATTTTTGTAAAAATATCGAGAACCAAAAGTCAAAATGGAATGAAAAACGTTCTGGAGGGGTTTTCGACCATGATAATTCTAATGGGAGGGGGAAAAAAAATAGGAAATATATATATATATATATATATATATGTTTTTATTTAAAAAATTTTAAAACTTGTTTTATTAAATAATAATTAATTATTAAAAAACTGTTTAATTGTTTAATACAAAAATTGCATGCTGTTTATGTTTGGCCTTAAATAAATTATCCTTTGAAATAAAAATTGCTAAAATATATTGACTATATAAGAATTTATGGCCAAGAAAACAAATATTCTTTTTAACATTGATTTATCACTTTTTTTTCCACACCGTTTCAAATACTAACCATTCATTAGGAAATTTGGAATTTAGACGTTGTTTTTTTTTTATTCTAAATCTAAATATGGTATAATATTATGGGATTGCCATTGAAATTTTTAAAGTTTGGTTTAGGTTAATATTTAAATGACCCCTCATAATAAAAAAAAAGTATATACAATTAATAAAGACCTTCCATAATTTGCAAAGGTACTTGACTTTTGTTATTTCATAAATTAGAATACAAGATAATGCCATCGTTCGAATTTTTTTTTTGCGTACTATAACTCTGTACTTCTCTGTTATATCAATACTAAAGAAATTCCATGATTAACTTTTGAATCTTTCTTTCAAGATTAAAAAAAATCTACAAACTTTTACATGCCATTTCAGAATACGAAGAGAAATATACATTTATTACAAAATTACCAAAAAAAACCCTGAAAAATACCATATTTTGATAATACTTCGATAGCTTTTAAAACCTTTCATTTGAAATTTTAAAATAACGCGCTTTAGACTATTTTTTTATACCTAGTATTGGTTGAAAAAAGCAGCAGCTTGTATCTTATTAGTCAATATGTATAACAAAGAATCGTTTTTTGGACATACTTGTAAAATGCACCCCTATCGCTTTTCCTGTCAAATATATGTTTTCATATGAACTTTGCAATGTCAATAATGTATGTTTTATTAGTCTTTAACTGCTTTGATTGGTTTGATTTTCTTGTGCAAGGATAACATATGGTCTGTTCCGTGCTAAAAAAATTGGTGAACATTGGTTTAAAATTTATGAAAATACAGTAACGAAAAAATTAATATAAAAGTCAAAGATGAAATATTTTCCTAGTGTGGAAGCATTCCACAAAAAATGACTCATCATCTGCATACAGCAATTAATGGTTAAATGAAAATATACACATTAATAACAGCCAAATTTGTGCATAATATCCTCAATGCGAGCAATGTACCTCTTATTAAGTGCTACTTCACTGTATTAACACCCATCTATTCGTTAACCGCGTTAATTTCTAAACAACTCTTAGCTTCATAATTGTATTAATATCTTAACAGATGCATTTTAATGTACTCTAATATGGACCCAGTATCACAGAAACGCCATTCGAGCACATCCAGTTAATAAAATATTCCTCAGTCACGAATTGCCAACACTACTTGCTTATGCCTAATATTCTCCCAATTACTTCCCTATCACGTAGAGAATTGCACAGTTATACATGTATTATCTAACTTGCTCCATGTATGACTCTCTTCACACCTATATCAATTTTGCAAGATATCGGCGAAAGCATCGCCATCAAGGTCTCTGGAGGATTTAAACTAACGTCAGCAGCTTAATTTCGTAATCCACTGGATAATTCATGCCGAATTCTTCCTTTACCTTTGGGATTTCATCCGCTTTCCATTCCTTTTCCTGGGTCTCTCCCGAACTGAATTTCTCTCGAGGATTGGCGAACTACCTTCTCTCGCCATTTCGCCAAAACGGAGGCAGATTAGAGTAGTTTTTCGTTCTTTTTTATACCCCGCGGGTGACAAAGTTTTCCCCGATCAGAAAACGGGAATGAGTCCTGGAAACGGGAAGTGCTGCAAATGGTGTTTACATTCCGTTGATAAATATTGCTGAATGGGTACAAGTTTTAGCTCTTTGCGGTGGGAAGGGGTGTGTGGGAAAATTGAAAAGGACCTCCATCATAAAAGATGAAGGAAATGCCAATACCGATACTTTAGAATTTGTTTCTTTGTTTCGGTATGCCTTTTAGGGGGAAAGCAGCGGGTTCTTTACTTTCATAATGCTTTTTAAATTAATAGCACTTTTCTATAAGCTGAAAAGTGAATTTGTGCGATTTATTTAAAAATACATTTTGTTGCTGAATAACAGTTTATTTTTATTATGGTACTGTGATAGATTATGGGAATAAATTAATGACGACCACTATTTTTTTCTTTCTTTTTTTTTTCATATTTTCAAAAGTCTATGTAAATTTTATATTGTGCAAAAAATTACAAAATGTTGAATTATAATTTACTTGTTTTAGTAATTTTTAGTTTTAAATAAGTGTTTCTATGTAATTTAGTTCACCTCTCTGTGTTTTTTTGTAATCTCAAGTTTAGTACAGATGTAAATAAATTAAGTATCAATTTTAAGAGACTAAAATTAATCAAATGATTTGAACGCATGACGTTTCTAAATAAAAAAGTATAAGAACCCATACATTTCTAAAATATTCAATTATCAGATATTCATGAAACAACAAACTTTTGAATAATTTGATCAGGCATTGAGTATCCAGTATTCCAACCTCTATAATAGGGTCCAATCACTTGAGATTAACGTTAAAATAGAGTTTTCGCTATAAGATCTACTTCTCCGTAAGATGCCACCTCCTTATTTCTTAAATCATTATTTTAAGCTAAGTACTAATGTCATAGATCAAATAAGGGCCAAATACTCTAAATTTATCGAGTTAATGATATTAGTATAATAATTTCACAAAGAAAAAATGTCTATCGTTCTAGAGATACCTCGCATATCGTTTGGTATTAATTTATATTTTACTTTGTAGACTGGCACTTAGTATCGAACTACAGTTTTTATTGTTAATCCTTAAATTGCTTAAATTGCAAGACAGTTTGCAGTAGTAGGAGCATTTTTGTTAGTTACGAGGTATCAAAGTTTGGTCAACAATATGCATGTTTCAGGAGTTATAATTCAGCAAATTTAGTGCAAATTTATCCAACTAAATAATTTGTGCGCAATAGTTTAAAAATATGTTGTAGATATAAATATTTTAAGGCTATGTTGTGGTAACTTAATTTGTTGCATATTTTTGCCTCCTATTGCATTTCAAAGAGTTTTGTTATATATCTATAGATAAATATCTTTATAAGTTGCAGTTGAAAGATTTAACATATAATATTTAAAAGCATAAAACAATATTGTAAGTAACAAAGAATGGTAACTTCTTATACCATACCTGCCAACATTGGCATTTTCAAATTAGTACAATTTTTACGGAACAAATATTTGCATTCCTATGACTCATGGAAAGTCAAATAGCGACAATATTTATGAATGTAATATAGAAATAATAGAAATTCTATTACAAATGCAAAAAAAAAAAAAAAATTAAAAAATTGCATAGTATTAAATTGCTCTCAAATATAACAAATTGTTACATTTTAGCACAAAATGGAAATTATAAAATAAAAAAACTAACTTGGATTTAAAAATAAATCAAATTTAAACTTTACGATGAAATCTCTGATGAGGTTTAAGATTTAGTCTACATTACACCTAAATAAAACATGCTTTATGACACAAAAACTCTAGTGAAACATACAATGAGTTGGTGGTATTCAAAGTGTTTAATCACACGCACAAATATCAATTATGCAGGCTTTCGAATTCGTATTATTACATTTGATGTTGTCACTGTGCATTTTAGAATTGATATGAACTTCGACATCAGTAAATCCTCCATGAGAAATCTTAATATCAGATGCATAGATAGAGCAGAATGCAAAATTTGTTTCTTTGTTTGAATTTCTGATGATTAGAAGTAAACCGCTTGGTTTGAAGTAAACTCCAAAAAAACTTGATATTTTCTGGAATTTTACACCAGGATTGTTTAACTTGGATATTTTAAAATAAATAATTAAGACTAACAAAGAAGCTGAAAAACGAAAGTGCTTTAATCTCTAAAGTCCGAGAAAACAAAACAGTCGTTCGGTGAGTGCCGCCAAAACAATTGAAAACGGCGGCGTCGCGATTTAGTGCGCAGCGTTGGAGTACGGTCCAAAAGAAGAAAGAATAAAAAAAAAAACTAAAGCACTTTCAGTTTTCTACTTTATTATCTCTAAAGTTCGAGACAACGAAACAGTTGCTTGGTTCGCCAAATCCCGTCGGCAACACAGATGAAAACAATGAATTTCTGGCGCCGCGCTTAAGTACTTTTATTATATACGCGCAACATTATTGTACGGTCCAAACAGAAGGAAGAACCAAAATCTAAAGCATTTTTGGTTTTCAGATTCTTTGTTAATCCCTTAAGTCTGAGGCAAAGCAATAGTTGTTTGGTTCGCCAGGTCCCGTTGGCAACACAAATGAAAACAGTGCATCCCCGGCGCCGTGTTTAGTGCTATTATTTACGCGCAAGTCCAGTACTATTATTTACGTTTTGGAGTCCAGTCCAAAAGAAGGTAGAATTAAAAAACTAAAGCACTATCGGTTTCCTGCTTCTTTATTAATCTGTAAAGCCCGAAAAATCGAAGCAGTGGTTTGGTTTGCCAAATCTAGTCGGCAACAGAAAAGAAAACAATGCATCCTCGCCAACGCGCTTTAGTGCTGAACATATGAAAAATCTTGGAGTGTGAATAAATATTTTGACGGACGCGGCAGCTTTGGAAAATCGTTTCGGTTTCGTTGGTGACTTAAAAAAATATTTATATAAAAAAAAAAAAAAAACGGTTTTAGGGAAAAAACGAAAAGTACCGTGAAATCCGTACGATTTTTTTAGCTGTTCGTACACCCGTACAAAATAGTAAAGATCCGTACATTGTACGGATGATTCGTACAAGTTGGCAGGTATGTTATACCATCAAAATCCCTCTTTTCCATCACGAAATCCCTCTTTTCCATCATCTATGACAATTAGAAAAAAGTCATATTCACCATATTAACAAATCAAATCTATATGGTTTTAAATATTGTGTATTCTAACGAGTAATAAGAAAATTTCAAGATTATTAATAAATATCATAACAGATGAAACGATGTTTTCTCATGAAAATTTGCATATGTCTCATAAAAATTTGCATATAGTTCCTTGGGATGTTTATTTTAGTTTTCATGGTTCCGGCTGTCTATTTAGGCCACTGTAAAGTGCTTCTCACACAAAATACGTCCCATAATTTTGAATTACAATAAGGTTACGAGGTCAAAACCTTATCACGCTTACCTCTATTTCCACCCTTCCCCACCCACGAGGGGACATTGAGACCACAATCTACTTAATGTGCATCAGTCCCATTTTCATACACACCAGGATATTCGGCAAAGCCAAAACCGAAGCAACAATACTACTCACGAGTCCTTTGCCTTTAACCGCTTGGTTCACTGGAGCCCTATAAGTTATAGTAAAAAGTTCGTAATTAATACATTTAAAAAGCAGTTAAAAAATAAAACGCTTGATAAGATAAAATATAAAAAAATAATGAATAACAATAAATTTAATTCAAAATGTCTGCCATAGTTTAACTTTAAAGCAATTTCAGGGTAATTTATTGAGCTTTGTATTGAATTTACAAACCTACGCTCTCATACACAATTTTCAAACACTGTATGAAATTTCTTTCCTATAATTTAATTTTCATAAATCTGGTTGTGTGAATCTGTTCTTGGTCTTGAATCGAAATTTTTCACTGGCAGTGGTAAGTATGACTGAATTCAAGAACAGTACCAAAGAATTTGTTTTCAAAAGCAAAATTCTACAAAAACATAATACTAAAATTTCAATGCGTCAAATGATAAGTGATTATCTTAAATATATTAGAAAACTTCTAAGCGTATTGCAGATACTTTTTGATATGTTTTGAAGATTCTGTTGAAGCTTGAAACTCGTATATAAATGGATTCAAATACAAAATGAGGAAAAAGGAATTCAAAAATAAAATGTAAAGTATATCTTTTAGAAAAATGACGCACATGAGATCAGAAGTTTTCCTTCTGTTTACGACCATGAAATCGGAAGTAAATCAGAGATTCAAATCCACATTTCTTTTGATATTTTAGCCTTGACAAAACTTCCATTTTAAAGATTTGTTCCTCGAGAAACATCGTATTTGTAAATAGCTTTTTGGGATATTTACAATGACTTTGTTTATCGAATATTACATAAATTTGTTTTGCGCTGGAAAATGGGAAGATTTACTTTGAAAGATTTGGAAATCAGTGAAGTATATAGAAGGAAAATAACCAGCAAATTCGAAGTATTATGTTCAGTTCGTTTTAGGAATCCATCATTTTGTACAATATGCAAATAAGGCTAGATAATCAGAATTAGGAAATGCTTTTTTTTTTAAATTCCTTATTAAGTGTTTATGTATGTTTTTCGTGTAAGGATATACGGATTTTCTTAGAAAAGTTGCATGCATTGTGATATTTACAAGATTTTGGTTTCGCTTTTATATCCTTAGAAATACTTCCTGGCGCCCCGTTGACATAGAGTGGATGTCTTAATACGTAAGTATTACAGGATATTTATTTAAATTCATTTATATTTATTTAAAGTTTGTTTTCAATAAAATAGTATCAAACTATTAACTCTTTAAAATATTCTGAGCAACGTATTGAAATAATTATTTCCTTAGTTAACTTATGGTTATTAGCTTGCTGTTAAAACATTTAATACGCTGTATATATATATATATATATATATATATATATATATATATATATATATATATATATATATATATATATATATATATATATATATATATATATATATATATATATATATATATATATATATATATATATATATATATATATATATACATATATATATATATATATATATATATATATATATATATATATATATATATATATATATATATATATATATATATATATATATATATATATATATATATATATATATATATATATATATATATATATATATATATATATATATATATATATATATATATATATATATATATATTTTCATGAAATGGAAACTTGGATAGAACCGGTTTTGAAACAAACCCATTACTTTGAAAATAATTTTCACATTAAAGGAGTAGATTTTTAACATAATCTATTGGTGTGAGAAAATGTATCGGGAACTTATGAAAAAAATATCATTTTGGAAAAAATTGTGAATGGATCTGGTTTTGAAGCTACCAGCCTCATATAAGTAAGAAATAAATCTTATAATTAGAGAGAACAACTTAAATCTCTTAAAAAAGGCGACATTTAATCAGTTCCAACCTGCATTTAATATTTTACCGATTCGCGATTTTTAAAACAGTTTTTACTATGAATATTCAGAAAATAAATAAAACGCAATTATGTATCACATATTCTTAAACAAAATAGCTAATTACATCGCGGTATTTGCCACAACACCAGGTTGCATAAAAATCCACAATCCATTTACTCTCAACTTTGACAAAATTTCCAAAAGTTAAACTCTTTCAAAAGTTTTCCAATATCGAAACATTCAAAGTAATCTTTTTCTCGGCAGAAAGACGTCACACTCCTAAACATACTACCTCATTATGAATCTTCTCCTCAAAGTATTCTTCATTTAAAAGCGATTTTCCAGCAATACACTGAACTTCCTGATGGCAACCTCTTTCTGGGATAGGAGAAGGGGGCATTTCATTAGACAGTTACATTGTTCATTCAGAAAAGGTTCGTGATTACCCCATGTTTGCTCTGCAGAGAAGCACTGGGGAATTCTTATCGTTGGAATGGAAGCGTCAGTTGAAATTGTGCATCTTCCCAATTGAAAGACAAAGAAATAGTTCTCATAAAGACGTGTTGCGTCAATATCGCAGTGACATTGCAATATGTCGCCTCGGATGCTGTTCTTCCTTTTGATCGGCGTAGCTGAGAATGGGTTGTCTTGTTTCGTATATATGGGGTTGGCTCCAAGTGACAGAGTTATTGTTCGGATAAGAATGATTTTTCGCCGAAGTTGAGGAAATTGGAAATCGACTTTTGTAGGAATGGAGATTATTTTAGAATCGAAAAAGGCTCTGTGCGTTAGAGCCTGAAAATCGTTTGAATATTTTTTGATTTGGAAAATATTAGCTGTTTGAAATTATTATTAGCTCTTTTGCATAAAAATCTTCTTTTTGAAGATAAATTATTTTTAAAAGACGAATCAAATTATTAAAATTGTCTTAAAATGAACAGCAAAAGAATATTCAAAAAGTATAAATATGTGAATCATTATTTTTGAGCAGAATGTGGACGTAATTAAAAATGCATTTTTTAATTTTCTTTTAGCATGCAATTATTTTCATTATTATTATTATTTTTTCTTTAATACAAAATTTTTTAATTAATGTTATGGTATAGAAAACACATGGATATATTTTTTCAAATTCTGCTCACTAAGACTACAAATCACAAATGAAACTTAATGTAAATTATAATATACTAGTGAATATTACTTAGGAATTAGCATTTGAAAAATCTTTAGGATTAGCTTAAAACGATTTTAGAAAGAAGGTAAGTGTAATAGGTAATGTATAGGAAAGCTTGCTCATATACTACTTTAATGATCTTACATTGGTCTCTTCTGCATATTGAAGAGTATCTTAGGAATCCACATTGCTCTTAAGTACAGTAAAGAACTCTCTTCAAGAAAGTTTAAATGAAGTAGAAGAATTGTAACAAATAGTTACTTTGATTTATATATCTTTTGAACTTCAATAATAAATTGAAATTTGTGCATTAAGCTATTGTACAACTAACTATATAATAGGCCAGTATAATAATATAAATAATGAGTCAATAATTATCTATTTTTTTAATACCATTTAAATTTTACTTTCATATATTGATAGTATACCAGAGTTTTTATTGGTTTAAAAAAATAAAAAAGAAAAAAAAAAAAAATACTGAACCCTTTAAATTGTTATTGTAGAACACTTAAAAAGTTTTTAGATAGATAAGAGATATCCCCGATCAAGTCTTCGCCCAAATTATACCACAAACCCGCACCAACTTACATCCAATGAAAGATAATCACCCATTTAATGATTCACTTACAATCTGATACCACTATCAAGTTCCAAAACACACCTTTAAAATTTGTCCAAACATTCCTCATCAGACTGGCGCATTTAAACTGCGTCAGCTTAACAAGCCGTTCATAATGGAGCCTCCATTTCCCATAAAAACCTCAAACCCGATAAGAGGGAGTAGTCTGTATCAGAAATAGTTTAAGATTCCTATCTGGGAAGGGAGTTTATAGAAGCGTAAGACTCCATACCAGAGTCGGAAGCACATTTCCAAAGTTTTATCGCGTAGACTTTTCCCTTTCCATGACCCATTACGATTGCAATGATAAGGGAATTTGTCCCCGGATTTTTACACGACCAGCGCTGTTTGTGGTTAAGAGTTGAGAGGAAATGAGCGACGTACACCAACCACATAACGTCGTCCCAGTGACTTCCAATCTGAAGCAGCACCATTTTGTGCTTAGAATCATTTGGGTTGGTGTTGGCTGAGGATGGCGGTTGATATGGGGAAGAAACTGGTGGCTCGTACTTTTCCTTTCCCACCATTTATACTGCACTTGCACCTGAATATTATTGACAAGTAAATGAGTTGGCTCAATTTTGTTAAGCAATGGTATCCTAATCAATCTATTTGTATTACAATGCATAGTAAACCATCTGTTCGTCCAACTAACCTATGTCCTCAATTCCATAAACATGTCGAACGAATTGCTTCTAAGTGTGGTTACATGGAGTTATACATCTCTATTTAAACTTAATGTTTCAGCTAGTGTACGTCTATCGTGTATTTTATAGAGTGCTTAAATTATTATTCTATGACTGTAAACTTAAGATATGATACACATAAATAGCATATAATATATTTTAATTTTGAAACTATTTACTTGGTAAAAAATTAATAATGGTGATTGTAGCCAGTATTAAGCTAATGTGTTTTAGAAGGTAATCAATTAAATCATGAAAGGCCAAGTGAACACGCTATTCAATGTAAATTTCCATGCATATGTTAATTTGTATATATATATATATATATATATATATATATATATATATATATATATATATCATAATCACATTTACAAAATAAACTAAGCAGATCCACAAAAATTGATTATTCGCAAATGGAAACTTTTGAATTGCAACAATTAGTTTTGGAAACACATTGGCGAGAGATAAATAAAATTTATTCACTTAAGATAACGTTGATGTCGAATCAGAATGTCTATTCACTTAAGTTGATATATCCTAATGATACCATAAAACGCACAACTACCATATTTTTATTGCTATCAGTTCTGGGAAAAAGTGAGTAAATAACACAGTAAGTGAAGTATTTATAAAAGTCCAACTCTAAGAAGCATTTTCTAAAGCAACAGCAATAACAGAATATTACTTACATTACCAATTTGCATACAATTTATGTGAATTTTTTTTACAATAGATAGCAATATCATTTACGAATGATTCACTTCATATGCAACTAGATGCAATTGATCTTCAATCTAGGCAGTCTGTTGACGTCATACCTAGATGAAAGGGAACATTTACGAGGCAATCTTTTCTATTCTCTAATATCCCTAGGCAAGGATGTTTTTGAAATGGCTTTTGCTTAGCATGGTAGGATTTCGGATTTTGAATGTGTCCCGTATCTTGCTCCAAATCTTTGGGCACCGCGTCATGGGAAATAACGGAACTACGATCCTAAGCGGGAAGGATGTCGCTTTTCTTTCCTCTCTTTGCCATTTGGGTTGTTATTGCTTTGTGCTTATGATTCACACTGTATTCGCATAGCTCTAAGCTCCTATCAGCAGTTTATTTTAACGCTTGAAATACAATGTTGTTTTCAAGGGAGTAAATATCAAACACATTATCTCTAATATCTGGCTTCAAGTTTGAGTCTCTATCTACATCTACAACATTTATTATATAACTCATGATAAACAAAATCCCTTTCATGAAACATCAGCCGTATAAATGTTCGTTAAAAGTAACCCTAACATTAACTCATACGTATTGCCATTTTGTAATATTTTCTTTATTCCTTCATTGTTAACGATACTTAAAATATCAAATTATTTTTACAGGCATTGTAACAATTGAAACATCTATTGTAGTCCTTTCATTCCTTATTTTTGTAGAAATTTTACTTTATGCAATTTAATAAGAGTATTATATTTAGAAACTGAAATCAGACAAAGATCAATTTTTAAAATTGGTAAGCAAATGCATCAGCATTTTAATGTTAAAGGTAATTAATAGTATTTATAATTAAAAGTAAGTTTTATAATTTTTAAAAATGATAAATGTTTCATTAATAAAACTTACTAAATTTTATTCAGATTATTCATATATCATATTTTAGCTTTTTATTAGTTTCAAAAATGTTTTATTAATCGAGAAAGAACTTTTTCCATTCACAAATGCTTTTGACTACGTTTTTCCATTTGAGTTGAAGAATATTAGAAAAATCTCAGGAAATAAACGTCCAGTCAGCCCCATAAATAAAACAAGTACATCCTAAAGAAATTAAATATCTTAACATATGACAATGCTTTGATATTAGAAATATACCTAAGGGGAAAGATATAAAACTAAATTTTCCATTTACCAAATCTAGAAAATTGATTTGAAAGAAAATGATGAAAATGGATTTGAATATTTTTTAAATCTCAAGAAGAATGAGTTTTCTTTCAAACAATTTGATTGTTTCGAAAATATTAATGGAAAAGTGTATGTACCATCAATTTAAGAAATAATATTATAACTTTCGAGGTTTGAAGGAAAACGAATTTCTAAGTTGAACAATTTCAATATTTAAAGACAATTCAAGTTCTGTTTATATTAAATTCAATAATAACATTTTGGGGATTTTTTTTACGAATTATTATATTTAATAAAAAGATTACGTAATGTAAAAAGATAAAATATTTAAAGTTAGCTGATAATTTATTGCACCTTCAAATGAAATTACTTTCCACTTTTTAACTTCAAGTTTAAAAATTTTCAATAAAGTGTAAAAACACAACCAACAAGTACTCTAACTGAAAATTGAAAAAGTTTTGATTCATTCTTGTTTATTTCATCAGTTTCTTACCTGTCCACTTATATTTTCCCTAAACTGTTTGAATTTATGTATAGGAAAGTCATCGTCTTTCTGAATCTTTGATTTTTTCTATTCAATCATGAGAAAATTCTGGTTCTACCTATTATAACCCGACGAAGTATTCCCAATTTCCTAAAAATTCAAAGGGTAAAATTGTTCATTGAAAACTAAAATAAAAATAAAATAATTCACTACAATCTTAATCAAATTACTAACAAGTTAAAGCGCTCGTCGTTTTAAAGAATTTACACAGTGATGAGGCTTAATTTATATTTGTCAATTGTGTTCAACGACGAATATTGTATAAGATAAGAAATAGTATGAAAGCTCATTTTATATATTTGCGAAAGGGGAAAATAATACATAATCGTAAATATTTAAAAAAAAAAATAGTAATAAATATTATTAATACATTGTTATAACTAAGTCAAAGATATAATAACAGATCAAATATAATAACAGTCAATAGATATAATAAGCTACATAGATGCATAGCTACAAAAAGTTGTGGATCGGTGCTGCCCTATAAAACATTAAAAACCAGATTCATATTGGTACAGAGAATAGCAAGTAATGAGTAAATCCCTTATCTCATTTTATATATTTGCGAAAGGGGAAAATAATACATAATCATAATTATTTAAAAAAAAATAAAAAATTAAATAATAAATATTATTAATACATTGTTATAACTAAGTCAAAGGTATATAATACATAGCTACATAAATGCATGGCTACAAAAAGTTGTGGATCGGTGCTGCCCTATAAAACATTAAAAACCAGATTCATATTGGTACAGAGAATAGCAAGTAATGAGTAAATCCCTTATCTTTGATTTTATTTCTTTAGGAGGATGTTCTAGTAAGGATCATTCCCTATAATCGTTTTGTTACAATCTTCTAACCCAATGCATTTAGAAACTACTTTGTATAAAACCTTGAAATTTGGTGAGTAGGTACAAAAATGACCCCTTAATGAAATGACAACAATTAAAAACTCGAAAATTGTGTCTAATATATTTTAATTTATATTCGAAATCCTTACGCCAATGCATATGCAATGGCTGCTCCTGGTTTTGTCTATTGTTATTTTAATTTGCATTTATAGTAGATATACATTAAATGAAAACTTATTATGTAATTTCACTATGTGATGCCCTGGGCTAGAAGATTAAAACATAGCGAATATAGGGAACGATCTCTTACTATACTAAACTTCAACTTAACTTGACATCACTAGACAGTAGATCGTCACAGTGCTCATAGGCATTTAATCCATTTTGGGGGCGTGAAAGCTCGCCAAACCACAACCCTATAGAGAACAAAAGGCTATAAGGTTTGGCAAGAATTATATCTTCACTCCGCTAAAATGGATTAATTACCTATGAGCTCGGTGAAGATCTATCGTCTAGTGATGTCAAGTTAAGTTGGAGTTTAGTATAGGACTTTCTCTAAACCACATGACATTGGCATGCAAATTTGTTCTCGGTAATCTAGATGGTTCAAAAATCTATAGATAAAAACTTAAATTTTTTTTTTCAATGTATTTCAAGTTATGATATCATCTCCTTGTAGGGGAGAGAAAGAGTGGCATAATTGTTTTTCTTTTATATCTCATGGCAGCAGTTACTTTCCTTTTATTTTGAGGTTTTAGTATTCCAATTTTTATCAAGATCGGAATAAAACTATGAATTTCGTGTATTGATTTCAAATTTTTGAAGAGATGGTATTTTGCAATATGCATTTTACCTTATCTCTAATAGTTAAAGATACAAAAACAATAAAAACCTTTTTGGAATACTATGTAGATCCTTTTGGTTAAAAGAATGACCTATATGATTTACTTATGTCTTGCACGATTCCTTTTAAATGGGAAACACTTTGATTTTTTGGTATGCCTAATTTTTCTTCTTTAAATTGTTTTAAATTCACATCGGATATAAATTGTTTAAGAAATTAATCTTAACCATATTTATCAAACAAACAACGTTTGCACAGTATTAAAAAAAAATGTAAACAATAAATATAACTAAATTGGGGAATTGAAAAGAATAATGCTTAAAAACGCGAACGACATTTATCTCATGTTGTAGATCCTTTTAACAAGTTTTCTTTACTTAAGAAACTTAAAACTTTTTTATACCTAAAGTAAAAATAATATGTGATATAAAAGTATCATTTATGTTTTCGGATTTCAGGTGAGAAGATTTTTTTCTGATAAGTATTTCTATCAAACGAGAAAAAGATGATAATCCCTTCTCGTTTTCTTCATCTGAAGTTTTGTTTGAGACATACTAAGTTTCACTTTCAGAAACTACTGAAAATGAAACTGATGAATTTGTGTTTAGTTTATTTCTGAATTTTTTGAAGTTTGCTGGGATTGTCTCAACAGTTTGTAATAAACTATACTTTACTATTATGTATACTTTATTTACAAAATTTAACTAAATAAATGAAGTTGTGTAAACTTTAAAGAGTCTTAATTATAGCATGTTATGAAATACGTTCAATTGTGATATTTACCGGCAAATAACTGAAAAAAGAAGCCTAATTACTTTTACATTTAACTTTTTGTGCTTTTTTCCCTCCATTTTATGACATAAATAAAAGAAAAGAAAAATTGATTTTTACAAAATCTATTTTTAGTAACTGCAATATAGACTTACAAATAAAATCTGTAAATTTTGTGCACATAGTATCATTATTATGTTTTGAGATAAAGCTATTTTTAGTTTCAGCAGTGCATGAATGTTAAAAAAAATACTTTTACTATTGGATTAATATAGTTTATGCCTCATTTTAAGCACGAAATGTTTGAATTTTCAGAAAATCTAAAAGAGTATAAAAACATAATTAAATTTTGAAAATTACCATGTTCGTTACCCATTGAGTATAGCCATTATTAAACTGAATCCATACAAGGTTGGAGCTTGTAAAAATGAACATCTCTTCATACAGCTATATATATATATATATATATATATATATATATATATATATATATATATATATATATATATATATATATATATATATATATATATATATATATATATGACTCTTTAACTACATTTATAATACACATAATCAAAACTTTAGTTACTGCTTTCTTTTATATCTAAAGTTTCATTCACAACTTTCTCAATATGGTTCATCATATATCATATAAAGTAAACTTCTTTATAACTCCTTAACATGTCCAAATACCAACTATTGTTAAAAAAATTGCATTAATGTTTATTTTTTTCATCGATACCATTTGCCTGAATATCAAGTATGCTTTATTAAAAAAAAAAAAAATCTGACTCTAGATGTGCCTTTACACATTAAAAAATATTACAATAAAACTGAGTGGCAAATACTCTTTGCCCAAATGGGTTAAGCAATTTAAGATTAAAATAAATATGATTATATGTATTAAAATTAAAAGGGTAAAGTAATTTTTTTTCATGATATAAATCCCAAAGATTGTTCAATAGAACTCTCATCAAAGTTTTCTATTGAAGACCGGAAAAATAGTAACATCCACAGAAATTCATCCCTGGTTCCACTCTCCTCTTATTGCTTCACCATTTCGTTTATTAGACGGGGCGTTGTTCACTAACTCTGCGGGGAGCAGGGGTGATTCCTCAACAAACACGTTCTTTTCTTCTTTTTTATTTCCCCTCTCCTCCCCCTTTTTCGAACAAGTGGGTGAGAGGATCGAACGCAACAGGCGGTGACTCATGATTTGGGAATGGCGTGTGTCCCGAGGAGAGACCCGCAAATCGGGATTGAGTTTGTACCCGGTATCCTGGTGAGGATTGAGTGTCTGATCTGTTTGTGATGGTAATCGGGGCGTTTCATCCTACCACTTAGGGTTCTCAAAGTAAACATAAACTTGTATACTATAGGGTAGGTGTAGATTCAAATGGGGTTGTGCTTGCTTTTCTGAGAACATTTGTAAAGTATTTTTATATTTATATGATTCGATGATTTCGTATTGACATTTGTTCAGTCTTGATTGATCAAATTCAAATAATTATCGAGACTTAGGATGACGTTTTGCATGTTGATTTTGATCTGAAATCAGTTAACTGTGTAGGTTTGCGTTAAATCATATTGATTGATCGTTTGATATCAGTATCATGTAGAGTTTTATGCTGTTGTCATTTTAGCTTTGCATTAACTACCCATTAATGGTAATCGGTACTTCATATCTTCTACTTAATTTCTTTCTCCCACACTTCAATAAGTTTTGATCGAAAGTTTGATATCTTAACCCTATCTTACATTCAACCAATTGCGCAAACTTGTTACAAAATCTAAAATTTTAAAAAGAGAAAGTGTACGTGTAAATATTAACATTATTCGTATAGAAATCCATTCAAGTTAAATATTTTGCAGCAAAGTTTATTGTATATAAATTACAACAAATTTATATTTAACAGATTTAACAGATTATTACTATCTATTAATGAGTGAACACTTATGTCTAAAGTTTTACTCCGTCACAATCTGAATACTTTCAACATTTTCATTCAAGGTTAGTGTATCCACTACTATTATTGTCGTTAGTACTTTGTTCCCATAAAATATGAAAGGTTTTGTAATATAATTGAAATAAAGCACGGAATGTTAGTTTATTTATATTAACAACTAAACTAAAAGAAAAGTACTGAAACGCTGAAACAGTATTGTTTTAAAACCAACTTTTATTAAAAGTCAGTTAAAGTAAGAGCAATCAGCCTAAAATTATAAATTCTATATTTTTGAGAAACATAATAATAATCAAAATTCGATAACATTAATCTTTAGTTTTGGTTACCATTCAATGAGTACACCCTTCTACCTTTTCTAACGGATGAACGATTAAAAATGTTTATATGTCAACGTTTTTATTCTTTCTGGCGATATTTCTTCAAATATCTTGAAGTATTTCAATTGGAAGTAGAAATGGTTCATTATAAACAAGTTAAGAAATTTCTTGAAACATAAATTTTTCTAGTAATATACTGTTTGTATGTCTAAAATTGTCTGATGTATTCTTATTCAACTCAAATATTTAAAAGAAAGAAAAAAAAGAAAAAAAAAATGAGAAACAGCTTTGAATTTTAAAATTGTTGCAATTTGTAAAGGCTTGGAGGAATATTATAGAATGATTGTTTCTGTCTTTTTGGAGAATAAGGCATTAAACATTAATGTATAGAATAAAAATATTAACTCTATTTCATTACATAAAATGCTTTTAGTTTTCTGTGTATTATTTTATGTGGTAATATTTAAAATATTGAATGTGGTTCATGAATGTTAAAATGATGACATAAAATTGTCTTCATAGTAAGAGATTTAAAACCGAGTAACTTAAAACCTTAAAATAAATTATTTAGAACCTCTTACAAGCTATTCGTTGGTTGCACATTAAACTTCCGCGAGAATTTTTATATTATACTGTTAGCACTTCTTTAAAAACCATTAAAAATACATTATGCTACTAAATATAAAAGTAGTTAGGGTCTGAAACTGGAAAAGTACTTAACATTTTGAATATATAAGTAGCAGTGTGCATGCTTAGAAAATTAATAAAATGTTTATTCCTATAAACTTGTTAATATTTCAAGAGAATTAGATCCAGTTCCATGTCTTAAATATGCATAGCTTTCTAAAAATAAGAGAGAGAAACGTTTTTATCAGAAAAATCAAAGAATCAGAGAAACCTTCTTTAATGTTTAATAAATTTGATGAAATTTCGCAAATTAAACATTATTTAAATTTATCTTAACCATTATGCACTGTGAGGGTTTATAACAATTATGTTTTGTACTATTGTGCATATTTTTCCTATTCATACTAATTTAATTTTTTATTCAATGCTGCGAATCCTAGAAAGCACATAAATAATACGCATTTACGAAAACCATATAGGGGAAAAATATTAATTTCAAAATAGACTTTTAAATTTAATTTTACATAGACATTTACCAAAATAAGTTTTATATTAATGTTTAATCCTTATACATATATATATATATATATATACAGAGAGAGAGATAATAAAACAAGTTGTGTGTCTGTCTGTCTCTCTGTGGCTCTATAGAAACCCACTTAAAAATGAAGTAGAGCTCTGAAATTTTCAACATAGGAAGTTTTTGCTTTCTTATTTTATGTATGTCAAACAGAATGTTAAAATTTTAATGAGTTCTTTTTTAATTAATTTTTTTAATTAATTTATTTTTTACAAAGTGACTTCAAATAGATATACAGCTCTGAAATTTTCAATAAAAGTAGTTTTAGCCTTCTAATTGGACTTTTGAAAAACAGAATGTTAAAATTTTAATTAGTTATTTTTTAAACATTTTTTTTAATTAATTAACAAATTTTTTTATAAAACGACTTCTATAGGGATACAGTTCTGAAATTTTGAACATAAGTAGTTTTGGTCTTCTAATTGGTCTTTTGAAAAACAGAATTTTAAATTTGTTATTAGTTCTTTTTTCAGTTTATTTTTTTTAATTAATAAATATTTTACTTAACGATTTCTAATAGGGCTACAGCTCTGAAAATTTCAACAAAAGTAGTTTCAGTCTTTTAATTGGACTTTTGAAAAACAGAATTTTAAATTTTTATTTAATTCCTTTTTAATTAATTTTTTTAATTAATTAATATATTTTTTACAAAACGATTTCTAATAGGGCTACAGCTCTGAAATTTTCAACATAAGTAGTTTTAGTCTTTTAATTGGACTTTTGATAAACAGAATATTAAATTTTTATTTAGTTATTTTTTGATTAATTAATAAATATTTTGCAAAATGATTTCTAATAAGGCTACAACTTTAAAATGTTCAACATAAGTAGTTTTGGCCTTCAAATTGTACTTTTGAAAAACCGAATTTTGAAATTTTATTTGTTTTTTAAATAATTAATTAACAAATATTTTACAAAACGATTTCTAACTGGGCTACATTTATGAAATTTTCAACACAAATAGTTTTGGCCTTCTAATTGGACTTTTGACAAAAAGAACGTTAAAATTTTAATTTGATTTTAATGAATTATTTATTAATGTTTTCACAAAAAGCGACTTCTAATAGGCCTAGAGCTCTGAAAGTTTCAACATAATTAGTTTCCTTCCATAATTAGTAACCTTCTAATTTTGCTTTTTACAAACATCACGTGTTAAAATATTCTTAAAGGAGTGTTGTATTGTAGTTATTAACGGGGAATTTTTTTTATTGTCTCTTGACAAGGGAGGGGCTTCTAATATCACCTTATGCTTACGCAGCAATGAGCCTTTCATCAAGCAAAGCGAGCTCATGTTTGCATAGCAATGAACCTTTCAACGAGTTAAGTAAGCCTGTGCTTATGTGTCAATGATATTTTCAGCGAGCGAAGCGAGCTCGATTTTGTATTGCGATGAACCTTCCTGCGAGCAAAGCGCCAAAAATTGGAGCCTATACACCAATGACGGATTTCCACAACGCGGGGCCACACAGATGGCTAAAATATTGCACAAGGTAAAATTTCGTGGCGAAGCACTGGTATTCAGCTAGTATATATATATTAATGAGTAATTCAAGTGATCAAATTTAGACAAGCTTAGATTCAACTATTTTTCTAATCTATACTTGCTTTATTATATTTTTTGTTTCACATTACTTAACTATAAGTAATGTGGAACAAGTTTTTCTTTCTTTACCTTAATATTGAAGCATGATTAAAATTTTCAAAGATGTAGATCTTCTTAAATTTTTTTTTTTGAGTAGATAGATTTTATTAATTTATCTGGAAATGTCTTTTGGGAAAAAGTGGACTAATTATTAAGAGTATTAATCCTGTGTTAAATTCCTTACGAAACAAACCAAATGCCCAATTTTAGTAACATCTTTTTATGCGAGTTATTTATTTAATTTTTCGTCAAAAATTCTTTTGATGTATTTAGTCACTGATTTTTATTTTACGTTTATTCATTTAAGGGTGCAAGCGAGAGACAATAATGGCACAATGTACGTATGAAGTATAATTATATAAATATACTTTTGTTGCAATATGTGTACCCTTATCGTTGAATGCATCTAAATAAATCAATTACAGTAGCCCTTACCTCAATTAAATAAAAAACCAGTTTTGGAAATGATCATTATGGTAATGCAAAAATGGAGCATTTAGACTTTTAGTGGAATTTGAAACAAGAGACCATTTTCGAAATCAATAATGAAAACCACTCGTTAAATAATGCATTCCCCTATGAGTTTCAACACAGGAAACCGTACAATTCATCAATTTTAAGGACTGCTTTTATTTTCAAGGATAGAAATATTAAGCATTTTATTCCCTTGAGATTTTATTCCTTTTAGTTTTTACAGAAATATGCTTTTTTGCCTCGCCCAAAAATGGCTCCAGGGTTTGAGAAAATTACTGCACAAGTGGAAAAATGGCTTCCGACGAAAGAGGATTGGTTAATGGATTTTGTACAGTGGACGAAAAACGAAAGCAATTAGTCCTTCATTGATGTTAATTAAGAATATTAAATTTTGGTAGAGAAGTAGAAAAAACGGTTCTGTTGCGGCAATTACGGACACTTTTCTAACCCAAGAGGCTGTGGCAAGAAAAGAATGCAACCTAGCAAATGTCGCCGTTGGGAGATTACAATCAGAAAAAATATAGTCAAACTAGGAACGTTTCCCTTTGTAGTTAATCTTATCAGATATAAGTGCGGTTAATTATACTTACTAAGCAGCGATGCTAGTGTGAAAGAATAGGAAACGATGTGAAAAATGTGGCCATAAGTTTTTGCAGCTTTCTGGTTTCGTCCCAGGCTGCTTCATGTCAATGAAACTATTGCCTTCAAAGCTATTTAATGGTCCTCTAATGGTTGCAGCATCGTTAGCTTCTGATAGTATGTGATACATTAGGAAATTAAATATAGCTCTTTTGGTAAATCTTAGCTATAATTTGATTGGGCTTGTAATGTATTGTGTGATACTTTATGGACTAATAGATATAAATAGAATGCAGGGCACATTTTAATGCAGGAACTATGTAGCAAAACTCAATGAAATAGTTCTTTTATTTATAAAATTTAAATGCAATGAAAAAGTGGAGTATTGCATTTATCACTCCCTGAATACCAAGTAAAACCAACTTTAAGAAATCTTATTCGACCATATCAGAAAAACAGTAACTGTATTCATAAGGATAAGTATATGTTCGTTGTGAATAGTGAACGAGTGTGAATGTTTGTCTTTGAAATAACGACGGACCGTAGATGTCTTTTCTGCTGGTTTATTAAACTTGAATAAACATTAACTTGAGTAAAGACTACTGTAGTATTAGAGAATGAGAAGATGGGGCCATAAGCCCGCTCACAAGGTACGCTATCCAAGCCAAGAATGGTCTCGAATAGGGATGGGAAATAAAAGAACAGTCTGCTATTTTGAGCCTGTTCCTTAAAAAGAGCGGGAACATCCTGTTCTTTGATCACACCAAAACTCTGTTCCTTAACATTCTTATCTTAGGCGAAATCCTTCCCGCTCCGATCCTATGCGTCACACCTCTGACGTCACACTTGAGGAAGAAGGTTTCGTTTTCCCCTCTCCCACCTCACACACATTCCTTATCCATGATCTCTCTCCTAACAGCAGGGCTGCGTTGCGCAGGCGCAGGGTAGATGAACAGCATCGATATGGAGTACTATCGATGAGCAGGTTTGTTTCAAAGAGCCAGTTCTTTTCAACCAGCTCTGTTCAGAACAGTTGAGCTGAGTTGCTCTTTCCGAACGGCTCAGTTTGAACTGCTCCGTAAAGAGCTAGTTCATTTGAACTATTCCCGTTCACTTGTTCTCTGCTCATTCCCGCTCTGTGTCGAAACGGGAGCTTCTACAGAACTGGTTCCGTGTTTCTCGGATATGCTGTTGATTTCATTATTAGGACTGTGTTGAAATGCTCGCGGGGAGGAGGGGGGGGGGGGTGTGAGATCTTTTCAATTAATTTCAGCAGATATTAATGCTTATGTTTTATTATTATTATTTTTATTATTATTATTTTGAGTATAAAAAAATAATAATAAGGAAATTATTTTATTTCTCTTTCTATATTCAAACTATCAATGCATTGGAATGAAACCGTGTTTTTCTTTTATTATAATGTGTTACAAGTGTGTTTTTAAATTAAGTAAACTTATTTTTTTTTTAATTTGGAAAAAGGAAACATAATTTATGGTAACAAAACGTTGTGGAATTATTATTTTTATTATTATTTTTTTTTTAATGTATTAGGTCTATGTTACATTGGTCCGGTAAATCCCATCCAGCAAATAAAAAAAAAACATTTAGTTTTTTTTTTCTTTTTTAATTTTACCTTGATTTTAAATTGAAATTATTATAATTTTTTTCACTATATTTGTGTGTAACAAATAAAAGCTGGTTTTGAAAGAATTAAAAAAATAAATTTGCGGAGTTTATAATAAATTTGTTAAGAACATGTTCTTTCACAGAATTCTCGCCATGTGAGGAATTGTAAACAGTTTTACTTTCTTTACTTACACAATATACACAATGCATAATAGGAATACATAATTGAAAATATCGAATTCTACAAATTCGGTATTTTCTATTATGAATTCATGCATTAGCGGTTTTTTGTATTGTGTATTTTATAAATTCAGTATTTTATTTTGTCTAGAATAACCCTACTGGATCTTAAGCCTCTTCTTGGTCTTCCTATTTGTATTAATTAAGAAAGAAGAGAAATGTCGTTTTTTGTTTAATGCTATTCCAAAGATTGCTTGTCATATTTTTAAGGTGCTAGGTTCGAATCCTTAGCAGGCTGAGTTGTTCGTTGACATTTCCAAATCCACTGTAATGAAGGTTGTATTTTTTATATAATGTGAAATAAAACTAGTGTGTTCCATATATTGTAAATCTATTGTGAAATATTATTTTGGTAAAAGGAACTGGGCTATCTCTAACATTTTTGTTTCAAATTAATCTCTTCTACACTACATTATCACCGTGAGAATCTTTCACAAATTACTCATCCTCTATCGCCCCATCGGGCCAATGTAATTTCTACTATCCAGAAACGAGTAGACACGACAGTGATAGTAACAAATTATCTCTCACTAGTTTTTAAGTTTTTTTTTTCTACCTCAGTTTAATAAGTGTTCTATAGAAAGATAGTTGTAATACTATAAGAATTTTGTTTTCAGAAACGTGTATGCTCAAAAATAATTTAAATTTTTGAGTTAATTATTTAAAGTTGTAACTTTCTAGAAATTAAAAAAAAAACAAAAAAAAACTAAAACGTTGTTCAAATGGCGCCGATTAAATACTTGTTCTTAGCATAGTTTACCATTAAAATGAAAACTAGGGGTATGGAACATCGCACAACTTTCGATTACATACTGACGTGGAATTGTGTCATTTACAGTTTTCATATATTATCCTTTACTATAAGTGAAACAGAGGGGAGAAGAAAAAACGATCGTTGATGAGGTATACTCAAGGAAAGAGAACTTTTGTTGAAGGCATTCGTTTTTCAACTTTTTACGCCTTTTAATATTTTTATGGGAATTTCGAAGGTGGGTATATCTAGAACACCTTAAGAGGCATTTCCACAGTGATTTTAATGAAAATCGTTAGAGCCGTTTTTTTAAGCAATAATTGAAAAACATGATTTTTTCAATGGCAGTTACCTTGTGCGCATGCGTGATTTTGACGAAAACCTAAATGGTACCCATGGTCACCACATACCCGCATACTCAATTTGAACATCGTAGGTCAACTTTTTCGGGAGTTATGCTGACCACAGACAGATATTTTTTCTATACCACTTTTTTGAAAGCTGGATGTTTCAAAACGCGAAGAAGTGCAAAAACAAAATCGATTTTTAATGACCGAATGCTATACTTTCATTACCCTATGTATACAAATGGGTAATTCAAACGTTTATCCAGGGGAAGGGATACGGGATATATCCCTTCCCGAAATTTTTAGGTTTGCCATTAAAACACAAAAATCAATTGATATTTTGTTTAAAATATTAAATTTATTTAAAACTAGCTGAATACCCGTGCTTCGCTACGAAATTTTAACATGTGCAATATTTCAGTTAGCTGTGAGGCCTCGCTTTGCGGAAATCTGTCATTCGTGTATAGGACACAGTTTTTGGCGCTTCACTCGTAGAAAGGTTCATCGCTACGCAAAATCGAGCTCGCTTCGTTCGCTGAATAGTTCACTGACGCATAAACACGGGCTTACTTCACTCGTTGAAAGGTTCATTGCTATGCAAGCATAGGCTCGCTTCTCTCGCTGAAAGATTCATTGATGCGTAAGTATATGCTCACTTCACTTACTAAAATCTAATTGCTACGTAAAACCTTAATATTGGAAGCCTCTCTCCCTTGTAGAGAAAAAAAATTCCCCTTTAAAACAATAAAACAACACCCCTTTAAGATTATTTTAACATGTGTTTGTGGAAAGCAAAATTAGAGGCCAAAACTACTTATGTTGAAACTTTCAGAGCTCTATGCCTATTCAAAGTCGATTTTTGTGAAAAAATTGATTAAAAAACAAATTAAAATTTTAATATTCTTTTTGTCAGTCCAATTAGAAAGCCAAAACTACTTGCGTTGAAAATTTCAGAAATGTAGCCCTGTTTGAAAACGTTTTGTAAAATATATATTAATTAAAAAAATTAATTAAAAAGAAACTGAATAAAAATTTAAAATTCTGTTTTTCAAAAATCCAATAGAAGGCCACAACTATTTATATTGAAAATTTAAAAGCTGTAGTCCTATTTGAAATCATTTCGTAATATATATATTAATTAATTAAACAAATTAATTAATAACGAACTAAATAAAAATTTAAAATTCTGTTTTTCTGAAATCCAATTAGAAGGTCAAAACTACTTATGTTGAAAATTTTAGAGCTGTAGCCCTTTTAGAAATCATTTTGTAAAATATTAATTAATTAATTAATTAATTAAAAAGAAACTAAATAAAAATTTAAAATTCTGTTTTTCAAAAGTCCAATTAGAAGGCAAAAAACTACTTATGTTGAAAATATCAGAGCTGTATCTCTATTTGAAATCACTTTGTAAAAAAAAAAGATCAATTAAAAAAGAATTAATTAAAATTGTAACATTCTCTTTGACAAATATGTACAATTAGAAGGCCAAAACTTTTTATGCTGAAAATTTCAAAGCTATACTCCTATTTTAAGTAGGTTTCTATATATAAACAGACAGGCAGACACACAGCTTATTTTATTATTATAGTTTTTTTTTTAATGTCTAAGGATACAAAAAAATAGATATTATCTTGATTACTAAATACATGCGGCATTGATAAAGAAGATTGTATGATTTATTGACATGATTTCATATCTTCTCCCGAATTTTTTTTTTTTTTTTGGCTACGCCCTTGGGGTAAATGAAAGTAAAAAAATAAAAATAATAATTTCTTGTGTGTCGGAAAAAAATTATACAAAATTCATCATCGTTTATGATTTTGTATACCTCATTTCTAATTTAGAGTTCTAATTCATTTATTCATTCCTTTTAATAAATTATATACCAAAATGCAACAATATTTATTTGTATTTTTCCATTGAGGTTTTGAACTTTCTGTGAGTCCCATTGTTTTGGAAACTTTAGATATTAAAAACTCCATTCCTTTAAAATTCCTACATTATAAATGCAAATATTCAAACTAAAATTATATGTAAAGCTTATAATTTAAGGAGTGCGACTGTCACAATCATATTTTCGAAAATATAAAAAAGTCTCTTCTAATTTGTATGCGTTATTCTGACGCGGTCATTGGAAAACCACACAAAAACGTAGTAACTTTTCCTCTCATTCTTTAAAACGCCACGTTAACAGAGCAGTGAAGTGGAGGGGAAAGATTCGTCCTTGACCCTAGTGACCTATCCCAGAGACCTACCGAAGATAGCACTTCTTCCCAAGGGCTATGATTTCGGCAATTGGAAAAAAAGAACTAGTTCTTCAAAAGAACGGGTTAATGAGTAGCTCATTTTAAAAGAACGGGAGCAGAGAACACCTGTTTAGTAAAAAGAACGTAAATATCACATCTCTAGTCTCGAAGGATCGAGTTGGTTAACTCTCTCCTCTGTTGGCGAAGTTGGCCGGTCGCCAATTGGATTTGGCGATACACTGGCGCTTGCGCGCTAACATCCCGCCCGACCTTGCACAGAGTGCTAAATCAACACATATACAGCATTTTATATAACACAATTAAGAAAAGTAACAATTTAGAAAAGCACACAAAACTACATTGAAATTAACAAATTACTACATGAAATTAAAACATGAAATTTAGGAAGGAACTAAAATGAATAAAATATGCAATAATAATAAAATATTACAGAAAATAATTACAGTTCCAATGGCAATACACACAATTTTGAGATAACTCTCCTCTATATCCCCGACTTTGTTTTTACATCGCACACACGTACGTCTTTCCCTGGGTACATTTCAATGCTACGACCTAGTAACCATTTGCATGGAGGTAAATTGCCCTCTTTAATTATCACCATGTCACCTACTTTGACATTGTCCTTTTTGAAAAACCATTTATTTTTTTGTTGCAAATTATTCAGGTAATTTGTGCTCCACTGCTTCCAAATAGTTTGAACCCTTTTCGTGATAAATTGCCATTTGCTTAACCTATTATCTACAATATCAGTTACATAAGGTTCCACAATTGCAGTCATTGGTCTTCCAATGAGAAAGTGGGCAGGGGTTAAAACCTCAAAGTTTTCTGCATCAGAAGAGAGTGGAGTAAGAGGGTGCGAATTTAAGAACGGACCCTTTCTCTGCAATTTGTTCTTTATGAAAAATGGACCACATAGGTCAATACCAACGTTATTAAATACAAAATCAGGATTAACCCTTTCCTTGGGCAAATCACCCATTTTTTTAAAGCCTTCTTTAGGATTGACCCTGAAACATTTTATACAGTTATGAGTGACCTTTCGACAGAGGTCTCTACCACTTAATATCGAATACTTTTGTCGGATTTGATACAGCAAGGCTTGAGGGCCTAAATGAAAGTATTTAACATGACAATTTTGAATAATCATTTCAGAGATTTTAGATTTGTTGGGTAATATGATCGGATGTTTCCGACCATAGGAAATGTTTGCATTAGTTAGACGACCACCCACTCTTAAAACACCCTTAGAATCAAGAAATGGTGATAAGGATTTAATTTTACTTGAGGGTGATACCATACCATCTCTTTCAAGATGCTGAATATCAGAGGAAAAATGTTGTTTTTGAATCCCTTTAATTATAAAAGTTTCTGCGATGGTTCTTTTTAAGGCAGAAATATAACCCTTTTGAATCAAAACCCCTCTGCATGCATTAATAAATCTGAAAACATAACTCAATACATTCAAGTTAGTTACAAAATTGTTACTAAAACTCAATAACTTATCAATTAAAGCATTATCATTAACACTTAATAAAGCAATATCATTAGAAACGTAGGATTTTTTAAGCTCAGTAACATATTCTTCTTCAGGCACACAAATAGATTCTGAAAGTGGAAGGGATTCCAGTGTGTGAAGGAATTCAGGGCCATTCAGCCACATTGAATCTGGTCGAATGAGTGTTTCGACCGATGTTCCTCTGGACAACAGATCGGCCGGATTTTCCTTACCTGGACAATGGAACCAGTTATTGGGATCAGTTAGGGATTTTATCTCGTTTACACGGTTGGCAACAAACTGTTTCCACCTTTTAGAGGATCCCTTTATCCAGTATAGCACAATTTGAGAATCAGTCCAGAATTTTAGTGAAATAGGTTTCTTGGATTCGATAATTTTCTGGACCTTGCAGGTAAGTCGAGCAGCCACTAGAGCTCCAAGCAGCTCCATACGTGGTAAAGTTATTGCTTTTAGAGGGGCAACACGACTTTTTGAAGCGACGAGATTCACTGTAACACACTCTTTTTTGATCACTCGTAAATACACTGAAGCACCGAATGCCTTTTTGCTAGCGTCACAAAAACAATGAATTTCCACGATGTCGTCTTCTTCAGCAGTTGAATCCAGAACCAATCTCGGAGCCTTGAATTCGTCTAGAAGTGGTAGCTCGGAACACTATTGATGCCATTCCTGCTGGATGTCTTGGGGCAAAGTAGTATCCCAAGGAATTTTCCTTTGCCATAGCTTTTGCAGAAGACACTTCACACGTATAGTGAATGGAGTGAGTAGACCAAGAGGATCGAAGATTTTTCCAACAGCTTGTAGTAGAAACCTTTTGGTGTTTTTGTTGAGTGAAAGGAACTGAAGTAGACCCTTGATCTGGATCGTGAAGCAGTCTTCCTTAGTACTCCAAGACAGCCCTAGAACCTTGGTAAGGTTTGAACCCAGGCTGACTGAAGAGTCCACTGTATACAAGTCAAGGCCTTCTCTCTTCCATTGATCCATCAGGTTGACATCATTAGTAATCCATTTTCGGAGAGTCATGTTGGCCTCTTGCATAATGTTTTTCGCGTTGCGAGAAATTTGAAGAGCTTCTTGAAAATTGTCTGCACCCGAGATAAAATCATCAACATAAAAACACTTATCCAAGAGCTTAACTGTAGTAGGGAATTCCTCACTGTATTTCTGGATGTGGTGTTTGATGGTAGCAGACAAGAGAAATGGCGAAGCGTTGACTCTAAAAAGAACTCTCTGAAATCTGAAGACTTGAAAATTGTCTTTTGACAATTGGTTGTTAGGCCACAAGAAACGCACTGCATCTCTTTGGTTCTCTGCTAGAACCAGTTGGAGGAACGCCTTTGAGATATCAGAACAAATTGCTATCTTGTTTAACCTGAAATTTACCAAAATATCAAAAAATAAGGGGTTTAGGTTCTGACCAGTCCATAAACAGTCGTTCAATGATAGTTGTCCACTTTCATGTGAACTGCCGTCGAAGACTAGTCTCGTAGAGGTAGTAACACTGTCCTTCATAACCGCATGATAAGGCAAGTAATAAACAGGATTATTGCACACAGAACTAGGATTATCAACCTTCTCTATAATGCCCTGAGAGAGATAGTCCTGAATGATTTCTTGATACTTAAACCTCATCTCGGGATTTTGTTGAAGTCGTTTCACAGTACTCTGAAAACGTTGCTTAGCGACAGAAAAATTGTTGCCAAGTTCATTGTAGTCACGCTTCCGTGGAAAACTCACAACATAACGACCATTACTGAATTTAACAGTTTCATTGAAAATGTTCATGGCCTGGTCTTCTTCGAAAAGTTTGGGATCGTCTCTGATTCCAAGAGATTCCAGCTCGAAGGAACGATTCAAATTTTCCTCGACTGGCTCAGTGTCATGAATTAAGTAGCAATGTTTTTTGGCATAAAAATCAGGTTTAGATACTGACCCGGAAACTATGTATCCAAAAACAGAGTCCCTTAAGAAGAGGTCATTTATTTTTAATGTGTCGTTTTTAAATACTTGTAAAGCCCAATCGCACCCTATTAAGGCATCAACACGACCTGGCTTGTAGAATGTCTTCTCAGCCAACTGGACAAAGTCCGGAAGCCTTAAATCCGAAATTTGCAACTCGGAAGAAGGCGTGAAATCAACGATATTATTCACTACAAAGAATTCAATGTTCTCCTTGAAACTTGAATCGGCGTTAGAGAAGAAAGTACTGGTTTTAAATCGTAGTGTTTGAGAGCAATTGTTTAATCCAGTAACTTGCTGAATTAACTCTTTCCTTTCGCAATTGCAACCTTTCTGCTACGCTGGCACTTAAAACTGAAATTGTTGACGCTGTATCGATAATGCAACGCACCGCAAATCTTTCCCCAAATCTATCTTCCAGAAAAACAGTGCATGTACACAACAGCGATGTTCTGCGCTCCGCCGAAATATAGTAGCGAGAGATAGGTTACGCCCTTCTTCAATAGAGGAAACAGCAGAGGTTATGTGTGGCGCCGAGCTCATTTGATTGACAGTTTCAGAGTCTAGAGGAGAGCATTTAGTTGAATCATCAAAATGCAACAAGGAATGATGACGCATGCCGCATCGTCGACAGCAAAATTTCGAGAAGCATGTTTTATGTTTCCCTTGTAAACAATTTTTGCAAAGGTTATTTTTCTTCGTATATTCAAATCTCTGTTTCGTATCCATTCTCAGAAAGAGAGGGCATAAAAAGTCGATAAAGAATCATTTTTATTCTCGGCGCAAAGAGAGCAGATCTTTTTATTTTTTGAGTTGGAATTAATCATAAACGTTTTTGCATGCGCCTTAGGGTTGCTATAATGTTTAGCAGCAGGCGCTGGCTTCGTCGCCAATTCTGAAAATGGATCGCGACTAATTGAATTCAATATTGAACTTCGCTTTTCAAGAAACGATAGTAAATTTTCCAATTCAGGGATTTGGTTAGATTTTAAAGTTAACTCGAATTGTTTTATAGATTCCTTATCTAGTTTCTGAAAGAGAATGTTAATTAAAACAACATCTAAAAAATTATTTTGCTCGTAGCCGAGAAGTTTTAATGCTCTTAAGTTTCTTTTCACACAGTCAATTAAACTTCTTATATCCTTACTGGAGTCCTGAATTTTTGCATGATTAATAATTGATAGTACGTGAGAATCAACTAACAATCTTTTGTTTTCAAAGCGTTCTGTTAACGCATTTAGTAAAGAATCGAAAGTATCGTCAGCAGACTCCAAGTGTTTACCTTCACCTTTAAGTGATGCACGCAAATAAAAGAGTTTCTGAGAGTCACTCAATACAGGGTTTTGAGATATTAAAGAAGTAAACTGAGTTATAAAGTTCCCCCAGTCCTCATAAGCTCCTGAAAAGGTAGGCAGAGGAATTTCTGGAAGGCGTATGTTAAGTTTCGATTCAATGGGTACTTCATTAACCTTTGATTTAACAATATTGCAATTATTGAAAGATTTTAAATAATCATTCAAACTAACCTCTAGTTTTTCGAGGCGTTCTTCAGTGTCGTCAATATCTGCCTCAATGCTCCGTAAATCTTCCTTTGCTGCACTGGCGTAATAGCATTCACGGAGTTCGTCCAGTTTTTGTTGATGACACGTAATTCGCTTTAACTTCGCTTCAATTTCACTGGCCGAAGTAAATTTCGTAGATTCGTCTTCGATCGACCTTTCTAGCTTCGTAATGTAGCCTTTAATGGCTCCTTTCGATCTGTTTAGTTTTTCAAGTTGATTAGAGGCGTCAATGCTTACACTCGATTCACCAGGCAACGATTGCTTTTGAAGCTGTTTATTGGATTCCGTCATGACTGTATCCAAAGGGTCTCCGATGCTCGAAGGTCCAAACAATGTTCGTTGTGAAATAGTGAACGAGTGTGAATGTTTGTCTTTGAAATAACGACGGACCGTAGATGTCTTTTCTGCTGGTTTATTAAACTTGAATAAACATTAACTTGAGTAAAGACTATTGTAGTATTAGAGAATGAGAAGATGGGGCCGTAAGCCCGCTCACAAGGTACGCTATCCAAGCCAAGAATGGTCTTGATGGATCGAGTTGGTTAACTCTCTCCTCTGTTGGCGAAGTTGGCCGGTCGCCAATTGGATTTGGCGATACACTGGCGCTTGCGCGCCAACACTATATATTGTTCAATTGTAAAAGCTTAATTTCGAGATGTGCATTAAGAGAATGGTTTGAAAACGATAATCTGAAAAATAAAGTAGAGGAATAGCTTATAACAAAAATGTAACTTTTGAGATAATGAGTTGCAATTATTATTATTATTATTTTTTTTTTTTTTTTTTTACTTTTGTATATATATATGGGACATTTTAAAGACCCGTATTACATATAAGATGTTAGCCTAATGCCACTAGTAGCAAAAATACGCTGACGAATATCGCTCAACACAGGTCAATCCCGATATGTAGACTGACGTCCTGTGCTGATTAAAATATACTGGAAGGTTTGAAATGTTGATACAGTGTTTTAAAATTAAAATAAATTTTTATATGAAAGGAAGGAAGGAAGGGTAAAAAATCTGTTTTGCAATGGTTCTTACATATTTACTTTGAAAAAATCTTGTATTCTGGAATAAGTTTCAGCATGGATTATTCAATCTTCCGACATTGACCATTACATAACAAAACATTACATAACCCCTTCAACCACTTTGCCTTTAATTGCAAGTAAATAAGTCCTATACAAAAAAATATATATTTGCCAAAATATAAGTTCAATAATGAAAATTTGGGAAATGTGTTTCCAACACATGAATTCTTAATATGTTAACGAGAATGCCAAGCGCTAATAGATGACAGAGCATGTTTTGGAAAAAAAAACAACATAGACTTGTCATAATTATTCCAACAGGATTTGTAAAATTAAAATGTCCAATTCCATTCTTTACGTTCTTTGCTACATTTTTAGTATCGAATCAATATTACATGGCCATTTATTCTCTTAGGGTATCTTTCCCCTAAACTCCTACTCCTAATCCCAAGCATAGCTGATAGCATCTTCGACATCAAACGAAATATCTTAACTTTAATCTACTGTATCCAATGAGATTATCAAAGATTTCTCTTTTAGTTATTTACAATTAGATCATTAGAAACACAAGCTTTGTGGAGCAAAGTCTGAGTTCCGGAAAGATTCTCTGGCGTATATATCTACATGCCTTTTGATGTCGATTCCGGACTGACAGTAAATTTCGCTGAGAGGCTTTAGAGGAGTATGTCATATACCTTTTCTGTTAAATTCCGGTGTAAGAATGGAGATAAGGCAGAACACAGATCAATAGATAAAGTACATTGTCTCAGGGCGGGTTTATTGGTAAAGTCAAAAGGAACAAGTTCACGTAAGGTATATCGGAATGTAATTGATTTTCACCCTTGTGCCTGGATTGTGCCGAATAGGCTTAAGAGAAGATTTACTTTGCTTAAAGTGAAGGGTTGATTTTTACTTTCTCAGAAACACTACTTGACGGAGATATGAAATAAATGAACATCTAAGATCTGTAGAGTAAAATGTAAGTAAAAGAAACCTCTTTCAAATGTACTCTGTTTGGGTATGTATACATTTGTAAAAAGTTTCATAAAGTGCATGTAGAGTAAAATATCTACTGAATTAAAAATGTAGACGTTATTAGGGTTTTTTCTGCGTAGTGGTATTATTGTTAAGAAATACGGTGCTATTGCTATTCGATAAAAATGAATTTGCAAATATTGGATAATACTGTAGAAATCGCAAGTGATGACTTAATTTTAAAAGTTCAACTCATTTGAGGTTGTGAATTCTTGATATCGAATACTTTTGTTGAACGTTCTAGTTGACGTTGATATCAGGATCTGCAATAACAATTTTATGCTTAGCGTTCAAAAAATTTCTTATTTTTTGTTTGTAAGAAGTAATGTTTTTGAACAAATTAGGTATGTCAATACTGAAGTGAAAATACACGCTTACATGAATTTTATTGCAAAAAAATTGTGATAATTCGTAGCTCAACTAAAAATAAAACAACATAGACATGTTTAATATTATTTTCTTTCCCACAAGTCATACCTTTGTAGATTTTTGTTTTTGAAGCACCTGGGATACACGCTCTACAGAATTCAATTTTAGTTGGCCACCATCATTACTTTCTAACTTTCTTGATATATTCTCCCCATCTCTTTGATGTTCTGGGGAAAATCTTTCACCTTTTTCTTCGCTCACAGCTCTCATACATGGAAACTAACCAAGGTGTGAATGGAAGAAATGCAATTTAAAATTCATTAGGCAACCTAGAGTTTGAAATGCTTTCAACATTTGCCAAACGATTTCTTTTCAGTTTGATATCTTACTTAAAAATTTCTTTTAGCTCTCAGTTGTTCTTCTAGTATTTTTCTCAGTATCGACTGTGCCAAATGTATAGTATCCCACCTGATGGCTGCGTAGTTAGTGCTCTGGCTTAGTATGCCAAAGGTAACAGTTTCAAATCCCGGATTAAGTCATGTGATCAAAGCAAACCAAATGAAATGCATAGTAAACAGAATTGGATGTATCTACAGGTTCTTTCAGAAAGAATTCTCTAATTTTGAAATAACACAACTACGAAACAGTGAAAAGAGACAAAAAAAAAATAAAAATAAACAAGTAGTATGTTGGTCAACAGGCATGGAATTTTAAAACCACCGGTTTTCAAAATCGATTGATGTGGGTACATTTAAGGGGACACTCTACCCTAAAAATAACAAAATTTTCGATTTTTTTTTAATTGCTATAATTGTAACTTGGAATCTTTTAAATACGTATGCAAAATTTTAAAACTGTAGCGACGTTTTTAATGAGTTATTTGACATTTTATTTTATAGTGGATGATATTCTTATGAAATGAAAACTTTAAACCTATTTTCCTCGCTGTTTGTTTTTTGTAGATATTGGGAAACGCTAAGGTTTTTTTCTTATTACAGGAGACATCTTAAACTTTTAGAAAATGTAGTAAAATATGTCTATTTTATAAATTGCGATTCTACTTAACAAAATACGCAGAGGTTTTTATTTTTTTAAAAACACTAAAGTAAAACTATTGTAGATTCATAGATTTTTTGTTTTGTTTAGTTATGATAAACAAACATTTATATTATGATTATATACTACTAGTATTCCAAAATATAATGCCAATTCTTATACAATATTATTCAAAGAATTTTTTATAAGAAATTGTGGGAAATATTTAAAAAAGTCTTACCTTTTTTAAAATGTGTGAAAAAGTTAAAATTAAAAAAAAAATAAAAAAAAATTACTTTTTAAATTTTTTTTTCTATAAAATTAAATAAGGGACATACATTTTTTTATTTAAAAATACAATAATAATTAAAAAAAGTTTAAATGGTTGTGTTTCCTCTTAATGACGGTAGCATACGTTTACCAATAAGGCCCGTTTTAATTTAAACATATATGTCAATACACAAAACTGGTGAATATGGAGTACTGAAAACCTGTCGATGTGTCTTGCAAAATCACTGCATTCTACAAGAGTGGCCGTTTGGGCTACACTATTCAGTAAAAAGATAATATTGCATTTTTTCATGAGAAAAACAACGAATTTATTCAGTTATATTCGGAATTTACAACAATTTGTTGTCAACTTTAATTTTGCGAACGAGTGTATTTTAAAGGAAATATTTGTCTATTCAACACACTTGTCTCTTCCTTTTCCCTTTCGATGTTTCGCATTTATGTCAGTTTAAGGTTATTCCTTTCCGAAAAACCTTTAGCTTGTAGCAACCATAAATCTTTAACTCTGTGTAACTGTGGGATTCGTATTTCATCTTTGTAAGAACCATTTTCAAGTTCTTATAGGTCTTCTTCAAGAATTCCTTCGAAGAAATAAGCGTAAACTAGCCATAGTAGAGTATAAGTTTCTGTAGGTTGAGTCAATAAAAATACACCATCCAGACGAATTTTATTGATGCATTAACTCTTCAACAGCCATGCAATGGTTCAAGTCAGTTATTCTTCCGGGAAAAACTGACAGTAAAAGAGTTGAGAAAACTATGTAGTTTGAAATCAAATTGTTGATATTAAATAAACTGTCAGTGAAAAAACTTTTACATGCTCATACAATCATTAGAACTCGCATACGACCTATTTTGAAAGATGGCATTAGATTTACAGGAATGTCACGAGCAAGGTAATGATGAATTAGATGATTTTAATGATGAATCTTTCAGCTTTGAGGGTATTTAAATCTAGGGCCATTTGAAAGATTAGTTTACAAATAAACTATAAAATAACGTCTATAATATTGTTCGGAACTATTACTTTGTGTCTTATAATTGTTTTCAAAACGTATTTGAATTGTTATATAGCTGAATTCGGAACCAGCTTTTACGATTAGTTTTAATGTTAAACCTCTAAACTTATGTTTTTGAATCAAATATTTTTTATTGAACTCAACTTTCAAGAAGCTGCAATTTGTAGTTTTTCTAAACAGTTTAATATTGAAATGAAATTTCAGTAAAGAAAAAACACGGACAGATTATCGTTAATAATAAAACAAGATGTCCGTGTGTCTGTCTGTGGATCTGTAGAAAGATACTTAAAATTGGAGTAGAGCTCTGAAATTTTCAACATAAGTCGTTTTGGTCTTCTAATTGTACCTTTGACAAACATAATGTTAAAATTTTAATAAGTTATTTTTTCATTAATTTTTTTTACAAAGTGACTTCAAAGAGAGATACAGCTCCGAAATTTTCACCATAAATAGTTTTGGCCTTCTAATTGAACTCTTAAAAAACAGAATTTTAAATTTTTAGTTAGTTTTTTTTTTAATTAATTTTTTTAATTAACTAATATTTAACAAAACGATATCTAATAGGGCTACAGCTCTGGAATTTTCAACATAAGTAGTAGTGGCCTCCTAATTGGACTTTTGAAAAATAGAATTTTAAATTTTTATTTAGTTCTTTTTTAATTAGTTAATAAATATTTTACAGAACGATTTCTAATAGGGCTACAGCTCTGAAATTTTCAACGTAAGTAGCTTTGACCTTCTAATTGAAGTTTTGAAAAATATAATTTAAATTTTTTTAATTACCTTTTGAATTAATTAATTAATTAATTAATTAATTAATTAATTAACAAATATTTTACAAAACGATTTCTAAATGGGCTACAGTTCCGAAATCTTCAACACAAGTAGTTTTGGCCTTCTAATTGGACTGACAAAAAGAATATTAAAATTTTAATTTGTTTTTTAATTAATTTTTTCACAAAAAGTGACTTCTAATAGGTCTGCAGCTCTGAAAGTTTCAAGATAAGTAGTTTTGGCCTCTAATTTTGCTTTTCACAAACACGTGTTAAAATATTCTTAAAGGGGTGTTATTATTGTATTAACGGGGAATTTTTTAACTTTTCAGCGAGCGAAGCGAGCTCAATTTTTCGTAGCGATGAACCTTCCTGCGAGCGAAGCGCCAAAAACTGGGAACTATACACCAATGACGAATATCTGCAAAGCAGGGCCTCACAGCTAGCTAAAATATTGCACATGGTAAAATTGCGTACCGAAGCATGGGTATTCACCTAATCTAACAATAATAGCTCTTAGTACTAGTTTAATTCAGAAAAAAATAATTTACACAAAAATACAGTTCACTCTTTCAAAAGTGAAAACTTCGTAAAGTGAAATACGGAGATTGTGACCATTTTAACTTTGAAATTCTAAACTGCACGTTACCAGTGACGTTTTTAAATTCCCAATTTTTTAATATTTTTTCTGGTTCTTATTTCGAAAATATTCTCAGAATGCAAATTAAATCAATATTCATATCGCATGGGTAGTTTCATGTTTCGCTGGCATTTTCTTTTTAGCTACACATTTTATTATAAAAATAAATTGAAAGCACGATCCATCAAATACGAAAAGTAAGGAACGGGAATGAAACAGATTGACTGGGGGAAAAAAGACACAAGCTACTAAAAGAAGAAAGAGAGTATCATATTCCTCCTCCTCGAGATGAGACAGCCCTTCCATACATTTAATAAGATAGAAGATGTTTTGAATTCTCCGGATCGAAATTCAATTTCAGGAATCTAAGGTTCATCCCGCATTTAAGTTGAGGGGCAACGCCTACGCTGAACTGACAATAACCAGGAAGATTTATGTGAGTGAAGACGGTAATTTCTTTGACAAATCTAATCGACAAGAATCTTCGGCGAAAATGGCGTCTTCAAGGGACGAGCGGAAAAATGCCAGAAATGCAGGATTGTGCCGTCCACAATGCACGCATTCTTTGGCGAGATCCATAATGGCAGGGAATGCCATGCTGGGGGGAGGGGTAAGATTAAACAAAAGGGAATCCCTTCCCCTCATCTTTTGGAAAGGGGGTTTAATTTTAGGCAATGAAATGCCCAGATCCTTCCGTTGGCGGTGATTGATAGTATTTCAGCATTCACCAGGATTATGCCATTATTCAAGCGGCAAAATTACGCTGGCGTCAAGTTATGAAAAGAAAATGCCAGCTCTCTAAAGACATTGTCGTGACTTAACTGCGCAATATTGCGCTAGTTAGGGTAAATAAATCTTCTGTGCATGCCAACAGATTAGGGTTGGCACTTTTCCATTTGCCTTGACCACCGTCAGCAGCGTTTTCAAATAGCGAGGAGTGCTCTGATCCCATTTGGTTCTTTTAAATATCTGTCTAGCAGAGACCCTGCTTGGAATAACTTTAATGGCTCGTGTGCTGAGAATATATTTCGAGAGATGTAGTTTAATGAAATCTTGAGGAATTATGCATGGCGGAAGGTAGTCCACTGTAAAGTAGGAGAGATGGTATCGTTGCTAAATAAATGAGCACTCGACTCAGAAACTTACATTTTAGAAGCAATTTGTAGAAGGAATGCTCCAACTTTAATTTACTTTATTGAGATGTCTAAGGATTGGGCGTGTCTTGAACGTTATATAATTCGAAAATGAGTAAAATTTTTGTGACTCCACTGGTAAGTAATACACTATTTGTATTTGTAAATACTACACTTTTATAACACACGCAATACAAGTTTTTAAATTCACGTTAAAAAAAAATCCGGCTATAATTGAAAACGTATGTTGTATAGTATTTTTTAAAAAGTAAATATCTCTTACAAAATTAGTTTTTCTTATTTTAAATGCCACTATATAATGACACTTACTCCTCATGAGTGCATAATGAGCTGTCAGAGATTGCAATACTTTAGCTTTAGACAGTATAATACGAATAATAAAATAATTTTATTTGTAATTCCGATTTGGTGTCTTATTTTAGATGGATGGTTTGGTTTCTTATTATTTCTTAGAACCAGGGGATCTATGTGTGAGGCGAAGTCAACGATTGAAATTCATATATCTGTAATTACTAAACAAATCTAATTATTTGACACCATGTTATTACTAAATAAATATAATGATCAGACAATATGTGATATAAGATCAACATAATATTAGTAGTAGCATTTGATTTACAAAAATGCTTCATTAGATTTTCAAATTTCAGACTGGGTTATTCCCATAAGATGCAAGATACAATCAATTATTTGATTGGTTAACTAATCATGATAGTTTAAATTATTTGAATGACAATCGAGAACAATTAAAAATTGGTACAACTGGAGTGTCAACACCCAATTCTGTAAATTTTTATATTTTTAAAAGTGTCTTAAAATAAAAATACTAACAAATAATTTTCAATCAGTCAAAGTTTTCGAAGTGAATGGAATAAATCTTTGCTACCTATAAAACTTATGGTACAAAATTTCTATAAGAAACCATATTAATAAGTTTCTCATTTATAATTAAATCTTGATGGATTAACTTCAAGGGGTCGATAAAGGATTAAACGTCCAAAATGTGGAACTTATTTCCTAATTCCATAAAATTAGGATACCACAAATTAGTACATATTTTTCTAACTTTACAGATTCAAATGAAGATATCTCTATTTCAAATTACATAAAAGGGTAAGAAAAGGGCAAAGTGGATCCCAGTATCCTATTTCCTATAAAAAAACAACGCATGCAGAAAATTGGTGTACATGTCAATTATAGCAAAGCTAAACTATTATAACTACCTTTCATCACATTTAAGAGGTCAAAAGAGGGGAAATATCTCAAAAGTGCAATTTTCTACTGTCTAACTTGTTATAAAGCCAAGGCGATGAAAATTGGTACACATTACTAAAAAATTGTACTTAATAAAAGTAGACTATAAAGATTTTAATAAACTACCAAAAAAGTCTCAATGACTTGTTTCACAAATATCCAGAATCTTGAAAATGTGTCTTTCAAAGTAATAAAGTTAGTGAAAGTTATCTATGCCAGTATTAGTTAACCACTCAGATAGTATAAAGTATTTGTTATCATACTAAGAGACAGGATGATGAAAATAGATTTAAAATGTTCCAAAGGGCATATAAAAGGAAACTAAGTTATTAAAATTGTAGATATTTCTTTTAATAGAGGTAGAAAATGAACATAACGTAATAAATATGAAATTCCAGAAAAGTGAATCTTCCCACACAAAAATGAAGCCGAAAATAAGTAAAAAATATTTCTAAAGTTGTTACAAAATTAATAAGTAGCTATTTACAAGAAGAAAAAAAAAAAAGAAAAAAAAAAAAAAGATTTTAAAAATTCTTACTTGAAGTGATATAATTTAAATACAGAAAACTAATCTTATTAACTTTCTTAAGAAAAAATTATCATGTATGTAAAGTTGTATTACACGTTTTAACTATTAAACTAAACATGATAAGTAAACTATAATACTTTAGCATTAGCTTTCAAAATTTTATTAAATGTTCTGCATTACTTTTGTTTTGTTGGAATAATTGAACTTAAAAGAAAGCATTTCTGTCATACTTTTTTTTCATCTCGTAGTATTTTAGTGAAAACTAGTAATAAATTATGTTTGTAAATGTGGTAATTACCTTCTTGTTCATCGTTTAGAAAATCTAATTATAAAGATGGTCGAATGAATAATATATTTTAAGGTCAAAAGTCAATATTCTAAAGCATGGCTTTAACTGAATTATAATTTTGTAACACAAATTAAAAATTAAAATTGCTATCGACAAGGGGCACCCTACTATCATTCTCAATCTTCTCCTAAACGTCCATGTACATTCAAATCGAGACACTTTCCGAACTCCTTTGTGAAGGTGACCCTAGGGATCTCCTTTGTTGTTCTATTGAAAGACGCCCCAATTGTCTCCGGCACTTCTACACGACTTACAAGATTCCAGCTGTCTTATCTGTACCATATGGACTACTCCGTTCTAAATGAGAATGGACGGATATAGCTTAATTGTCATTCCCCCTCTGCGGATTAGAAGACTTTCCCCGGGTGATATATATAAGTGCGCAGTATAATAAGAGACAGGTTCGGAATCGCAGTTTTCATTCACAATGGTTAATTAGACAATCGGTTATGAGTTCCACCGGACGCTTGTAGCAGCTGGGAATGTCCTGATTAGTCCCATCCACGCTCTGGGACCACTAAACAGAACAAGCACTGGGTGCTTAATGAGGCGGAGGAAGACAATTCCGTCACGCCAATTTCCGCGGATGGAAATTATGGTTTTGGTTTCGATTTGAATAAATTGTAAGTGCTTTTCTGGGAGATGGAAATGAAGGGTACCATATATAGGAGAGAGCTGATCAGGCTGTGGACATTTAAATAACAGAAGATGTGGTATAATGTCCAGTGAGATGCGAGGATTGCTGTCAAATATATCGGGAGTTATTGGGTTGTTGAATAGTAATGGATGGACGTTATTGCTTTTCGGTTAAATAGCAATCGGTGCATTAATTTTTGACAATGCAAACTGTGTCACATTGGTATATGTGAATGACTCTCATTTTCTCCAAAGAGTTGAATAGCATTAAATTGGAAAGTCATTGTTTACTTGGATGACGATAATGTATATATTACTATTAGGGAGGTGTATCAAAACGTAATGCATAATTGTTTTGCAAAGGTTTTCAAAAAGACGCTTAAAAAAAAAAAAAAAAAAAAAAAAAAAAAAGTAAAAATGAACGATGATCATATATTTTATTCTAATTGATAAAATAAAAAAAAATAAAAGTGCATTTGGGATTCGTGGAAGGTTATTAACAATTGCAGGTTTGGGTTTTTTTTTGCAATAAGGTGTCATTAACATTGAAACATTAAAAACTTAAAAAGTTTAATAGTAACTCCATAATATTGTGCCATATTTAGATTTAGCATAAAAAACATTGAAAAATCAAATTTAACAATTTTCCATTGAATGGTTAGTAATGTAAATGATGACACGGAAATGACAAATTAACAGAAAAGTTGTTTTTTAGTCAAGCATTTTTAAATAATTATTGCAGTTTTTTTTTTTTTTTTTTGTTGTAATAAGAGTTTTCTAAAGGTTAAATATGAACATGATACAACTTTTGCATTAATCAATTTTTAATATTAAATTATTAATTAATAAAACATTTTTTTTTTTTTAATAGAAATATATTTTTTTTACTTTCATGATATTTGTCATGGTTGGAGCCCCCTTCCTTCCAGATTTTTTTTTCTTTCCATTTTTCGTTTAGTTTTCAATATTTTACCAAAAATGCAAAGTTTACTTTTAGAGACGCATATTAAATTACATTTTAAATTAATTAAAGTTTAATTGAGGTAAAAATGTTTTAAAGTAAAAATTTTCAGTATTTCTTTTATCTTTACAAATTAATAGGAATATATGTTTTAAACTTATAATATGTGTCTCAAGTCAATTCAGATAGAAACGAATATTGAATTGAGCCATACATTTTTCAAGCAGGAAGTTTGGGAAGGTGTGCATCAAATTCTCTACTTTGTAAGTTATATCCAGCCTATCTCCTGGATGACAGCTAACACACGCCACTAGCATTTGAGATAACACCGATTTGATTCTCGAATCGACGATAAGTACTTTCTGCTTTCAAAAATAAGTCAAACACCATTAGAATTGCGTGTTTTAAGTAGGAGTTCTCAATTCGAAACTTTTTCCATTCGATAATTGAAATATAAAGGAGTTCCTTTTAAAAGAATAATCTTTAAGGATTATAATATTTCCAATTCTGCAACTATTATTATATTCTCAATTTCAAAAGAGAATCCCTTGAAATTGGGAATATTATAATAGTTTAGTTGTTACGAAAGTTTGGCTCAGTATAGCCTTCATTCGAGCCATGAAAAAAGAGGAATCACGATGCCCCACAGTATGTTCAAGACCATGATAAGCTTATAAAAAATAGTCGCCGGGAAATGTATGGACATTTTCGAAAGATATACGCATAAATTATCATTATGGTCGAAAAAATACCCATATTAAACAAGTATTTCATACTTTACAACCTTAAGTACACATCTATGTTATAATAGCGATTTAATAAGTTTGTATTCATATGCAATGTTCCATTACATTGGAAAATATACACTAAGTTTCAAAAATAAGTTTTATTGATAAAATAAAATATTTTTTTTTTTTTTTAATTTTTTTTACGGTTATGAAACATAAAAGAAATAAGAGTGACCTAATTAGTGTCAATTATTTCACCAAAGTCAAATAAACCATATATTAAAAATTTTATCTTTGTCAATTTTACTATCAACACTAATATACGTTAAATTGTAATTTTTGTTTTCAATCTTAATTGGACTGCGTGTGAAGTTCTTATCTTCAACTTCGTTAATTAATTATGTTCCATTAAATTTCATTTCTGATAGAGTTGCTTTATTAATTTTTTATAAGCATCTTGTTAAACATGACACAATTAATCTAAGTAGTTTCCGAATATTAATACCTAAAAAGTCCTGATATACGCGTCAGCCATTCACCTTTTTCCGCTTCAATGGCGTGGGAAAAATTATCTTTCAATATTGAGATTTTCCTTTCACTAATAAGTGGCTTGCTTTTCAACACAATGAATTGAAATTTAATATTTATGGTAAACTAAGTATTCTAGATCAAATGAAAAGATGAAAGATAGGGGTTCGTATTTAAAATTTTAAGGTTAGAGTTTAATTTATTTAGTAATTAGACCCCTTTCCTCTCCCCTCAATTAAACTGTATTAGGTAAATAAAGAATTATGAATAAATTGTTTTGGTGCAAATCGGAATATCTTACACGACTTTTAGAACCAAAGATATCGTTTAAGTTTATTTTGATTATTGTACATAGACAATTTATCTGGTGATATTGATATTTATTGAAATGAGCTCTTGTAAAAATCAATTTAGTTTTTAGATTTTTTGCACATAATAAAGAAAATAATATAAATATCACTTTTAAACGAATAAATAAATGACGATGATGATATTTATCCTCAGCATTAAACGAATTGTAAATTTATTACCAACAATTTTTAAAAAATGTAGTATGTAATTAAATACTTAGCTAAGATAAAACATACATAGTTTTATTTTGAAAATGTATACGAAAATCTCTTTTTATTATGAAATGAAAAATAAAATAAAATTAAAAAATGCTTTCACGAGTAACATTTAACAAAATATGTTTACTAATTTCAGATTGGCATTATAATATAATTTTATTTGTGTTACTCATTGCAAAGTGCCGTGAACTTTATCTTACACTCTAAAAAGAAGCCTTGGTAAGCAAACCTGCCAAGTTTCATGTTCAAAATTCCTTTCTACTACATGCTTTAACGTTTCACGAATGATGAAAAGCACTTCTAATTAAAAGCGCTATAAAGTAAAACCCACGTCCCAAGTCTTAAGCATGCTTAATCACACTTAGCCAAGAGCGCAAATAGTTCCGCAAGAGTCCTCGAGTGACAGCTCATCACGAGCAAAAGAATGAAAGCGAATGGGAAGCACATCACAAAAAATGGCCGTCCTATCTTAATAAAGAGGGAATCATAGTTTGAGGAGACGTTCTTCTTATCTAGACGCTTCCATTATCTCCAGACTTTTGCCACCAGGAAAAGTATCGAACGGGCCCTTGATTAATGTTTGTCCTTCTCTTCCAAGATATTAACAGCCGTTCCAGCCACCGTCACTTCATTTAGCCATTTTTTTTCTGCAAGAAATTGTTCTTCAAGAACTCTTTTTCGCTATGCTGAAATTCCTGTTGCACCAGACACGCCACTTCAGATGCCAGCGCTAAAGTTCTTTCTTCGGTGACGCCATTTTTGTTTTAGTTCGTCGCAATTTTTTTCTTAATCTTCTTGGTGAGGCTTTCAATTATCGGCTTATGGAACAGATATTTCTGGAGCATGTAACCCGATAGGATTAACTCTTAATCAACTAATTTGATGAATTATTCATGTTCGATCAGTAACAAAAAAAATTAACGTATCTAGGGTGTGAAGAGGTTCATTTAGTCCAAGATAGCTTCTCTGATGTTTTACAAGATGTCGTTATTGAAACATCGATGAAGTCATAAATATTGGAAGCCTCGTTGAAAAATTATATGCTTGTTACAGTAAGAAGAGCTGGTGTTTGGAAGTAATTCCGACTTGGATTGTTATCAAAACGATAATTTGAAAAATTGAAGAAATTCTGTTTTATTGCTTCTTAATTGAGATAAATATATAATGATTATTTGATAGAATTATATAAACATTTTGAAATACAACTTTAAATTATCGCACTCTAAATTCCATTTGCATTCAGAATAAGGTTTAATGTAATAACTTGGTATCTCTTAAATGCAAAATACTGTCGCAAGTTTCACTTAATTACTTGACATTTTAGTTCAAGAAAAAGAAAATCTAGGCCAAAATATTAATTGGAAAAAATAAAAGCTGCATTTTTGCAAAACTGTCTGGATTTAAATCGAAAACTTTTTAATTTATTTTATTTGATTGAATATTAAGAATAATTGTAAGGCTCAGTGTGCATATTTTATCATTTTACATTTTTAAAAAGTTTCAGACCAATTTGCTTTTATTATATATTTTTGTTTACTTCAAAAGTAGCTTCTTAACTATGATTATGAAGTGATAATACATTGCAGTGCACTGAAATAATGTAATAATGTTGGAATATACGCGACTATATATTTTTCTGAGCCCATGAATGTTTTCATTTACTTGATGTTGATAAATAGAAATTGGGGAAATGCTTAGAAAACATGTGTGGTATTAAGTCACTCGGTTTGATGGTACAGAATTGTAAAAGATTGTTCAGCCTAATTTAAATTCTGCTTTTCTTTGGAATAAGTTTTCTGTAAGTATTAGTTTCATAGTAAAACGTACATAGATAAACCTATGGGTGGATTTTTTTTAAATGGACCAAACACTGTCTCCTGAATTTTAAACACATTTAAATAGTGTTTTAAGAAACTGTGTTTTCATATTTATGTAAAATGCAATGTCACAATTTTGGTTTCAAATAATAAAAAATGTATTTTTGTTTCAAAAGCGAAAGTAGTGAAATATCAATTGGGGGACGAATTGCGGTACAGAAAACTCATTTTTGAACAACTTAACAACTTTTCAAGTATTTTTTACCTCCTTAACCTTTGAGAAAATCATATTTAAGCCTCCTTATACTTTTAAAAACTGTTTTTTTTTTATGTTTTGGAACGTTTTATAGCTATGATATTTTTTATTTGGCTGTTTTATGGAGTGTTTCCTGGATTTTCTGTCAATGAGTGAATTGCCAAATTCGCATTCGATTCAATTGCGTGGAATGTTCAAGAAATCAAGTTATTTTTTGCTTAATTTGAAGGAGAGTATATACTTCAGAGGAGTTACTAAATAATGGAAAATATATTGTTGTTAATTTAAGGGGATTTGGCACCCCTTGTTTTCACAAAAAATAATAAAAATATAAATTTTATATTGTTTTTGTATGCTCATAATCTTTGAAACCTTCTACTTATTCTGGAAAGATTTTGAGCTGATCCGATTACTACAATTGCAGAAAAACTGTATTTTTATGAAGAATTTAGCATTGCTGCAATAGCTCCTTTGATGTTTCAAACGCATTTTTCTCAGTTCGTGATTTTTGAAATTCCCACCTTACTCAAAATGCTAAAACTTAAGCAAATAGGAATGAAATGACTTGAATTTTTTTTGTGTTATTCTTAATATCTATTTGACAAAAATAGGTATGGGTTTTTGAATTAAAAAAACAAAACTTTATTTTAACAAATTTAAATGTTGAAAAATACCCGTTTCTTACACGCTGTTTTTACAAATAGGTACAGTAATTATCGTTTTTCTCGAAAACTATTTTACTTATTCTAAATCCGATGCCGAAAAAGTTAGAGCATATTACTAGGAACATTTTTTTTAAAAAATCAGAAAAAAATATTGAAAAACGAAAAAGAAGTTAGAATTTGAAATGTGATGAATCTTTTTAAAAAATTTAAAATTTCGAAAATTTAGAGCACTATGTAAACTTCTTTTTAATAAAATTGAGTTTTTACTTAGTAATACATCCAAATATGTAAAAATCATAATTTTAACGGCTTAAATAAAAAAAAAGTTTGAAGGGTACCAAGTCCCTTTAAAATTAAATTTACAACGACAATCTCTATTGAAAACCCTCTAAAGGAACCACTCACTGTTTTATATCATGAAATTCCCTAATTAAAAAAAATTCTGTAATGCAGTTTATCAATTGATTGCATTGCAAGAAAAGAAGAAAAACTCTCGCAGTAATGAATTTATAATTGCATATAAATTTATCCAAATATTATGATGCAAATCATTATGAAGAAGTGCAATCTACATTTCGACTCTAGAAAATGCAAAAGAAAGAGAAACAGTCACAGATAACAGGTCTTAATACAATAGCCTTTTGTAATAGCCTTAATACAAAATAAACTTTTACAAGAGCAAATAAAAAAAAGTATGAAAATATCACAATACTAAAATTTTGTTAGTTAAACACAATTAGTTTTCCTTGACTTAACTAGTAACGTGTCTCTGAGGATCTATACATAAAGACCATTTTTTATAATTTATTAATTATGAAAGATCTATTTTAAAACAGATCTCAATAATTTTTGGCTGATTCTGAAGGACATGGCATTGACACACATAGGTGGTTTATAGATTTTAGAACTGCTTAGCATTTGGAACAGCGACTCAAAAATTATATACCAATGATAGAATTTGGCATTTCTGAAACACTAATTAGACATCTTAGTATTACTATACCACTAAAATTTAGAATCGTATATGACAGAGAATTGCCTTTACTTTTTAACACCGTTTTATTAAAGTTCATCAGAAATGCAAGTATTATCAACAATGGTACTATTTTCATTTAAAGTATACAGCTTCTGGCACATGATATAGATATAATTGCTAAAAAACTCCAATGCACATAAACAATAGTTCTATGCATAAACACAGAAAATAAATGAATTTGGTAATCAACCAAAATAAAACATAATATTTTTCATGATAAAAGTATAACTGCCTAATCTCTGCTTTTGTTTCTATGTTTGTCTAATTTTGAAGCTGTTATAGTGTAACCTCTGTCTTAGATCCGTAATAAATGCTTTTTGCAAATATTTTTGATCAAAAATAATCAAAACGCATTACTGTTTTTCTAAAACCTCGTTGTTTGAAAAAAGATTTTAAATCCCAACTTTTCAATATGAAAATAAGAAAAACTTCTGTACGTTTTGTATTGCGATTTTTCCACCTGTCCCATTATCTGAAATTGTCTCAAGAAACACGTATTATAAAATTTGAAGTTCTCGCTACATCAATGCTAATTAATTTATACTCATAATTAACAATTTATTTAGAAATATATTGGTTTCTATCGCATACAAAATTCATTATTTATGTTGTTGTTTTTTTTTTGTTTTTTTTACAAAGCTACCCAAAGTTGAACAATGAACATACTGAAATTCTTAAAATTCTTTGCAACGCTCTGTAAGCGTAATACAGAACCTCTTTCATACCAAGAAGACGATGATCGATTAAATTTATCACCGTCTCCCTCGCACTTTTAATCCAAAATTAATAGAAACACTCAAACGAAACTTTCCACGAACTTCCTAAATTACACCTTCCCCACCTACTCTTAAAAAAAAAAAAAAGACATCGACATAAATAATTTATCCCCCTTTAATGCAAATGCAGATTTGATCGAAAAATCTCTCAAAAAGCGTTTCCCTCAATGAGTAACGAGCCTTGTTTAATGTCCCCATTTTTTTTTCCTTTATATTATTTACGACCCAATCTTCCCCACAGAAAAGTCCTCCACAATGTCCTCAGCATTCTCATCCTCTTCAATGGATTTGGGGGTTCTCCGAGGTCGATACTGGACGGGCCCGAATTAGAGATCTTCATTAGGAATGGGGTCCGACATCAAGAGAAAGTCCCAGATGGGCCCTAATGAAGGCTTCGCATAAGGACCGAAGAAAGGAGCCCAAGATTCCAGTCCTTAATCAACGACACATAACGAGATCTGACTTTTCTTGGCGCTTTTTTTTATTATCTTATTTACTCTGGCGTCCTTTTCTGTCGTCTCGTTTAAATAGTCATGCCAGACGGGGTAATGAGTGCATGTGATGGAAGTGGCGATTGTGAAGGATTTCGGGGTAAATACTATGGTAAAATAGAGCGAAGTGAGTATTTCGGTTGATATCTACATTAGCAATGTTAGAGGGCAAAGTTACGATGAGGGTTTTTTTTTTCTTCTTATTTTGCCCATCCAAACTTCCTTATCTTACTTCTTAGCAAGGAATAAAGTGCAAAACCATAAATCGGGAAAATTTGCAGGTATGTCTGCGAATAATATTCCAAAAATGCCTTGCTATAAAAGTAGCTTGATAATGGATGGAATGATTCATCGGCATCAGTGTCAATCCAACAGCAACTCGAAACTGTGTCTTAAGTTATTGCTAGTGAATGCAGTAATATACCGTTATGGGGATATCATTCTTTTTGAGAATTTGTTGATTTGTTATTATAAACGATAACTGATACGATTTAGCTACATTTTCTTAGAGCAAATCTATTCTTGGTTTACTACAAACATTAGAAGATTGCGCTCTGTGAAAATTGATAATCCACGAAATATGTAAGCTGTTACAAGGATACAATAATTAATGATGTTCGTTTTGATACAAAGTATTTTTAAGAATCCGGTTCTTAATTTTGATTAATGTAAAAATATTTCAAAATGTTTACAGTTATTTGTATATATGATTAAAATGAAAATAAAGTGCAGATTAATAATTCAAAGAAAAATAAATAAATGTATTTAAAGCTAATATGGAAGACCTAAGACTATCTAATTATTGAAAAGAAAATATAAGAATGAATTTGGTTTACATGAACTTTGAAATGTAAAAAATATAATAAACATTCTAGATAAAACTGCCTAATTTATTATTACTCATGCATAATTTATATGAAAACTCATTCTGACACGAGGTGAATAAACAGTTTTCTTCCTAATTACAATCTTGGCATGTTGCAATGTAGTGAATATTGTTACGTGCACAGTTTTGACTGCAACGCTTGATAATTTAAATAGTTAATTACAATTTTTTTCTTATGTAAATAATAAAACTTCTTTAGAAATTTTTATTTACCAGTTTTAGTATCTCTAGTAATTCCAAAAAATACTTAAATCTTTTTTTTTTTTTTTTTTTTACTATGTGGTTTATTATTATTTTTTTTTTCCTTTTAAATTTTAGTATTTTATTTGCAGAAATAAATTTCTACTATTGCTAATTTAAAAAAAACCTTGTTTTGTTATTTTTTAACAGGAATATTGAGAAACTGCTCAAAAATGGTTTAATGTTATTAAATGGTGAAAAATTATAGGTGGAATGTATAACAACCGTAGAGTAATAATACACTATGTCCTCGTTATATAATGTATCATGCATTCGGAATATTTTACGCGTTTGTAATCTTTCCCATTTTTTCTGATTTCTCGATTTTTTTCTTTTTTTTCCCCAAAACTGATGTTTTAGTGTTAAGCGTGCCATAGAAGAGAGTTCCAAAAGACGAGAGTTCCAAATCTAATGGCCTTGCCAATCCAATGACGTCGCAGTTCCATTTGGACCGATCTGATAACAGAAGGGTTACACACGACCACTTCACGCCATTCCAATTAGTCACTACAAGAACAATGGATGAAGTGTTTCTTTAGATTTAGGTAGCTTTTTGACCAAGAAATTAAATTTATAGTTAATTTTTTTTTCAAATTACCTATTTATAAATTGAAAAAGTATCTTTATTTTATGAATACAAAAGTATAAGTACGCAGTAAAAGGTACATAATACTTCGAAATTTATGTTATTAGAAAATTAATTACATCCTGATCAATGCCACAAATCTGGATTTTTCCCAATTAGACGTAAATATTGTACGGGGAAGTTCTCTCTTGAAATAACGCTTGGAAAAATTCAGATTACTTGTAAAGGATTTGGATGTAGTTGATCAATTTTCGTTCAATGATATTTTGTGGAAATGAAGATTTGAAAGAAAAATCGTAGCAGCTGATATTGAATACCTTCTTGCTCGAGAAAATGGAATGCTTTTAGAAATTAACGTGTTTGTACCTTGGATATAAAATTAAACAAAAATTGAAAGGGAAAAATTAATTTTGGCAACAATCTAGGCATGTGGCGCATGTTTTTGGAGTATTTTGGACGCTGAATAGATTGAAAAATTGGATCCGATTCAGGATTAATTTCCTATTAGGAAGTATATTTAGTAAAATAGTTTTGCTGTACGATAAAATAAAATTTTTATAAATTTCTTTTTTGAGTAGAAATTAAATTTTGTAATTACCTGGTTTCACTTATTCGACATTACTTTTGAAGAAGTGTAAATCTAGAATAAACTGCCATTGTCAAGAAAATTTTGATGAATATTACTAAATTTTGTAAGCTTTCTGCCATATTACGTATCTAAGAATTTGATACGTTGTAAAATCTTTGTAGGGGGAAAAAAAAGTACATGAAATAGTCATATTTTATTAGGAAGATAGTGTTTCCTCAATCATTCATTTAGCTGCAGTTAAAAAAGGTATTTAAGATTCTGTTCAAAGCGCACATTGAGGATCACTTAGAATAGAGTGACTACTTCTATCTCACACCCTTTCCCATTCCAGTAAGTTGCAACAGCAGATGAGAACAGCTGGTTTCAGCTCTCTTGAACTTATTGTGCCCTCTATTTACTCAAAGATCGAGAGAACACCCCTCATCTTTTTTTTTTAAAGAATAAAATCTCAGTTAAAAAATGTTCCCGCACATATAGTAAAAAATCTTTTGAAGAGAAAAAACAAGCATCAGCACACAAGTGCAATGGGCGGCAAAAATTCCTAACGAACTCTCAAGGTGAGATACACAAAGCAAATGTGAAAAAAAAAAAAAAAAAATTCCTCATCTTTTGAATTTGAAGTGGTATGGGAAGACACCGACAAAGACAGTTTTTTTTTTGTAGTTTTATTGTAATGCATGCACGTGGTTGCGAATAATAAATAGCATCTGAGAAAATACTTCTTTTGTTTTTTTATGTCGGTGTGTTACGGATATTTTGTAGAGCAATGATCTTAAAGAAAAGATATTTCATGTTTGAAGTTATTTATTGAGTGATTAATTGATCACAACAAAAAGTTCTTTGATGCTGTGGATCAATTGTCTAGACATGATTTTCTTGCTATGTTTGAGATGAATTTCTTATTCGTGCATTTCTAAAGAAATATTTCAATGTAATGTGAGGATTATGCATTTGGAGTTGAAAATTTGATGTGATGGATTTACTTTCGGAAGAAATGTAGCTATTTTTCGATATTAAGTAAAGATACACTGTTTCATATTAAATTTATAAGTTATGCTTATTTTATGCATAGTGTTTATTTAAACCTTAAATATTATTTCATAATTTACATAATGTTTGTCTCATTATGTTTTACATAAGAAAAACATTACCATTTTAATCAAGCTGATTAAGCTAAACTTAAATGAAATCTCATTATGTTTATTTTAAAATAGCATTGCAAATAAATTGAGCACCGTATTTTAAAAACATAAGACTTTCCATCGAATACAAGTTTTGTGTAAAGATATATATGCAAAAAAAGTGTGATTCCTTTTTTTTACAATCATTCGTGAGAAACTTGTATTGCTGAAATAGAAAGGAAAGAATAGTGCATAGTATATTAAAAAATAAATTAGAAATTAATCAAATTCTCCAATGACGTTAAAATTCTTCGAACCAATTTGAAATATTTTAATAATCATCAAGATTAGTTTTGTTGAAACAGAATGACATGCTTTGATAAATTATTAGCTCAATTTATTTAAGAGGATGCAAAACTTTAGTTTTTTTTTTAAAAACCCGATGTTTTAAAAAAAAAACATTATGATTTTTCCTTTCTTGTTTCGATACAAAAGAATTAATCGGCTTATTGCTCACTTTCTAAATGTTTAAATATTCATCTGGTAAAAAAAGAAAGACTTTTCATCCTTCAAATAGCTTATTTATAATTGTAATCTTGATTAAAAATTCATTTTTTTGCATGTAGAAAAAAAAAAATTCTTCGCGATAAATTAATTGTAGATATGTTGTTCTGCAAAAGAATAATTATAGGAAAGAATATATTTCTTCTATAAAAATATGCTTTAAATCCTGTCACATTTTAGGAATAAAAGTTAAAATCTTCCCAAAGCATATTCTATGATTCTAATCCGATAAAAAAAAGAGAAGATATTAGTTTTATTTTGCTTCTTCCCAAGGGATAGCTAGGAGACGGAGACTTCTGAATTTAAATTAGAATGAGAAGTTGTTAAGATTTAAAGGAACAGAAATATTTTTGGGGTTGTTGCAAATATTGTGTATTTTCAATAAGAAATGCATTTTTTCCATTTCATTACATAAAGATGGTTTATGAGTGTCCCGAAGGAAAAAACAGGAAGGCGCTTCATTTATTGGCGAATGTTTCCCTACAGATTATTCATAGTCTATGGTAACCAAAATAGAGTATTGCTAATGAGATATTTTCTGCGTTGATGTAAAAAATTCTTTATGCATACTGACTTTGAGATAATAGTGCTTCAATTAGGTTACTCTCATGTATTGAATCTTATTAATTTGTTTATTTTTGTTTCATTGTGTGTTGCAACTCAATGAATATGTAACACTTTTGATGATACAGTACCACAAAGAAACCTTTGAAAAAATATTGTTATGAATATATTAGTTTTATATTTTTTGTCAAATACATTCATATATTGTAGACATAGAGTAATTTTAACACAGTGCCACCATTAGCAATTACAAAGTATTATTATATCAGCATATATGTTAATATAAAATGTATAGTAAAATATGTATGTAGTTAATATATTACTAGGTAATGTTATGTCTCCCCAAAGCTTTAAAATGAAGATAATTAAAATGCTGGATTGTGTGTTTACAAATATTTGACAATAAGAAATACTAATATCGATCGTTATCACAAAAATATATTTTAACATTGTTTGAAAGAAACTATGTGAAAAAACTATATAATATTATATGACTAGCTGAGGGGGCCCACTTTGTGAAAACCGTCATTGGTTCCAAAAGCTCATTTGTTCCAATTATTCGCCCCAAAAGGTTAAGAAGCGCATATTCTTACATGAATACATGAACATGGATATGCTTACATGGATATATTATAGAGAATGATTACAGAGAAATCGAATAATTAGAAAAAATAATTCATATCACATGTTTTTTGTTATTGTTGTTTGGAGCTATTTGAGTCATTTAACTAGTATAAATGAAACCACCTTTTTTTTTAAACGGTCGAAAGCAACGGTTGTTTCAGAGTACAAAACCTGGAATGCCATCTTATATGATTGGCTCCGAACGGGAAAATTACTGTCTTCATTAAACTGTGGATGCCTTTACAAAGCATAGAGTATCCGGAATTTTAAAATGTATCAAAAGGAAACCGTGTAGAAACTTACATCACATTTTATCAAGTGTCATGTATTTAACGTGATGTTAATGGTTCGTCAAGAAGTATTAACTTCGTAGAGGATCTAACAAAGCACCAAGAGAGTGTGTACATAATATAATATTCTCCACTTAGTGTCTGTAGGAAAGTAGCTAGAATTTGATGTTTTATTATTTATTAACTTGCTTCTTATTACATCAGAAGTTCTATTGTATCTAATTTATTTCTTAAACTTATTTTATATATTTACTTAAAAATGGGAGTAATACCTAACAGTGACTGCAATTATTATATTCGTGTTTTAATTAACGCTTGTTTAAAAAATACATACTTGTTTAAATAATGATACTTGCAAACAATTAAATTTCAACTAAAAAAAATCTTGTATCCAATTTTCTAATAAGCAACTAGAATGAAATATGTGTTATTAACAGTTTTTGATTCTAAGAACCAATCAAGCAAGTGAAAGAAAAAATGTTAATGAATTCAATTTCATTTTCCAAAACTGACTGTTGCATCAAAATTGTAGCGAACTGAGTACTTGTTCTATTCTTTAGGATACAACTAACTTCAGACAGTTTGATGCTTTACTTCTACGTTACCACCAGAACTACTACGCTATTCATCGGAACATTTCTTGAAAAATAAAAATGTAACGCCATGATTTATTCTGAAAAATTTTATACAATGGAGAAAAGAGCTTCTTCCAGGAAAGCCTCATCCAACAAGAAGCAAGATCGAATTTTTGTGTTTTTCTTTCTCTGCCAAGCCAAAGTTATGAAATCCAGCTCATGTATGCGGGTGAGTTCTTCCGGGGCTAAACCTTTATTCATCCTTTCGCAGGGATTTTTCATGATGTAGCTGAATTTGTCAGTTTGGGTTTGTTTGTTCTGCATTGTTAGGAGTTGACACCGACGAATACTGGAGGGTTGATACGTTAGGATAGTGGAAATGGTTTATTTCGAACAAAGAGATAATATCTAATAACATTAATAGATATGATGTGGAATTAGAAATCTGTAGTGATAATAATGTTCTGGAGTATTAAAGTTGAATTTATGTTTGAGGGATTAAATCGTTAAATAATTGATATTTAAATGCTTATTTGAGGAATTGGTTTTGTAAAAATTTAAAGTTTAATTGGTGATTAGATATTCTGAAATCTTTTTCAATAACAAACAATCGGTGAATATCGTGAATTAAAAAAAAAAATCCTCCCCAAATAAAAAACCCGAGCAATTTAGTAATTTAGATGAGGAATTTACCTTTTTCTGAAATCCATAAATTTAGTGGTCAAGTTCATAAGAATCTTGATAATTGAAATGTTTGGAATATAAAATACAAAATGTTGGATGTATATGAATCTTCAGTTTAGTTTTCCTTCGTAGACGATAGTTCTAAAATTTAATTATTGCCACATTTTATAACTGTATTATACGGGGACATAAGAGATGTGTTAGAAGACGAAATAGATATGACAGACAATGAAGTGAGTACTACATAGGACTGCTTTTAGTGTCAGTTTAAAATAGTGACCTTAGGAAGTTCGATAAAATGTCCCATGTTCATCATTAAAGCTATTAAAGTATTTACTTGTTTGAAAGCATTTTTATTGGCCATGGCAAATTATTTCAGTTAGTTTTACATTTTACACACATATTTAATATACTGAAAAAATTATACTAAGGCTCAGTTATTTAATTCAAACATATTTCTCTCCTCCTGAGGTTAACGTTCCCAGACAATCCCCCTCGTGTAATATATCAAATATAAGGTTCATAGCTAAGTTAGTCATCAAACTCAATAAATTGGATACAATTTTTGTTTGCTCCTAATGATTGAATTTATATTATCACTTGCACAATAAAACCTATACTGAAGCAGAAGGAGATTAATAAATGTCATCCAATTGAAGAAACTTGGTGTTTGAACTAGATGCATTACAATAGAAGCTAGCATAGAAGCAGTCTTTCAGCGATTGTTATTGTTAAAATTCAACTTGTTTAATTTTGAAGTAAAAAATGGTTAGCCAACTACTCTAAATACTTATGTATGTGCAATGGAAGGATACTTTGAAACATTGTTTATTTGTGTGAATTTAAAATAATATATGAAACAAAAATATAAAATTATGTTGAAAAGTGGCACTAAGTTTTATTTGAGATAAGTAATCTACTTCATGATAGTGTGATGCCTAAATTTGACTTGAATTTTTTTCTTTGTTTGATGAAGTGATATAAGTTAGGTCATAATATTTGATAAAATTTGACTCAACTAATTAAAATAATAGTTTCTGCAAAAGAAAAAATACATATCCAAAGTAGCACAAAATGAAATTAAACGAATCACCAGGTTTACAACCTTTCCAAAGCTATAATTTACGATTAAAACTTTTTTACCAATTTAAGTTTCAAACATCATAACAAAGCTGCATGTAAATTTCACAATAGACGAAACTTTTTAGAGTTTCAAAGCACAAAAAATAGATATTTAGATTTTATTATGTCCATTTCAACATAAAATGTTGCATTTAATTTAGTAAGTTTCTTTTAAAACATTTGCGGAATGAGATTTTATTCTTAATTAGTGTAGTTATTGATTCCACAAATGATTAACTATTCCATTAAATGCTAATGTTTAGAAATATTGAACTATTACTTTAATAAAACTTTAGAATATATAATTAGAATTGAAAATAACCATTTAAGAAAAAGAATACGAAGCCATTTAAAAGATGCAAGAATGGTGATTTATTGTAATAATATGCGATCAAATACAATTGAATTGAAATCAATTGTTAAATTGTTTTAAGTATAGTCTTTAAACATATCGAATTCTCCAAAACAACAATTACGGGTTTCAGTTCTTGTTCTGCAATAAAAAAAAATATACGATTAAATGAGAATATCGATTTTATTCCTTAGTTCCAACCCCTTTAGAAATTCCGTAAACTTAAAAATTAATTAGCAGAAAAAAATTACCGGAAAGAAAATGCATTAGTGTTTCTTCGTAATTACACCCGATTTGTATGAGGAAAATACAGAAAATTAGTTACATTTCAGATTGAATTTCTTATGTTAGTTTATTGGAGTAATTTAAGTGTCAAATATTATATAATTAGCACATACAATTACCTTTAATTGTTAGGTTATTCGGAATTAATTTTTTTGTAATCTCAGTGAATGATAATATAAGAACATGTTCATATTGGTAATTGTGTGTACATTATTCAGTGAAATCTTGAGTGAGTAGAAATCAACATATATTTTGAAATAAATGATTCGGAAAAAAAAAAAAAAAAAAAAAAAGCCCAAAGTATTTAAAATATTATTTACAAATGACTCATTGAGGACAACAATAAAACTTTGGTCTTCAGGTCTAAAACTTCACTCAAAACTTTCACGATTGACTTACAAATAAGTTTAAAAAATGACATATTTCCATTTGATGAGTGTGGTCTGATATTTATTTTTTCTTAAAATATGACTTTCTTCTTTTATAAATTGTGTTTATTACACATTTTATAAAGATATGTTCTATAAAATAGAATCAATGCCGTTCTAAATAAGTGCGTTTGAATTATTGACAACTAGTACATTTTTAAATTTCGGATGTTCATGTCTTTTAACTAGTTTCTTCGTGGCAATTCAATTCATCAACTATTAAATTAGAAAGGTTTTCTTATGCGAAATATTGTCTAAGAGCAATTCGCATAACTACATATGTTTCTCGTATAATTTATTCATTTAATTCTATTTGTTTAGAGACTTTTAGATATACCATAGATATAAAATAGTGTTTTAGAGAATTTCTTTGTAAAAAAACTTGCATATATAAACTATAGAAACAATATTACTGGTAATTATAATATGAAATAGAGTGTTATATTACTTTATAAAGGAATGGTACAAGAATCAATTGCGTGGAGATATTTTTAAAATTATAAATTTTACCGGAAGACTTCTTTTTTTTCTACAGTGTAATTTTAATAAATATAAATTAATTTAAATTTACTTCGTATTTCTTAGGTTAACCATTTGAAAATGCAATAAAAGTGTTGGTTAGTTGAAAAGTGAAACGTTTATGAAATTAAAAAATATAATATCAAAGCGAAATTAATAAGGAAATGTATCTCATTATCAACAGCTTATTTAAAATGGAAACTAATTGGAGTATCTACAATGTAACCTTAAACTTGGGATGAAATTGGAATTGTTTATTGAGCGATAATAGTTTCATTTTCAAGACATTTTATCCGACATTTTTAAGGGTGTACACTTCGATCAAAAAAGTTTTACTGCTCCGTAAAGAATTTATTAAATAATAAAATTATTGAAATAAAACCACTACAGGCAATGCGATATTAATGAACTGAATTCAACGGTAGCAAAAAATGACAACACATACACATCCAAGTATACAGGTGGATATAATTTAAGGAACTACTAATGAAAGTTGGAAACCTACTTTTAGTTTATTGTTTTGGTTAAAATTATTAATAAGCTTAAGCTTACATTGCACATTTTTTTGTTAATTAGGTTTAAAAAAAAAAAAAAAAAAACTGTTTGAAAACCATGGAGTGTTTAAAATTGTGTAGAGAACATATTCCGTGGATCCCATTCCTTTACACATTTTCGTGCAATGTTTCTGAATAACAGTTGATGCAGAAAATAACAGGTTTTTTTCTCTGATACATTATGTATTGTTTTTAATTGTAATTTATGTTTACGAATTATATCCGAACTGTAAGTAAAAAATATAAGAAAGTTAAAATTATAGTTTTTCTCATTTTTAATTTATGTTTAGCCACGTTGACAAATATTAGGAATCCATTTGCTAAACAAGTGTTTTAGATGTTGTTAGTGTTGGCTAGATGATTTACAAATTGTAAAATATATTGTGCGTACTACTTTTGCAAAATGTACCAAGTTTTAAATCAGCTATTCATTTTTTCCCCGGGTATTAAGCACTTTACCATACTTTCAAACTTATTTACAACCGACTGACTAATCAGCTATGCCATTACGTATGCACACTAAATTGTTTATTCAAATGTTTTATCATTATGTATTATTGAAAAAGTTTTCATTTCAACCAAATAGAAGAATGGAGGTAACTTTTGTATGTTTACTCATCACGAATATTATCACTTTTACTTTTTAAAGTGATTGCGAGTAGAATCATTTGGTTTTAACTGAAAAGCAGAAGTATTCAAATTGGATTTAAATGAAGCGATAAAATGATTGATTGTATTGCTGAAATTAGAAATGGAGTTATAAATTTATTATATGATTATGAAAACTAAAGTAATAAAAATAAATCTCCTTCGGGCTTAAAAAAAATGAAAACCCACCCTTAATAAAATACAAGATGAGCATGGGTGCTCCCTGGAAGGGTCAAAGAGGTGCACTTGTACCCCCTGGCTTTTGAAAATAAAAAATAATGTAGAGGAAAAAAGTAGTGGTACAGAAAAATAATGTATGGTGGGAATTTGGATTTATTCAATTCCATATAAAACTAATGGAAAAACTATTAATTAACATTTTTTAGGAAATCAAATTATCACTTTTTGAAAAATTAAGGTTTAGCCTCAAACTTTTCTACTTTGCAGCCTCTATATGCGATCTGTACCCCTCTGAAAATAGTCCTGCTGGTGCCTATGAGGATAGGAGAGAAATACAGGGTGTCTATAAGTTAGTTGGACATGTAAGTTAAAATATATGTGTATAACTTTTAACAACTAGGCATTATTAACCATTCTTTTTCTCCAACTAACTTATGTTCATTATGCAATTTTGTATGAAAAAAAAATGTTTATCATGCCTAGTTATTATGAGTTATACAAATCTATTTGATCTCCATTTCCCAACTAATTTATAGGCATTCTGTACTTTAAGCATGTGAGATATTAGAGCTCTATGTAATATTCTGTATACTAACTGTTTAAACAAATTGTCTTATGACAGTCATTTAACTACAAACTCTTATTGCCATTAATTGATTTCATGTCAATTTCTAAATATAACAAAGACGCTCATGGTCTAACATACAATAATATTCCAGGAGATGTCAATCGACACAAACAAAAAAAGATAATTTTGAAAAGCATTAACGTTAGCACTAATCAAATAGTTAATACCTTTTGATATATAGTACTCGAATGGCTAACAGTGTGAGATAAACTGTATAGTGTAATGTGACCTAAAAGGAGAGAGATCAACAAGAAAGAGACTCAAAGAATAGAGTAAAGAATAATATCCATTTTTATTAATGTCTGTGAAGCAGCGATTACAAAGTGAGCGTAAGAATAGATATATATATTTATATATAGATATATATTTTTGGCACGAACCCAATTCAGAAAGTGATCCGTTACGCTCGAAATGTGTCATAGAAGAAGAAAAGTATCGGTATAGTACATATATCACAGTTGACACTCGAAACAATAGTTAAGGCCTTTTTTGTCCGCAAATATGTCTCCCTGTTGCTAGAGCTCACTAAGCTAATCTTTTTTTTTTTTTTTTTTTTTTTTTTTTACTTCGTTTGTTCCAGTACTGGTACGAAGAAAATTTGGCTTGTCAAAAAGGAATGAAATGGGAAATTTTAGATGGAGTCCATTTATTTACTTGCTTTTGAAATTGGAGCTTTTGCATTTATTCATTGACAATTCTACTTGTTATTTTTTATTCGTGAATTGTCGAAGTATTTTCTGAGTTTTTATTATAAATGGGAAAAAAATTGAAATAAATGTTTTATTTTAAAGTACAGAAGAGAAAACGCCTTAATTTTTTTTCTTTTCGATTTCATTTGAATTCTTATAAATTCGCTCCAAAGCAAGTAGCATCGGTTAGCATACATAAAAAAAAAGTATTTTAAGTATACATGAAATTTGCTAGATGCATTAACAAAATTATTTATCATAATTCTTAAATACACTGCTATTCGGATAGAAAGCAGTTTTTTAATGAATAACTAAATATTTTAAAACATATTTATATAATATTATTTGCATTATTAAATTATTTCTTGGCGGAAGTAACAACTTAAAAATTCATTGAAATTACTTTACAGTTATTATTAAAGTAATGAAATAATGCTATGCACATTTATATGATAATGGCTTTGCATATTGACTTTTTCAAATAACTTAATCATCTCTAGAAACTTTCGTAATCGAAATTACTAGAAACTTTTAATCACTCAAGTATAAGCGCCTGTATAAAAAAATGCTCTCTATCTCTTGATTCGGTTTAATAAATTCTCCATTTCGGAACAACAGATACTTTATATTTTTCCAACTGAATAATTAGCATCTAATTTTCACTATTTGGTCGAATTAACTAGATAGTCACTTTCCTGTCTATGACATAATGGCTCTTCGACTAGTAGCATGTGTTTTAGTACATTGGAAGCTTATGATGAGGTTCGAAGAACTGTGGAGTCACCTTCTTTCCCAAACTTATAAAATAGATCACCATTCTCTAAAATACGCCATCTCTGAAGACTTTTTGCAAAGATCATATCTCTCCATGACCCTCACCATATAAGGCTCGTGAGACTTGATAAAGAGGAAAAGTAGATGAAAAACACCACGACAGAAGCACTTCCGAACGCAGCTGTAGACAGTGAAAATCGTCCTCAGCTGCGTAATGTCCCAGAAGTAAACCCAGAGAACATTGCAGATGCTTAAAAAAGTTGAGCATTCCAATATTCTTGGAATGCTAAGTGAGAACGTGGATGAAAGAAATGCCACCCACTCAAGGGCAGTCAAAATCAAATATTTACAGTTTATTACTCATGAAGGATATGAAATTCATCTTTTAAATAGATGAAGTGCCGTTAAAAGTTTTGTACAATCTCAGTTAATTTTAATTCTTTCTGGCAAATGCACAATTGCATTCTGTTTTCTGCATTTCAACTTACGTGACTTTGATGAGGATGGGAATTGTAGCTTCTGCATACGGCAATTTATTTACTCTGACTGTAATATTTCAAACCTTTGTGACTTTAACGAATTTACAGTGTTTCATTTGTGTGTGTTTTTTTTACTTTTTTGTGTTTTTGAATTCTTTGATGAACATATTTTTGAAATCAAAAAGTTTTCTATATACGATTTTTTTTAAACCCTTACAAGCATGAAAATAATATTTAAACATCTTTTGGGGATTTGTTACTTATGACTAAAAATAATAATTATAAAAGTCTTGAGGACTGAAATTCTTTTTTTTCAAATACTTAAACAAAACAATATTTTAGTTTATCCTTCCTAAAAATTTTAATGATATCCATTGGAAATCCAAAACAAATGAGCGAAAAATTGAGTTTTTATTTATTTTTAGGTAAAAGCTTATCATTTTATTTTTGAGTACCAATTTTAATCTTAAATTTTAAATGCCCCCCAAAATAATATTTTTTTTATTGTTTTATTAAAAAGTCCGTTTTAAGTAAAAGTCCCCTGATATATGAAATCTATTGGCAATCTTTGGCTACGACTATCACTTCAACAATCTGTTGCGATTGTTTATAATTGTATTTACAGTTCATAACAAATAACATTTGTGTAGGCAAGTAAGAAGTTTTTGTGATGTACAAAGACGTGTAAAAACATGTTACTACTTCAATTCAGTATTCCTTAAGCTTCCTTTATCAAAGTACTGCTCTTAACAGATTATTAACTTTTGCTTCGAGCTCCGTAAATGGTGCTAAGATACACTTATTCTGAAACTTATTAAGTCTTCAGATCTAATCAAGCTTTGGACATTGCCACACATTCTTAACATTATGAATAAAATTTCCCACATCTCGACGAAGTGATGCATCGCCATATTTAATCGAACAGAAAATCTCACCATCACAAATTTACGACAGAATCTCAAATCCATGCATCCGATCTTACGATCAAGTACATCACACTTTTAATAGTAGCACAAGCCTCTTTATATGCGCATTAAAAAACCTTCTAGGTTATTCCAAAAAGTATTGCACTTTCAAATTCGTATCTCGGAGAAGAATTCCCTGTACCCAGATCCAAACGAATGGTCACAAATAAATTCCACAATTCGCCTCAGAGGACGGATCAGCTGTTCCTCAGCGAAGTATTCTGATGGAGGCAAGACGCCACCTCCCCTATCGCAAGCTCTCGGTTGTACAACTGATTGTGGACTGGTCAGCTCACGGGGTTGGATGCCGCCGCCAGCTGAGAGAAGACCCCTCTGTCTGGACCCTGCTTCAGTATGTTCCTGACAACCTCCAGATGTTGTCGAATGTAGGGCACTGTCGGGTGGAGGGAGAGGGTGTGGGATAGGCATCTTTCTGCCATGTCGAAGTCCTGACGCTCAAAATGGAGGACACAGAGGTTGTGAAGAGCCTTTTGGTTCACAGGATCTGTCTTCAGGACTTTACGGTAACACTGGAAGTGGAGGAAGTAGTGATAAGTTTTAATAAATCAAAAGTAAACTTTTTATGCCTTTAACAGATTCATCTAAAATATATGCTCTTTTGAAACGTTGTATCCTTAAGAGGAAGTCCTTGTAAGGATCATTATCTATACTAGTTTTGTTACAATCTTCTAGCCCAGTGCATTTAGAAACTACTTTGTAGGAAACCTTGACCTTGGTGAGTTAGGTACAAAAATGATCACTTAAGGAAATTACATACATCAAAAATTCGAAAATAGCGTCTAATATACTATATTTTATATTTGAAATCCTTACGTCAATGCATATACAGTGGCTCCACCTGCTTTTGTATTTTGCTATTTTAATTTTTATTTATAATAGATACACATTAAGTGAAGAGAATTTGTGTCATTTTATTAAGTGATCTTTGTCGTACCTACTCACCAAATTTCAAGGCTCTAAAGGATGTAGTTTCTAAATGCGCTGGCCTAGAATATTATAACATAGCGAGTATAGGGAATGATCCTTACTAAGACTTCCTTTTAATTACCGTGGACATTTTGAATGACACATACACCAATAATATTACTAAAATTAAGCTGAAAATACTGTAAGTACGATGGTACATGTGGTCCAAGGTTCAATCATGTATAGTAGGGAAACAGAGCAACTACTTTAAGAACGAGGGGATTCAATTTGTCGAAAGGCTAATTAATAATGCGCAGTATGTAAAAGTAGTTTGGAATTTATTTGATTATCTTGCGTACTAGATTGCTCATGTCTCACAAAATATACTTTTTAATATTTGTCATTCGGGTTGAAATTAGTAATATTAAATTACTGAAGATTTAGAACTGTCAATATATTCTTAACAATACACTAAACCGCGGACCATTTCAAGAATCAAATTACCAATTTACGATGTGTTTTTTTTATGCTTTGACCGTAAATTGTTTTTAATTAACTTCAAAAATCGATAGAAGTTAGCTATTTTTTCAATACATAGGAAACTTAAGTAATGATTTAGATTTTCTTTATTCTTTGGCTTGCATTTCTTTGATTTAATTCAAAAATACTGTTTAGAATAATGTTAAGACATTATGCAAACGTGTATTACTTTACTGTTTTCTTTTAATCAGTTCAAATGTAAAAGTTTTAAGTTAATACATTTCTGAATTTCAAAAACTTTTATTTAAGTAAATACGCAGTCAATGTAATTTTTAATATATATTTTATTTATCATTAAATATTGATTAAAAGCTTCCCCCTCCAAAAAAAGTTTTCAAATTCAAAATCAAAATATTAATTTATTACAGAACTCTACCCATCCACAGGTTAAATTCTAATAGATGAAAAAGAATAGGATTTCCAACCCTATACTTTTTATTCTGTCCTAAATAGAGAACTCCTTTTGAGTAGACCACCGCCAGTAGAAAACCGACCATTTGTCGTTGCTGAAGACATTTCTAACGGGGCGGAACACCAAGACATGACCGAAAGAAAGCGAACCATCCATCCGAAAGAAAAGAAGAGAATTACCTCTTCGGCGACATCCAGGTTCTTCAGGTGATTGACATTGATATCGGCCAATAGGATGAGCCCGCTGATGTGACCGGGATGGTACTGAGAAAGAGAACATACATTTAGATGCAGTTATTTCTTTTCAGGAAATATCTGTATTTAGTTGTATAACTAATTCAGTATGATATAACGTAATTATAAGATATTTTTGAAAAGGAATACGTTAGGAACGTGAACTTATTCTTTTACATTTCACAGAGCTAGAAAATTCTCGAATGACTTTTTTTCGTAATACATAATAAATAAAATAAATGGGTAAGTTTAATTACAATACCTACAGAAACATGATGCTTATATTTTTTCGAGATAATTGAAAACTGTTGTTGTTGAAATGAAAAATTTGCCTTTATTTTGTTTCGGAATACATTCTTGGAAAAAACACAAATAATAGAAAATAATCGATCTCTATTGAAAACTAATAGAAATGTTGAAATAACCTCTTCAATTACCAAAGAGATAAAGTAAGCATAACATTAAAAAATAATGTAATAATAATAAAATAGTGCGTGTTGCAACTTAGAATGTTTTAAGGCTCTTTGTAGAGGGCGCTAGTTGCACCCCACCCCCGCTTGTCGGAGAAAACGTCATTCCCTTACTTGATGTTAGTATAACTGTATGTACTGTGTGGTGTCCTGTCTTTCAGTAAATAAAGTAGTTTAATCTAAAGATGGAGTGCTCCTTGTGAATGAATCATGATCAAATTAAGAATTCAGGTTGAAACAGTGCGTATTAAATATATTTGATTTTAGGAGTTTATTCATGTAGTTAAACACACAAAATAGTGTAATTTTCAACCTTCAGTAATATTTACCTTCAGAAGAGTTTGAATGCACATGCGACAAAACACTAAAGAGTGGAAAATTAAAACTGAACCATCTTGTGTAATATCTCCTTAATTGTAAAAGTTACTCCAGCAAATATAAACTTTAAATACAAATGTTTTGCAATTCGTGACATTTTATAATTTGAAAAATAACCTTTATCATAAAATTTTGTTCATCTAAATATTTACACCCCTATTATTCTATCATGTAGTCAGGTGATCAGTGATCAGCTTATATTTTAACAAAATAATCACAAATAAAATGGAATTGATAATAATTTCATTCGTAATGCTCACTAATAATTACAGAACCAAAAGACCTATTGTCATTATAAGATAGAACTGAAGTTAATAAGAGAACCAAAATAATCCTTGGAATATTTCGTTGTTATTCATAGTAATAAATTTATACGTAGCCTTTCGGAAAACATCATGCTAACAAAGTCATGTTACTCTTTCAGATCTATTCCTCATCACAGTTTCTCTTTTCAAAAAGGAACATTGCAGATGCAGTTGCAGCACAGATCGAAGAAGAGATTCGTGTAGAATAATCAAAGTTAAGTTACAAGTATGGCTGCCTAGGGATTATTTGACCCAACCAGGGGGATGCACTTGCACCTATCTGGGTTTAAAATTAAATATAAAGACTAGAAAAGTGGTAAAATTCCTAAAAATAGTGCAGTATAATATGGGTTTAAAATTATTAGTTTCAACAGAATATTAATGCATAACTATTCATTAACATTTCAGTAGGATATCAAATTATAACATTTGAAAAATCAAGGTTTGTTTTTATAGCTATGTTGTATTCCCTTCTATGCGATTTTGAACCCCACCCCCCATAATTAATTCAAAATGTGCCCATTCATACTAGTAATAAATGCTTGAAGAAGGACAACATTTCTAACCCTTTCTAAACGATGTTAAGAATATGCAGTGTCTCACTTGAATCTCGGAGTGCTTCATTTAGATTGGTTTAGTTTGCACACTCAACGACCTATTTTTATGCACAACACCGGCTAATCAGGCCAGGATCTACATCTTAACTTGTATTACGAATCACAACGAACATCATGTCTTACCCGGGATTCGAACCCGGTACCTTTAACATGCGAGGCCAGAGCACTAATCACACAGCCATCAGATAGGCAATGTTCATTTAGAAAATACATTGGTAGGCTGTTGAATTCAACTTATAGTGTATACCATTAAAGAAAAAAATGCATTTGAATGTTTTTTATCAGTTAATTTAACATTATAAAGTTCGCCAAAGAACGGTATAAAGGAAATAAAAATATTTATTTAATAAAAGAAAAAAATATAACACATACAAATGCAGTTTTTAATAAGCCTTTATATGCATTGCTAATATTTCTGTGCAATTGCAACTCATTGAGCTCAGACCAAGTTTTCATAGTGTTTGACCACTACGAAGAAAACATCCTTTCCAAACTATTTACAACCTTTTTTTTACGTACAAAACTTTTATGTATTGTATAAAATTGTAGGACGCTAAGTGGGTTAATTGACCCTCCAAAGATTTTGCCTCGTCAACCATAGTAGTGGGAGGTTAATAAATATTACCAAATTGAACATGTTTGAAATAAGCTTAGTATCTGCATAATAGAACTTGAGTAAAAGCTAATAAGACTGACGTAAGGAAACGTGTGTACAAGCGGTGTTGCGTGGCCGTCCCAAAACTTGATATAAAGCATTGTCATTGACATCGATTGTTCCTGTCAAGTTTTAAAGTGTTAGATCGATTGGGTTAAGAATAAGTAGGTTTAATAGTAATCCCTGAAGCATCAACAGGAGCGTGTGTAACAGTAGTGACAGTGATAGCCCCAAAACTTAATAGAATCTATTTTAATCGACATCGAGTCTTTCTGCCAATTTTCACCCCAATTGGATGACAACGAATCTTTCTGTCAAAATTTGGCCTCGATTAGATGACAGCAAGTTAGTTTATTAGTATTCCGAACGTTAATAGAAACGTGTGAAAGAGCGGATTTTTAATGCCAGTGATAGCTCTCAAAACTTGATAGAATGCATTGTCTTCGACATTTAACCTATTTGCGAAGTTTTACCTGATTGGATGACGGCAAGTGGGTAAATAAGGCGACCGTAGATTTTATCGCCATCTACAATGTCGAAACTAATATAAAGGATTTTAAAATGTTCGTTTCTGAGTTATTTCATTAGTTTTTATGGAAACAAAAGTAAAAAGATTTTTAGATGTAATCTAGTTTCACCAAGAGTATTTAAATTACCCGTAAACTATTTCATCACTACAAAAAAAAAAAAAAAAAAGTGTAAGCTTCTCGACAAACTGATCGTTGACAAAATCACATAAATTTCTTTTTATTTCGTCACTATTTGAAAATGCACTAACGGACAAAGAATAATCGATTGGTCTACAATAATTATTCTATTCTAATGAATTTTTTTGTTTTTGTTTCTAAAGAAAGGTTTTGCTATCTCTTGTGATAAAATAAATAAAAATTGGTAAATATTATTTGCAGTTACCTTTAAAAAAAGAATTAAACTATAATACTTTCTTGTAGTCCAGCGTTAGCCACAACTCGGCCCTCGGGCCGGATTTGTCCCACAACAGATTTTTTTGCGGCCCACTGGCACCACAGAAGATGGAAAAAAAATCACGATATGGATGATTTTTTTTTACATAATTGTAATTTATCTGAAGTAATAAGTGTTAACTATGTAAAACAAAGTTCTCCCCTAGATGCAACTATACACAGAAGCTTTCAGTAAGGTGGTTTTCATCAAAAGTAAGTACAGGAATAACTTAACTGAATCTCATTTGGACAATTTATTAAAAGTGACTGTAATAAATGCTCCAAAAAACATCGTCTCTATCTTAAAATAAACTTAACAATTTTAACCGCTTTTTCTCACAAATGATATCGATTAAAACTGAGTAATCTGGAAATTCAGTTTAAATACTTTTATTTAAAGTTAGGTCAAGTCTCTTTGTCACTTTTTTAGACTTTGATTTACTAATAATGAATGATATTTCTTTAATTATTTGAAGAAGAAGAAAAGAAAAAGAAAAAGAAAAGAAAAAGAAAAGAAAAAAATCAAATATCAATTTCCATTTCATTAAAAAAAAAAAAAAAAAAAAAAAAAAACAGTTTTTATAAATGCTATATATTGTAAATCGATAGTAATAAAAGATATTTATTTTGGTGTATCCGTTTTGCAAAAAGCTCAAACATAACTCACAGGGCCCGCCTCTAAAAGTTAGTGGCGTACATTGCTTTGGTCAGTCCTGGCGTACCTAATATAAGTTAAACTTATACCCTTTAATTAAAAAACATGGGGTATAATTATTGGTATATTCATTTTTAAGTATATAATACAAATAAGCTATAATAAAAATGGCTAAACTAAGCCCAAAGGAATAAAATAACCCTGTCAGGTCTTCTGCCTCAAATTACAAATCTTAAGGAAACCCCTCAACAAACACAACGCTGCATGGCGCGAGAATTGCATCGCTGTTTACCTTTCGAAGCCGTACAAATGAGAGGAAAAAAAAGTCAGTGTGGATCGATCCAACCAGCGTGTAATAATAACTCACTTGTAACAGTTGCTCCAGGAAAGACAAGGCTTCCGTCTGTCTCTGCTGTTCCGACAGAAGCAGGGCTAGGTTGAACAATGCCTCGCGGGAATCCGGCTTCTTCTGTTGTGAGGGGAAGAGGAAAAATTGTTGCTCAGGAAGATAACAAGCAGCACTTAAAAGTAGAAAATGAGGAATTATGTTCCTCGTTAATGCGATGGTCGTTTTGAGATTTGGCCCCTTTTGTTTAATTAGAGGGAATGGGAGAGATGTTTGTGATGCACGATGATGGAGATAGGGTTATGGGAGAGTCTTAAGAGAGCTTTCAAATGCCGAATTTTAATGGGCTCTCGGCCCATTATGATTGTATTTTATGTTTAAAAAAAGTTTTGATAAGATGTGGATGAGAGGTTTCTGTCACTGCAGGAAAGTAGTTTTGACAGTCCTTAGTCGTTTGATATTTTCATGGGGTTTTCAAATGTTAGAAAATGCGGATTTTAACTAATGAGGGAAATATTTTATAATGATATTTAATATTTATTCCAAGGCAAAAATCTTGCCTTGATTTAATACTTTATCTTTTAAAACTTTTCAAGAGAATTAAAATCAAATTGGAATAAATACCAAATGTGGGCCTATTTATACGATTGTTTACAATTGAACACATATTTTTTAAGCAGTGATTTTATTGGAGTTTCTTCTTGGAAATGGTTACAGATAATTTTTAACAGTTGTGTAATTGAAAAACACATTTATTGATAAGATCTGTATAATTTAGATTTTAAGAACTAAAAGACGTATACGCTTTTTATACTCAAATTACGTTCTCTTGTTTGTTGGTTTTTCCAAAATAAATACAGTATTTGAAAAAATAATACTGACTTCATGAAAATTTATTGGTACTTTTAATTCGTAATAAACCTTATTTAATTTATAAGGCATGTTGGATTTGCATAATAGTATGTATTTACTCACCAAAAGAGCTTTCCGGAAACATCTTTCAGCATTTGAAAAATCTTTGCTATCTAGGGCCATTAAGCCTAATCTCATATAAACTCTGTCGGTTTCTTTTCCTCTATCCACTATTCTTTCTAACCTGAAAATAAACACCCATTTCTATGTGTTATTTTTCAATTACTTTAAATTTATACCATTAAACAAGAAAAGTAGTTCATGGTCCTTTTTTCATAAAGTTTGCTATCAAAACAGTTTCAATTGTACATTATTCTTATTGAATCTATACAGTATACTTACACTCATCCCAAATTATGCTAGTGTTGATTATTTAACATTAATTAGTGCTCCAGTGTATATACATGGAAACGAAATCATAACATATAGTTGTTGAAATACTAATTTATATAAAAATGAGTGTGTCTATGGTTATAAGAGACCCAAAATAAAATGATATATTAATGTATGCCTTAAAGCTCATTTTCATGTTTTTAACTTTTGAAGGGATTTGAAAGTAAAGGATATGTTTTTAAATTTAAATGGACATATTTACATTTTCAAAGCATATTATTAAGAAATTTTAAATTGTAGTCTTTAAACGCGAAACTCTTTCTTGCAATTAATTTCTAGTAATTATGGAGTTTAACAAAGTTAAATAAATTTTGATAAAAAAAACGCTTTTTTATTATTTTAAAACTGGGTGTATATATATGTATATATTTTAAATCCCCAAATCAACTTTTAACTGTTTTATTTTTCAACATTTTCGAATAACTTAACTCTATAGTCTATATCTGATTGAAAGTTTGTACTTCCTTTGAAAGAAAATTTAATAAAAAAATCTATTCAACTCAAAATAACCCATCCAAAAAAATAATAAATCAAATTTATAACGTTAATCCTCAAAACAAACAGGCAGTTATTGCGTTAAAGAAATTTAAGTAGTTGGGACTACAAGCCAAACTTAATATTTGTTGCGATTACATACCTATCCTTTATTAAAATCATCATAAATTCGAGGGACAGAGAAGTTTTCGGATATGTGATGTCCCAATATACTATCCACTATCCTGCGAACTTCAAAATCTTTTGCTCTTGTATTCAACTAAATTACGTGCTAATTGAACTAATTTTTAAAAAAAATAACAGTATCAGGCTGAAGCCGCCTTGCCATTATTTTATACTATCCAGTCTTCCATTGTAGATTTTATTAGCTGTTTCAATATTAGTAGAAGGAAGACTGAAGGTTGTAGGAAAGCAATTAGGAAGTCTACGCACAAGCTTAATCTGATTTCCTGGGAATAATTCGGAAAGCCGCGTGCACTTACGGCAAAAGAAATTCACTCCTTAATGACATTAATTGTATGAGCCCCTCCTCTGGTAATTCATTTAATATTATGAGGCAGGAAAGAAGATCTGAACACCTTGTTTATATGTGACACACTGAATTAAGGACACATTCGATTATACTTTTTTGATCGTAAAACTTGAAGCTATTTGCTGGATTGCAGCATTTAACAAGCACTCAGGTTTTAAGTGCATGTTATAATGAATTAGATTTCTGGATATTGAATTTTCTCTTATAATGTTTTTAATGTAATGTCGATTTTCCATTTTGGAGTTTTTAATTCATAAAAAAGCTTAGTAATTATTACGTTTTGTAGGACGTTTAGTAATATTTTAAAATCCCATAGAACATTTAAAGAATGTTACTGAACATTACTGAATATGACAAAAAGAAAAAAAAAAGTTTGAAATAGGTTAATATTTCCTAATATAAGTAATCTTAATTATTCCGTCATTAGTGATTTTAATATAACAAAGTTTTAACAATTTTATTGAAAATTCTGTAAAAGGATACTTGAAACAAATAATTTTCAGAGTCAGAGTTGTATAAAAGTAAAATATATTAACTATGTTAATTTACTAAACTTAATCGGTTTTTCCTGTTCCATAGGAACTTTCAGACCTATTAAAATCCTTATTACAACTTCCACGCTTAAAAATATATATTGGATCACATATGCAGTGATTGAAATTAAGTTATCCATACATACCATTTATATTCAAGCATTGTAAAATTATTGTATTTTAACCTTTTTTTTTTTTTTCAAACGAACTCACAATATGAAAACTCGAACTTTTTCGAATCTTACCTGTCTCTAGCTAAATTTTGGTGTCTAGACATTCCGGATTCATGGATGAGAACCGCTGAAAATTCTAAAGATTTCTGAAAAGAAATAAAGTGTTTCCATGTTCAACTTTGATTCATTTAAGCATGAGGAATCATTGGCAAAAAGTTGGTTTCAACAAATGAGTAGATTATAAGTTGTTACAATTAAATGAAAGGAATTCAAGCTGGTATTTTGCAACAGCAACTAACGTAAGAGTCAGTTAGACTAAAAAAGAATATATTTTTCCAGTTGAATTATTGTAAACACTTACCTCGTGATCGGGTTCAATATTCAAAGCCTTGTTAAAAAATTCCAGTGCTTCCACATTTCTACCCTGGTCCATAAGAACTATTCCTAACTGAAAAGCAAAATTTTTTTCATGCGAATTTTAAAACATTTTAGAAAATATAAGTGTTACAGTGCATTAAACATGCTGTACTGTGGCCAATTTCCACAAGAATATAATATACTATTTTTAGCAATTACATATCCTTTTAAGTGTATATGGGTGATAATAAGATCTATTTAAATATCGTTTAATTTAATTTACACTTTCAAAGTGCGTATTCTATTTTTAATCCTTTCACCGATCATCGCGCGTTTTAGACAGTATATTCTTGTGCGATTTTATTTATGTCAGCGTTTTTCCAAGCTGCAAGTTAATTAATATTTAGTGTTGCTCGTCATTGCGTCAGCCTACGTTAGTTTCTTACAACGTTGGTATTTTAATTTTTTGATGAACTAATAAGAAACATCGACTCATTAAAGCTGGTTTCCAGTAGTTCTTACTAGACTAGATTCATTTAATTGTTATCCCCTGTACTGATAACATGTTGGTCTCTTTATCGCTGTCTTCCTTCTCCCAACTAACTAATAAATGGTTCTGACTGCAACTTAAAAGACTGTTTCCTTTTTTCCACTTACTGCATTCCTTTAAATACGATGTGCATTTTACAAATTTAGATACACAAGTATTTTATGCGTGGTTAAATTTATTACAATTATTATATTAAAATATTAAATTGATAAATTTAAGTCAAGTTATTAACTAAGTAAACTAATATCATTTTAAGAATTTGATACTGGCCATCAATTATTTTTTAAGATTTAAAGTAAACATTCAAAACTTTCGAATTATAATTTCGGATAATATTGTCTAAATGTTACACGTTTCTAGTGCATCATGATAGAATTTAACTCAGGGATTTCATTGGGCTTTGATCGTATGCTATTTATTAATTTAGGAATATGTAGATTAGTTAGGAAAAGTGAGAATGGGAATTAAATTAACTTTTTTCCAAAATGTAACAATATTTTGAAAATCAAATAGGAATATTTTTTATAGTTATCATCATTGAATGAAAGTATTTCTAAATGATTTTCCAATGTATATTCCGCAAATATTTTTTATAGAATACACTGTAATTTAATGAAGCTTGTAATCATGATATATTGAAAACATTATCAATTATATATTCTAAACAATCCAAAATGGTATGTTCGAACAGCATAAATCGAATAAAAGTAACATGTACGTAAGATCACATATGGTTCAGTAGTAAGTCTAAAGATAAAAACAAATCCATCTCTGTTATCGACTTCTTACAAAAACTTTACATTCATAAATGAATAAGTAGCATCTTCCCTTTCAATGGAAATTACAATATCAATGCAAGATACACAAGGCTAGCTAGAATCAACGAATCAAACACAGATGTAGTACGAAACGCCTCATCGTGAAGGGCTTCAAAAAAAAGAAGACTCACTCCGATTGAAGGAGAAATAAACAAACAAAAAACGTGTTACACATGAATATTTGAAAAGAGAACTGGAAGAAATGTCGTAGCATTAGAGACGAACTTCTAATAATAAAAAAAGGGGGAAAAAACAAGAATACAGAATGCGATGCTGAACTACTCACGTTGAAGTACAGATCTGGATTAGAATCATCAAACTCTAAAGCTCTCTGATACATAGCCTCCGCTTCTTTGGTCCTAAAAGAACATAAAAATAAAAAACTTTAAAATGAAATGAATAAATTTACTTCTCAGTCAAGATTCTAAGGGTAAACACGATGTACACCCTTTTCCGAAGCGTGGGATGCATCGATTGAAAAACAGCGTATTCTCGTCTTAAAACATTTTAATATTCATGAGTTTTTGCGATTGCTTTTTCAATCGCTTTCTTCGTCTCTTTTTTACCCTTCCTTTATGCCCGGGCTTAGAGATGAATTAAGTTTTTTTTTCATCACTCATATGTATATTTCTTTTATATAGTTGGCATTAATCTGTTTTTTCTCTTTCTCGTGTTTGCCTAAGTGAAAGTCAGCTTCCCATCAAGTTCTCTGCAAAGGTGTTTGAGAAGTAAGTGTGTAAATAGGTATCGTTTTCGAAAACCTGTTAGCAATGTACTACTTTAAACATTTCTCGTTCGAGCGTAGATTCATAATATCTGCGATGACTTGATTTTACCTTTGTTTCTTAAGATTCGATAAAACTCACTTTATTTTTTGTAAAAACAAACTTTAAAATGTTTTTGAAATCTTAAAAATACAGTTTCAGTGTTATTATAAATAATTTATCAGTTTTTATGTCTTCAAAACAAATTTTAAATTATTTTATGAGGAATTAATTAATTTTTACTCGAATTATTGTTATTATTTTTCTATTAAATTTCCTTCTCTATCAATTTTAATTAAATAGTATGCCCACGGAAAAAATAAAACTAATTTAAGAAAAAATGTTTTTTAAAGAAATAATTTGTAGGTCTGAATAATGTCTGATATGTTAATGCTCTGGTGGCCCTATTCAACACCGACATTTTTTAAAATATTAATTAAGAGTGTGGAATCTCTTTAAGAAAAACTTCTAAAAATATTTTTGGTAAATAGATAGAGAATATTATAGTATAACATTGGTCTGTAAATGAAGTGTAGAATTTTTATTTATCTACACAAACACACATCCAATTATTGTTAAAAACAAAAATCACTTGCTTTGATTTATTATGCTACAATTATATTGATATTGGAAGCTCTATAAAATTTTCAAAATAAGTTTCTACTATCCTTCATCCCGTTAACAAAGAAAATGCCCGAGTGCAAAAAGACGAGTTCTACAAATGCTAAAACAATTTATAGCAGTCTACTCAACTCGAAATGCTTACGTAGCAGCAAAAAAAAAAAAAAAAAAAAAAAAAAAATGAGATATCTTGAATTTCAAGAACTCAATAAACTTCCTGCGTAATTCGAATTTTGATCCAAAACAACAAAACTCCACTTCGTATCCCTGAAACAAAACTGCTTCGCACGATCTCATAAAAAAATCCATCTCAAACTTTTCAAAAAACACACCCGTTCTATATTTCTAGGTGAAATGTTCTGTTGGCAACTTCCTTCCATTAGCCCCGAACGCAAGCAAACGGCGCGGCAAGGCCATAAAAATGGTGAAAACAACCCTTCCAACTGCACAGCGAGGGCATTACTAACTCCCCCGCATAAATAAATAAAATTCGGCACAAGCCTTCGTACAATGTGAGGCGCTGGGGTTTTCTTTGTCGTATAGACTTTCAGGGGATGTCGGTGCATATTTGATGAAAGCAAAAGAATCATGAAAGGTTAATGCAGCATCTGTAGCATACTGGGGGCATGACCCTCTATTTCCGTATACTTGGCAGGAGGATCGTACCCAAGGTTAGAAGCCAGAACAGGTGGTGTTCTCCTACAACTTTTCCTTTCCTCCAGAGGATTACTTCACAAGATGGCTACTTTGTTAAGAGAACAGTCATTGGCCACACGCGTATGACGTCACTGAGGAACAGATTGTCCCAGTTGCCGATTGGCTGCATCCAGCAGAACATCTTTCATGTGACGTATGCGTCTTAACCAGAAATGGTAAGTTACAAGACTTAAGTTACAATAAATTGGCGTTGTCGATTTAGCAGGTCAATGTTACCTACAGTACCTCAGGGCCTTGGAGGAATCTAACTTCTTGGCGTAACAAAAGTTATGGGCATGCGAGTTTGTTTTTTTCCAGGAAAATAAACATATGAATAAACAATGTCGACTATTCTCTTGAGGGAACTGATGTCGCAGGATCTCTTAAATATAGCATGTAAATATTAGAACAAAGATTAACAATCATTCGTTAGGTGTGATAATGATGTCGATTTAAGTGCATCGCGTGTGATTGTTGTTTATTGGTGTTTTTGGTCACATGGTTGCGAATAAGAATTTGTTGGTTGGCGGAAGTTATGGTCAAATGGATGTTTAATTAAATTATATAATAGAATTAATACATATTTGTTCTTAGAATATATACGATGAGAGAAAGAAATAAAGTTAATAGAAGCTTTCTGTTTAATTTTCTGAAAAAATGCAGACATTTCAAGTTGTATTCCCATTATAAGTTTTTTCTCTACATTGTCAATTGTAAAGTTATTTTCAAAATTGAATTATATTACACAATAAAAATTTAAATAGAGAATTCTAATTAAATATGGATTTGCAAAAGCTCATTAACAAGTACATTTCTTAAACAATTTGATATAAGTTTGGTAATTTTCATTTTAAAAAACATACCTATTCATTTTTAGAAGAACATCTCCTCTATTGAGATATGCGTTTGTGAAATCAGACCTCAGAGTTATGGCTTCTCTATACAGCTGAAACAATTTTATTGAATTCTAATTAATTTCAAAACACAAAATTAAATACTCATCAACTACAAATTACTTAAATTTAATGTTACTAAAATATTACTCAAATGTAGCCATTCGTTCTTATTTCTAAACAATCAGGACTTTTTTAAACGAAGGTTAAATATTTTGAATTAACTTTGTATTAATGGTTTATAATTTAAATTTTTTTAATAAAACCAAGCTTTTTCTTGAGTTTTAATAATTTATAAAGTTTTTAATTACAAAGTTTAAATTCAGTCATTAATGATTTTTGCGGTTTCTCTCTTTATCTTATACTAATTACATTTATTCTTAGAATAGCAGGTAAGGACTAATTTGGATAACTTGTCTTTCCCTAACTTTACGTTTCAAATTACTTTTTAATCTCTATGTGTAGTCAAAAAAGAATATACAAGACAAGAGAATAATATTGATTTAGTATCTATGTGATAGAGGAATCAGTATAATGTTTTTTTTTAATATTTTTTATTTTTATTCAATTCCAAAATATACAAGTGACATATTTTTGTGGTTCAGTCATTCAAAAATCCTTTATTCTATAAGGTAAACAATAAACTCCAGTTAAGACTGTAATAGGTGTTGTTTAACATTTTACAAAAGGGCGACTGCAACTGTTTTAAGCACCTCTACATACCGCATATACCATATCGTATACACTATAAAACAATTCACATATTAATTTTATATTTTTATGCATATTCATCTGTTCTGAACTTCCAATAATTTTTATCCCCTATATTTATTTTTAAAATTTCGTTTCTTAAAGCTAGTTATATAGCACCAAACTAAAGCGTTCTAAACTCGAAGTGTAGTGTTGTGTTATTAAAAAAGTGACCTAACCGTCCCTATAATTATAGATGATTCCTTATCACACCAGATTTCCTCCCACCTCCACTCACTAAAATGACCCCCAGCTATCCAATCAACCCTACTTCTTATCCACCCTTCCCCCTTACATCCAAACCTCTTAAGATCCCTTCTGATCTCTATGTCTATTAGCAGTGCCTTACTTACCGCATCGGCCTCCTCCAATCTGCTATCGTTACGCGAGATGAGGAAGGCGAGGTTGAGAAACAGTTGGAGATGGTTCGGGGTAACCCGCACCTCACGTTCCTTGGACTCATCCATTGCTACCCCTTCTACGAATAGGGATTTCGCCTGCAATTAGGGGATGGAGTTAGTACCTGAAGGAGTACCCGCACGTTGTCTCTGAAGAAGAGTAGATGGTAAGAAGCAATGTTTACGATTTGTTAATAATGCGGTCACGTGTGATCAAATGCGTGGTAATAAGAGCCTATGAAATATATCCCTGAATGTTTCCTCGGTAAATTTACTTGCAGCTAAGATATTGCATAAAATATAAAAATATGGACTGTTTATGAAAAGACAATATTTTTAAGTTTTTTAATATTCCAGGTAGCACAGAGGTATTGTCGGAAGCAAGGGTTTGGGAAGAGTGGCCAATCCATGCCAATCCGTTCCAAAATATAAGATTTAAAATAATAATAATAATAATAATAAACCTGTCAAAACCTTCACAAAACAAATTTTGTACCCCTCAGTCCTTTCATATAAAATAAATTTCAATTTTAAAAATCTGCATCAACATTTCAAAACTTACAGTATGTTTTACAAAGCACAGAGAGTGGACAAGATTTGTAGCAACGACCAGTTTACAACGGTCCACAGAGACATTGACCAGTATAATTGTGTTTGTCGGCGTGGCAATATGAGTCTATGAAAAATATTATGAATGTTTCCTTGGTAGATTTTCTGTTCGATTTACTTGATTTTACAACTAGGGCATTGCTTGACATGTAAAAATATAGACTGTTTATAAACAACTCATATTTTTACATTCTTTAATGTATTTCTCTCGCATACTCATTATGTAAGAAAACATATTTATTTCATTTATGTACAGGAACATGTTTATAGTTTTAAAATATAACACTACTCGTTCATAGCAATAAATCTACGTAAAAAATAAATTGTTTTTTACTGATTTCTCGTCATTGGACCCTGCACATTTATGCCTTTCCAAATTCATATTTATTACCTGCATTATTTTATATGCAGTGTCATACGTAAACAGAAGAAGAAACAGGAGCATTAAAATGAAAAATATTCTGTAGTGCGTGAGATGATATCTGAGTAGGGAAGAAGTAAGATTTATAGATGATATTTTATGATCGATTTCTCCTTACAGAGGGGCGTACTGTTATAGAAAATAGGAGCAAAACAGTAATATATTGCAGCATATGTGACAACTCCTAGGAAAGGACGTAAAAGTACTATATATTGTCGAAAAATATGTCTTGATGTTTTGAAATTGTAAGCTGAGTTGACTCCTTTGAGTTGTATGTTTTGAATAAACTAAATATTTGGTTCATTGTGAATTGTTTAATTGTGTATAATAGATTTTGAGTAAAATGTATGAAAAATTGGAAAGTTGCTTTCACTCACTTTAGTACTACCAAATTCAATGATTTTCATGTTTGTTAGTGGGAATACAAACAAAAATAGCTAATTTTGAAAGACTAAAATTAAAAAGAAATGCTCGAGTCAACAATTAAACAGTCTAATATTAAGTCTAATATAACTAATATAACTAATAACTAATATAACTAATATTAAGTCTTGAAAAAAAAATGCTCGACTTTTACTTTTCAGGAAAAATAAATAATGTGTTGGTTCTATTTATTGAGATATAAACTCAATAATCACGCATCATCATAAAAAAAAAATCAATTTTTTTTTCTAATTCTCTGTCTTGAAATTTTTGAAAAATTGATTCCTCCTCAATTATGTCCTTGAACTATTACTTTTTAACCACTATTATTCCAAGTGGTTTTGTAGAGATATACACAGAAAACTAAACTCTTCTCATTTTCTGTTTTATTTTTACAATATCAGACGAAAATTATTGTTTTTCGCTTAGCAACAAGCGAAAGAAATAGCTATAATTTGCCTACGATTCAAGTGTTAAAATTACTAAATTACTAAGAAAAAATAAAATATCTGATTGAAGATTTAAATTAAATCAAATAGTGGTGGCTAAGAAATTTTTATTAAATGAAAGAAATCAAGAATACTTTTAAAATTTATTTGTTGATCCCCCGGGGAATGAAAGTTTGTAGACTTAAAAATAAATATGTACTCGAACAACTTCCAAAAATTTAATAATTTATCAACCTGATATCATTTATTTCATATTATTGTCTTACCAACATTACAACTAATTATCTTAATCCATCAAAGTGTTACAGTGGTAATTTTTAAAAGTAATCTTAAGTTCGAAATATATTTTTTCAAAAATGTGCAAAGCTGCATTAACACTCTAATTCACGGTAATGATACTACTTAATGTAAGAAAAGAAGATAATGCGTTTCATACCATTGGAAATAAGTAAACAAGAAAAAGTTACAAACAATTCTCTCACCCTTAAATATATTCCTTCCGCCTCTTCGTATCTTCGCAGATGTGTCAGAATTCGTCCCATATTTAAATAACCTCTGACGTCATCTTTTTGTATCCTAAATAATAAAAAAAAAGAGATAAAAATAAAGTTAAATAAGTAATGATTTTTACTTACCCATGATTAAAAACTTGAGCACTACATTGTTTATAATAATGAATTGAAAATAAACTAAACAAATGCGAGTACGCCTTTTTTTTAAAAATAACTTACTATATATATTTATTATTGTTTAAAATAATCAAAAGAATAATCCAGTGTGGTAAGTACCTTATAGCTTCATTATACTGATTGAGTGCATCTTGGTGCCTATCCAGAGATTCTAAGACACGTCCCATATTATTGAATAATTTTGCATTTCTTTGATTCACAGCTAGGGCCGAGTTGTATAAAGTGTATTCAGATTGCCTGCAAAATATCGTTAATAGCTTTTGATAAACTTTATAGGTTAGATTGATGCATAATTCAAAACTAACACACAGCATTTAAGCAAGTAAATGTAGAATAAATATAATCAGAATATTTTATTCTACATCTCATATTTAATAAAAGGATAAACAAACTTAATTTTGTTTGCATTAAAAGTGAAAAGATATTAATAAGAATGTACTTGAAGTTTGAATATGACAGCTGATTTAATTTTAGTCACAAATGGAGTTATTACATTCCTTCTGTTTTGAGATTAATGTGGGGTCTCACTTCTGATAAGTACTACTGAGATCATAGGAAATTTATATTTAAAGAAAAAATAACGCATCAGATCAAAGTTTTACCTTCAGATGTAAATGTGGTACTTAAATAGGTACTTATTATTTTAATGACAAACGACATTCATGACATTTTAAAAATCATTAACAAATATTTTGTTAATAACTAATTTTACATTTACTAATATTAAATTTTCTTTAATAAACATAGAATACGGAAATAACAACAAATCAACTAAATAGCCTTTTAGAAGCATTGTAATGACATTTTGAAGTCATATCGAAACACTATCAAACAGATCCTCTCTCATTTCATGCACTCGAATAGATCCTTTCAATTGACAGGTTAATCTACTTCCAAATTAAAACAACATACATTTAAGATATCACCTACAGAACAGTTATCTTTTAATTAAAAGCAAACAAACATTAGGCTGTCTTCAAAAAGATCAAGAGTGAAGGATAAAAATATCTAGGATGTCCCAACTTAACCACAACTCATTATATCTGACACGGAGCTGAGCTCTCTAAGACTAGGTGAATTAATTAACTCAGTTTACTTTGCCTCTTCTCTTTAATCCCTGACAAAGTTTCTTTAATCCTCGACTAAGTTTCTCAGAAGGCCAAATAGAGGCAACAACTGATTCTTCGAACTCGTTCCCCACAACTTCGAGAGTTTTGTGTACTTTGATTACGGTTAATTTGTTATTTTTTCAGGCATTGGTTTACTGTACAAGGAACCCCCTTAATATCGTGATGATGAACTAAAGGATAGAGTTTGATTGTTCTATTATGCATACATAGTCTTAGTTCGAAGCAATAGCATAATAAGTAACAAACCATGTTTTTGGTATTAATAAATATATTAAAACTAGCTAAATACCCGTGCTTCGCTCCGAAATTTTACCATGTCCATTTTAGCGATCAAAAGACATTCATGTATTCCACATTTTCGATCCCGTTTAGGTCCAGAAAATTGATTTATTAAAATAGGAATACCTTACTTTATCTATGCTTGTCTTTGTTGTCATTTGTTCTAAAATGAATAATTGTGAATATATTGGAAATGAGACATTCGAATATCCTTCGTTTGGAACGTTTAACCCCTTTTCCACCCCTTAAATTGGGTTAATTGAGATCGGAATAGCTAACTTTTTCTATGCTGTCTTTGTCATATCAAAAGATATATTGCTAGTTAGATTAATGTGCACGAAATCTATTTATTTCAATCGTCATACGTATAAAGTCGAAAAAAGTTCGATTGCAATTGTTTGAGAAACAATACAAGCTAACACTCTAATCGATGTTTTAAATCCTCCATTGTGTTACATAAAAGATGCAGGAAACAATTCAATTTATGAGATAAACACGTATTTTATTCAATCACTAAAAGAAGAAAAACATCTCGTCTTTGTTAGTAGTTGATAGAAATATTCTTCAAATAAATTTTAAAAGTCAATTACGTTTCCCTAAACAACGACTATAATCTAATTTACTCAGCAAACTTGAGAGTAAATATTAGATTCGTAAAATGCATTATACGGAGTCCTTCACCAGAATAGAGCATTTTACAAAAACTTATCAGATGATTGGTTACTCTTCGAACTTAACAAAATCGGATTTATTTAAGAAGCTCACTCCAGCTTTTCAATCTCGGAAAAAGAACAAGCAACAGCAAAGCAAAGACTCCTTTAACAAGTTTTCATCGTCGAATAATCCTATCAGCATTGTTGTTGAAGAATATTGACCTCAATAAAGCGCTGTCGCCGAGAGGGCAAAACAAAAAGAAGCACAAACATCAATCCCTTGTATTCCCTATTTTTGTTTTCCTCGCTTACTTCTCATCAGGGGGATTTTTCCAACAAAAATACATTGTCCGCCGTGCCTTTATCGCTTGGAGGAGATCTCCGGGGTTTTAAGAAGGAAAAGTGCATTTTTCAATTTATCCGTATCCATTATACAAAAGAAGCCGAGTGTCGGGTTAGGTGGGGAGCGAGGGGGCAAAAATCTCTTTAAAAAGATAAATTCACGTGAACTTTCCACTCTCTGGGTTCTTTCTCCGTTGTTGCCGAGGTACCCCTGCTCAAAATAAAACACGGGATGGAAAAAAAAATAGTCGAATGCTTTCATCTTTTAAGCCGGGACATTTTCCGCGGCAAAAACCCATCAGCTGTATAGAGCCGACATTTCGGACTCCTTGAAAAAAGAAGAAAAAGTCTTTCTAAGGGAATCTGGCAATCCGTTACTCTGGATCTCTCATGCTCGTAGCTCCGGAAACCGGGTTTAAAGAATAAAGCTTTATCTAAACCAACACTTTGTCCCTTATTCTGAGGTCGGCCTTTGTCTTGTTTGGGTTGAAATCTTAAGAAACGAGTTGAGATTTGGATAAAAGTGGTGTGATCGAAATGGTCAGAAGCCACTCGAGAATGTATTGATTTTTTAACATTAGAATCATGGGTCATTTTTCTATGCATTCGTGTCCCATCTCACCATTTTATATTCAAGTACGAAACTACAGTACATATTCACCATTTCATATCATATGTGGGACATCATCTTGCACTTTTTTTTCGAAAAAATTTGTCGTTTCATCAAGCTAATATATTATCCAAATTTAAGTACAATTTGTAAAAAAACCTCGTATGAATGTTTACATATTAAAGGTATAACTTGGTATTTAATAGTTAATGAATAAATAGATTTAAAAATCAAAGTCATATCGTATGGCAAAGACAACCTATAAAGTACGTAGAATATCTCAATAGTTGGATAGCAAATTTCGACATCAATTTTAAATAATAAAAGAAAAAAAAAAGACTCTGTTATTATTTAACATTGATATTAAAATTTGGTAACGAAAATTTGAGATATTTGAAATTATATTCATTTTATTAAAGCATCCAATACTTCAGTGAAGCTTCAACTTTTATTACTTTATGTTTTATCTAGTGTTAAATAAAAATATCAATGAAAACATCTGGAATTTTAACTTTAAACTATTTGACTGATTATGGTTCAGGAATTATTTTCATTATGCTGTACAGAATGAAAACATATAGTTAAAAAAGCATTCTTAATGTATTAAAGTGAATTAAAACCAGAGAATATAAAAGTCGACATTTTAATATGTTCTTTCTATGAATTCATTAAACACTACAACGATATGGAATATGAAAGGCTATTAAGAATCTTATTAACTTAATCCATTTTTTTGCCCTCAGTAAAAGTGGAAAAAGAAAATTGCTTTTTCTTAGTGGCTCAGAAAAAAAAATTACTTGAAAAAGAGTTGATGTACAAAAATTTCTCTAGGGAAACGAAGTAGTGTTTTTTTCTTTTGGGGACGATTCAAAGTCAATTTCATACTTTTATGCTACCAATAACCAGCTTACTTGTCTCTATTGAGCGCAAAGAAAGTTCTTTGATTGAGGTTTCATATCTTACTTATATTTGCTCTTCGTTAATTAGAGTTTTCAAAATAAATAACATAACAAATTAAAAATGATTTATATAATGTGGGTTTTACGTTCGTATAAATGTGCTAGCACATCTACCATAAAAATAACATCAAATAAATTTTAATATATTTTTAATGAATAATTAATAAGAAATATGCTCTTCAAATTTATAGGGAAATCAAAATGACTATTTTTTTTTAAATATACGTACCTACTTATCAATACATTATTAACTGATATAAAAATGCCATCTTTTATTCTTTAAAACAGTCGATAATTAGCTTTCAGCATCAGTCCATATTATTAAAAAAATTTGCTTCATAGATACTTTAAAAGGTCAATATATATTTAATTAATTATAATATTTATTATAAAATCCAGAATCATATAAAGAATTATTAAATTTCTATAGATGACTTTATCAATAGTCAATTAAATAATGACTAAAACACACACTTTCTTGTGTCTATAAGAACTTTAATGCATTTTGTGTCGTATTGCTCTTTTTCGTAAAAAAAAAAAAAAAAAAAAAAAAAAGGATGCATTTTCCTTTTTCCAATAGATTTCTCAAAACATAATAACATCGCGCTTTAGTCTGTTATCTAATAATCTAAATTGCTATTCCTCTCTTCTATCTAAATATCTAATCTAAATATGCAGTTTCTTTTCAAAAATGATTGCACAAGTTTGTATTTGAATTGCTAATGGAATCTCCTTTGGCGATAAAAGATAATTAGATCAAACAATATTATGAAATCGTGCAACTTCCTTTAACTATCAGCATTTTTCCACATATCAAAATACAAAAACAATTTTGGAAGTAATTATCAGTATAAATTTTGTATATTTGCAAAATTAAAGATATATATATATATATATATATATATATATATATATATATATATATATATATATATATATATAAGGCAAAGCCCTCACTCACTGACTCACTCACTGACTCACTCATCACTAATTCTCCCACTTCCCACATAGTCACAACTCTGAAAATCAGCACAAATATCAACAATGGTAAAAATAGAAAAAGTAAACTATTCCGATCTCGATCAACCCACTTTAAGGGGTCGAAAAGGGGTTAAACGTTCCAAACGGGGGACATTCGAAAATCCTACTTCCCACATAGTCACAACTCTGAAAATCGGCACAAATATCAACAATGGTAAAAATAGAAAAAGTAAACTATTCAGATCTCGATTAACCCACTTTAAGGGGTCGAAAAGGGGTTAAACGTTCCAAACGGGGGACATTCGAATATCCTACTTCTCACATAGTCACAACTCTGAAAATCGGCACAAATATCAACAATGGTAAAAATAGAAAAAGTAAACTATTCCGATCTCGATTAACCCACTTTAAGGGGTCGAAAAGGGGTTAAACGTTCCAAACGAGGGACATTCGAATATCCTACTTCTCACATAGTCACAACTCTGAAAATCGGCACAAATATCAACAATGGTAAAAATAGAAAAAGTAAACTATTCCGATCTCGATTAACCCACTTTAAGGGGTCGAAAAGGGGTTAAACGTTCCAAACGGGGGACATTCGAAAATCCTACTTCCCACATAGTCACAACTCTGAAAATTGGCACAAATATCAACAATGGTAAAAATAGACAAAGTAAACTATTCCAATCTCGATTAACCCACTTTAAGGGGTCGAAAAGGGGTTAAACGTTCCAAACGAGGGACATTCGAATATCCTACTTCCCATTTGGTCACAACTCTAAATATTGGTACAAATATTAACAATAGTAAACATAGAAAAAGTAAGCTATTCCGATCTCGATTAACCCACTTTAAGGGCTCGAAAAGGGGTTAAAAGTTCCAAACGAGGAATATTCGAATGTCCTACTTCTCATTTCGTCACAACTCTAAAAATTGGTGAGAATATCAATAAAGACAAACGAAGAAAAAGTAAGTTATTCCGATCTCGATTAACCCACTTTAAGGGGTGGAACAGGGGTTAAACGTTCCAAACGGGGGACATTCGAAAATCCTACTTCCCACATAGTCACAACTCTGAAAATTGGCACAAATATCAACAATGGTAAAAATAGACAAAGTAAACTATTCCAATCTCGATTAACCCACTTTAAGGGGTCGAAAAGGGGTTAAACGTTCCAAACGAGGGACATTCGAATATCCTACTTCCCATTTGGTCACAACTCTAAATATTGGTACAAATATTAACAATAGTAAACATAGAAAAAGTAAGCTATTCCGATCTCGATTAACCCACTTTAAGGGCTCGAAAAGGGGTTAAAAGTTCCAAACGAGGAATATTCGAATGTCCTACTTCTCATTTCGTCACAACTCTAAAAATTGGTGAGAATATCAATAAAGACAAACGAAGAAAAAGTAAGTTATTCCGATCTCGATTAACCCACTTTAAGGGGTGGAACAGGGGTTAAACGTTCCAAACGAGGGATATTCGAATGTCCTACTTCCCCTTTCGTCACAACTCTGAAATCTGGTGCAAGTATCAACAAAAACAAACGTATAAAAAGTAAGCTATTCCGATCTCTATTTACCCACTCTAAGAGGTCAAAAAGGGGTTAAACGTTCCAAACGAGGGATATTCGAATGTACCACTTCCCATATGGTCACAACTCTAAAAATTGGTACAAATGTCAACAATGGTAAACATAGAAAAAGTTAGCTATTCCGATCTCGATGAACCCACTTTAAGAGGTCAAAAAGGGGTTAAACGTTCCAAACGAGCGATATATTCGAATGTCCTACTTCTCATATTTTCACAATTCTGAAAACTGGTGTGAATATCAATAAAGACAAACGTAGAAAAAGTAAACTATTCCGATCTCGGGTGGATCAAGGGGTGGAAAAGGGGTTAAACGTTCCAAACGAGGAATATTCGAATGTACCACTTCCCATATGGTCACAACTCGGAAATTTGGTACAAATGTCAAAAAAGATTAAACATAGAAAAAGTAAGCTATTCTGTTCTCGATTAACCAACTTTAAGGGGTCGAGAAGGGGTTAAATGTTCCAAACGAGGGATATCCGAATGTTCCTCTTCCAATGTAGTCATTTTTCTGATATTTTTTTGCAAATGTTAAAAAAAATAAGTCATTCCAATATCGATTAACGAATTTTTAAGGGATGAAAAGACGACGCAACATTGAAACTATACGAGGATTAACTTAATGTCTAATTAACTTAATTCCAATACAGCTACTACTTTGAAATTTAGAACTAAGAGCAAACATAAACACAATAAACTATACCAGTTTACTATTCACAATTATAAATTTCGTTTAAAATGTCAACAAAGGAAAGTTCCTATTTTGATAAATCAATTTGTCGGGATCGAAATGGGAGCAAACGTCTGAAGTGTAGAATACATGAATGTCTTTTGATCGCTAAAATGCTAATGGTAAAATTTCGTAGCGCAGCACGGGTATTCAGCTAGTATATATATATATATATATATATATATATATATATATATATATATATATATATATATATATATATATATATATATATATATATATATATATATATATATATATATATATATATATATATATATATATGTATATATATAAAATTCGATATAGATTATAAAAACTTCTTACGAAAGATAAGAACAGCACTTCGTATGCGAAAACCAAATTTACCAAACTTATTAAAAGATGCACTTACAACATCACAGAGGAATCTGTTGAGTTTCTAAATTAAAAATATTGTATAAGTTATAGTTTACTATACCAAAGCATATGAAGCAGCTTATTAAAATAGTTATTATAGTAAGCAAAAATGTACTTATTAAAAGTTTTTAAAAAAATGATATTGAATATGATTCTTTATGCAGCAATAATTATTTTTATACTTTAATTCATTAATTGCCTTAACTACCTATGTAAAATGGCAGTGAGTATTGAGGCGAATAAATTCGTCCAACTTCGCGTATGCATAAAATTTAATGGAATTTAAATTATATTATCATATGCATTCCAAATTGATCTTAACATCAAGATCCAATCATTTCTGTTACAGATAATAATTCTTAAAAAAAATAGAAAATCCATTGTTTGAAATTGACTCGAAAATGTCAGTGTCAGTTTCTAATGTGATGTATTCTAGCATGCACTGTAAAAATATACTTAAAATACTTTTATTGGTTATGACATCATTTTTATGTTCATGTAGTACAGTACCATCTGAAGCTGGGAACTGCGTCGTTTTCTATACAGATTTTCTAAATAAATCATCATAATTACAATCATTTTGCTACAGAATGGACTCTCGTTTACTTATTTATTGGCTTAATATATTTTTTGCATATTTTTTTTTATCTGTTATGTCTTTTGAATTTTCCTGTGCATTTAAAGACACACTCAGAGAATTTTCCCTCATGTCCCTATGTTTAGAAACTATTTCACAGAATATTTCTATATTCACTTACAAACTGTTCCCAGCTATTTCCATGTATTTCTCTCTTTCACTATATATTCAGTGATCAATTCAAATTATATTTTGCAATTAATTCACATCGTTTTCACTCTTTCATACTATATTTAAAGAATAAACAATAGAATATTTCGATATTCATTCAAACTATTTCCAAACATTTTCCCTGAATTTTCACTCATACACACTATTTTTAAATATTTATTCACTCCATTGTTTATTACTTTTTCATGGTATCTTCTCATTTTCCGGTACATTCACTTATTAGGATATCTAAGAACTCATTTGCAGTATGATCTGATAATAGCTAACATTATTTTCACTTACCAGTCTTCATTTCTTCTAATTGTCTTCAAGACATGGACAGCGAGTAGAAACAGAATACCGGCCACGGCAAATTGTTTGTACGCTCTGAAAGTATAAATGATGCTAAAAAATCTAAAATTTAGTTTTTAAACATAATGAATTGAAAAGTATCACGTTACAGTATAGTATATGAACTGTCCTGACTGTATTTGATTTGAAATAATTTTTTTTTTTTGCAATTGAGGAGGTCATTTGTGAAATAATATTCAGAAGAATATCTGTTATAGTCCTTTTAAGGTACATTAAAATTTAAGTTCATAAATAAAACTAAGGGTGTGGAACATCGCACAACTTTCAATTACACTATATTGCTGATATAAATTTGTGTAATTTATCATTTTTATATTTCCATCAGTCGCTTAAAAAAAAATTGCCAGTTTGGCGATATTTTTTGTAATAATTCTTATATGGGTCTTTAAAAAAAAAAAAAAAAAAAATCGAAAAAATTGGAATTTTGGTGTTATGCTTATCGATCATTTTTATATTATCATTTCTTGTAAGTGAAACTGAGCAGAGATAAAAAAAAAAAAAAAAAAAAAAAAAATATCGGTCGTTGATAAGGTATGCTCAAGGAAAAAGAAATCTGTATTAAAGGCATTCATTTTTTAACTTTTTACGCCATGAAAGCATTTTTACGGGAATTTCGGTGGTGGGGATGTTTAGAACACCTTAAGAGGCATTACCGTAGCAATTTTTAAGAAAATCGTTAGAACTTTTTTTAGCAATTATTAAAAAACATGATTTTTTCAATAGCAGCTACCTTACGAGCATGCGCGATTTTGACGTAAACCTTAATGGTAGGTCCCCTGGTTACCACCAACTCGCACACCAAATTTGAATATCGTAGGTCAATTTGTTCGGGAGTTATGCTGACCACATATACACATACACACACACACAGACAGAAATTTTTTCTATATCACTTTTTTGAAATCAGGATGTTCCAAAACTTAGAGAAATGAAAAAAAAAAAAAAATCCTTTTTGTTTTTTGACTGAATGCTATACTCTCATTACCCTATGTATACATATGAGTAATTGAAGGTAAAAATGAAGTGATGATATATTTTTTTCCTTTCAATTACCCTTATGTATTATACATAGGATAATAAAAGTAAAGCATTCAGTCAAAAAAAAAAAAAAAAAAAAAAAAAAATTGTATTTCTTCACGTTTGGGAACACCCTGATTTCAAAAAAGTGATCTAGAAAATATGTCTGCCTGTATGTGTGTCTGTGGTCAGCATAACTCATGAACAAATTGATCTACAATGTTCACATTTGGTGAACAGGTTATTGATGGCTCAAGAACCTACCATTAAGGTTTGCGTCAAAATCGTGCATGCGCATAAGGTAGCAGCTATTGAAAAAATCATATTTTTCAATGATTGCTAAAAAATGGCTGTGCTAATGCCTTTTAAGGTGTTCTAAACATCCCCACCTCCGAAATTCCCGTAAAAATGCTTTAATGGCCTAAAAAGTTGAAGAACGAATGCCTTCAACACAGCGTTCTCTTTCCTTGAGCATACCTCATCAACCATCCTTTTTTTCTTCTTCCCTCAGTTTTTTATAACGAATGATAATATAAGGATTATCGTAAAGTACATCGCCAAAATCACAATTTTGGTGATATTTTTGTTTTTTTTAAGATCCATACAAGAATTATCGCAAAAAATATCGCCATACTAGCCATTTTTTCTAAATAAATGATGAAAACATAATAACGGTAAACGACGCAAATCCACGTCAGTATTAGTGTAATCAAAAGTTGTGCGATGTTCTACACCCCTAGTTTATGAAGATTTAGTTGTCTGATTGCACTGGGCATAAATTTCCAAAGTTTAAAATATTGTTATCGTTAGAATAAGTTAAAAAAGAACCTCCTATATAAATAAATGTTAGCCATATAAAAGACTCTGATAAAAATTATTTATTCAAAATAAATGCCTTATACATTTTTTTAAAACTGCATATTTATTCACATTGTACTTGAAAAGATATTTAAGGTCACACAATTAGGCATAAGACTCTTTTTCATCTGACGGTCCAGAAAATGAGCAAAATTCTACAGTTGTTTTCTCTGAAATAATTTTTAAATTATATTTCTAATTCAAATTTGTAATTTCTTAAAATTATTTTTTATTTATTTTGTTTTAGATAGATTATTAACTACTATCCTAATAAAAATATTTAGAATTTTTTCTTATTTTCAATTTTATTTACAAATTTAAAAATGTTGAGTATTGCTGAAAAAACTGGGGATCAAATGACGCATATATACGTGCATGACCGTCATTTGGTTAAGAAATGTAGATATTATATTAATGTTTAAATAACTTATGGTTTAATATTAGGGACATTAGTAAACAATTATCTTTTTTATTTAACAAATGAAATTATTCCTTTGCACCATCCGCATCCCACAATTTTACTTTCAAATCCTGTTAGTGGTTTTTGTAATAGACCTCGTAAACAAACACATATTCTTGTCCACGAAAAAAAAAATAATTGCAAATAAAAAACACACTTTAAAATATGCACTATGAAATGGAAGAAACCCATTCTACCTGATCCTATTAATTAGTTTAAAATTGCGTTTCTTTTTTGTCTAATTCATCGCAAATTATTTAGCTTATGCCCATTCCAGACCAACCATAAGAACCATCCGAGCTTTCTTATAATACTTTCCAATATATCCGATGATGACAATGCCTGTAGTTTGGTCGCTCACTACATCTGTAAGCCAATTTCGTAGTTGAAAAGATGGCAGAAAGTCAATACTATTCCCATTTTCTAGTGAGCCACATAAAATGGCTGCTAGGTAGGGTGGATAGTTCCCAAGATGAAAAGAAAAATAGAGAGAATGAAACAGAAAAAAAAAAAAAAAAAACGAATCCAGTTTTCTTCTCTTTAGGCCGTTGTCGAGAAAGTTAGAATTACAAATCGATGTGAATTGGAACATTCTTTTCTTCGGCTTTTTTTTTAACATTCGATCGGTCTGCCCCTGGGTCCCAAATATCACGGCTCCGATCATTTCTTGGATTCATTTTTCCTCATTATTATTATTTTTTCTACTTCTCCCCATTTTCCATTCCTCTGGAAGTATGAACAGACTCCAAAACTTTTCTTGACCATTTTCTCCCCGAAAGCTATCCAATTTTTCTTCCTTTTCGTCCTACCGAAATTTGATCCCTTAGGGGGTTGGGGAGTAGACTTCTACCTCTCTCTCTTCCATTTTTAGTGATGACTTGTCAGGATTGTTTGTAGGAATGGTCAAGAAAAGTTTGACCGCTTGACAGGACGCCGACGGAAGTGACGTATCCGATGGGAGGAAGATTCGATCACTGGTCACGAAGGGTCCTGACACAGACTTTGGGAAATATATCCCCTTTGGTGATATACTCTTCCCTTTGAGTTGTTTTATTCTCCAGAAAAAGTTAATGGGCCCGAATACTGGTATAGAAAATAGTATTTTTTAAGAAATGATGTAGTGCAAATCAGTGGCAAAGAGATTCCTCTCTATAAAAGTCACCAAATTATTGGAATTTGAAATAAGGACGATGGAATAGAATGAGTATTGAAGAAGTGAAAATAAATTGTTATCCTCTTGGGTGATATACTTTTCCCTTTGAGTAGTTTTATTCTCCAGAAAATCAGTGACAAAGAGATTCCTTTCTATACAAGTCACCAAATTATTGGAATTTGAAAAAAAGACGATGGAATAGAATGAGTATTGAAAAATTATAAATTGTTATCCTCTTGGGTGATATACTTTTCCCTTTAAGTAGCTTTATTCTCCAGAAAATCAGTGACGAAGAGATTCCTTTCTATACAAGTCACCAAATTATTGGAATTTGCAATAAGGACGATGGAAAAGAATGAGTATTGAAAAATTATAAATTGTTTTCCTTGGGTGATATATTTTTCCCTTTGAGTAGTTTTATTCTCCAGAAAATCAGTGGCAAAGAGATTCCTCTGTATGCAAGACATCAAAAGATTGAAATTTGAAATAAGGACGATGGAAAAAAATAAGTATTGAAAAACTGTAAATGAAATGTTATCCCCTTTGGTGATATACTTTTCCCTTCGAGCTATTTTTTTTCTCCAGAAAAAGTTAATGGGTCTGATTACTGGTATAGAAAAGGGATAGTGTAGTGAAAAGTGTAGTATTTTAAATGTAGAAGGAATAATGTAGTTATTTTAAAATGAATAATGTAGTGAAAATCAGTGGCAAAATGATTCATCTTTATACAAATCACCAAAAGATTGGAATTTGAAATAAAGACAATGGAATAGAATGAGAATCGGAAAATTGTAATTGGATTGTAATCTTATAGAATCAATGTCGCTTGCATTTTAAGTTATTAGGCAATACTAACTTTTTTACTTCTTAAGGAATTAGATTGAATTTTACTTTCTTTAATTTCTGTTATTTAACTTCGACAGTTTTTCAGGATTGTCTGTGTCCTTTCATAGCACCCCTAATCGAACAAAGCGGCATCCAAGGAAAGATAACAAGAGTTTCTTTACCACGAAAGTTTTAAGAAATTCTATTCCGGTACCTATGGTCATATGATGTATACAAAATTATTATTTTAGTATGTTTTATTCTATTGGAAACGACGATAAACGTCTAGAGAACTTAAACAGACGATATAAGCTTACTCTTTCCTTAAAAAACTATTGTTTGTGTTAATTTACTATAACGCAATAAAAAAAATGGAAAAAAGACAGTTTGAAAATTAGTTAATAGAGCTGCGGCAAAGTATTGTAGTGAAATTCCCCTGGGAAAAAATAAAATGTGTTGTATAACTAGAACCATCTACTAGTTAAGATTTGCCAAGTCTCTTAACTAAAATGGAATTACTTCAATTTATTTTCATAAGGTCTTCCACTTTTAAATCCAAGTAAAAAAAAATAATACAACAAAGTACTACTGCATTAAAAACTGACTAAAACAGATGGTCCCCAGAGGAAACTTAGACAAGAAACTTAATCACAAACCTGGCAACTGTTCTTTAAAAAAAGCGATTTACAAGCTGCATAATTACAAACTTTAGGTTTGGGGAGAACAAAAACCGTTACGCCATTTAATTTGGAACTTTACTTATGAGTAGTTTAGATGACAGCCAAAGTGAAACAATTGCACATAAAAAAATATGATAATAATCACTTTGGATAATGCTAAGCTTTTAGTAGTTTTCTTTGTACAAAACTTGTGAAAACATTTATTGTCCTTCTACATTAATATCTGAATTCTCAATGTATTCAACAATTATACCATCGGTTCATATTTCTTGTTTTACGAAACTCTTGATTTTCACTTATATCTCGTTCCTTAATAACAATTGAGCCACATAGTGAAACCATGTCCAACAAAAACACATCAAAACCATTTTCTGAAACATTTTACTGCCTCTATTTATGCAATTTCTTCTCAACAGAGCAATTTGTGTTCGCTCCCTCCAGAAAAAAAAAAACTTCCCGAAGAAACCTTTTCTTACAACCCACTGGACTGTAGCAGTAATGGGCCCCAACTGCAAAGAGGCGATTGCTCCAAAACGCAATCGGACGGTTTCCTCTCTCCTCCCCATCCTCCCATTCTCCTCTGCTTCATCCCCTGCTCATCTTTAAATCATGTTTTTACGTGCCCTCTCTTTCTCATACGAAGAAGAAGGAACCAACTGAGCATTGCGATGTGTAGCGTGCCGGAGAAAAACGGGAATAGCTAGTGAGCATTGTTTTGTATGAAATACGTCGACACATTGCGCTGTTTTGGTTCAACGAAGCGGCTATGGCCGCATAAATTAAGAGTGCAAGGAAAATCATTTTAAGCAAAACTTAAAATAACAATATATGATATTATTCTCTCAGATTGTATATAAAACAAATATGGTTATAAAGCAACAAAAAATTAATATTGGATGGTAACATAATGGTAAGTAACCCTTATTGGTTTACGCTTTAGCATTATCTAAGCATTTAAATGCTACTAAATTAGTCAATTAAAAAATGTAAAATTTGATTCTAAGACATTAATTAATACATTCAAATTTTTTGAAAGTGTAAAATGTGGCCCTGTTTATAATGATATATGCATAGTCCCAAAATAAAATTTCTTATTACCACAATTATAATTTTAGTTATTTTCCATTTAACGATGTGATGTTTTTCAAATTAGAAAATAAATTAACTTAATTTCCCTCTCGTAATTGTGTTCCACATCTACTTAATAGTATGAAATTAAAGTTAGTTGTGTGTCATATACTTAGTCTGAGCAACTTCAACTTAGTGAGGGATGTTTTATTCAATATGACCATGTACAAAAATTTCACTTTAATCAATGAAAGAAGAGGGCACATAATTTTTTTTCCATAAAGCCTTTTAGGAGAAAAGTCTAGGATTCTAGAAATTTACATCAGTCACACGAAAAGGGATAGAAGCAATTTTCCATGTAACCATCACAGTTAAAACTAATAAAAAACTTCGTAGACTATTTCTAATCCTATATGTAATTAAATGTCAGTTAAAATTTGCACTTATGGCATGTTTTAAAATGTTTAATTAACTAAGGGTTAACATATTTTTTAAACATTTTTGTGCTACATAAATGTGAGAAAAAATGCCAACCAAAAAAGTATTACCCGGACATTCTCAGATGCAACACCTAATATTGATTAAATGCAATCTAAGATTAGTAAGTCTCTAAAGGAAAAAAATAATGCGTTTTCAAATGTCCCAAGTAAGAAAAATTTAAAACAATGTTTCATAATCTTTGAAATATTAACAATTTATGTTACTTTATATTAAAAGATATACACTAGTCAGTTTAGAAAGTTGAAGAAATGGGGTTTGGTTGATACAAATATCCGTTTTTATTTCAACATCTATCGTGACACGTAGTGTTTAAATTATTGCTAGTGCATATTTGCAGTCCCATATACCATGTCACAATTTTCTGAATTTTTTTGGTGTTTTTGCATATGGAAGTATTTATGGAAAAATATAAATAACTCCAATTTTTCTTTTTCTTATTGATTGATTCAGTTATGATCTACTTTTTCGTGATTCTATAACATATTACACGATGTTATTATTCATCCATATTGAGCTAATGTTAAATGGTATTTCCATTAGATCGTAATTTGTCTGAAATGTCTGCACCTGACTGAAAAACACAACATTCTGGTCTGAAAACTACTACGTTCAGATACTATCTTTCGCATTTTTATGAGGTTCTTTTTGTTTGTTCCAGGTAAAGATACTTAGAAACCATAAAAAAGACAGACCTAGAAGAAATCGTCTCAGATAACATACTTACAATTGCGACGGAAGTAAAAAAAAATCAAATCAAATCATATATATTCACTTAAATTTGTTTTAAAGTCTCCAAGAGTAGCTTTGATTAACCTTACTGATATACTGTTAATGTGTTTATTCATCAACTTTAATTTGTGGCTTAGGATTGTTTTAAAGTTATTTTCTACTATCTAAAAAAATCTAACCTTCAACCGCAAAGTTTATGATTTATTTTTAAATAATCTCTAAATCTCTAGATAATAATCTCTAATGATCTCTTTTAAATATTCCATTTTAAATAATCACTATTGCCTAATCATTTCATTAAGCTAATAAGCACAATCATTAAACTATAAGAGGACACTAAATTGTATAGTTGAGAAATAAAATAAAAAAGTGTAACTGTGAAAACTGCATCTTTAAAAATTCAAAATCAAAAATGGTGTCTAACTTGCTCTTGTCTCTCTACTTTGTAATAAAGCATTGACATTATAGCTGTATACTAGAATATAACATTTTCTTCAGTATATACAAGGTTTCGTTAGCAAATTATTCTAAAACAACTTTTCTGCATATCAAAAATAGTATGGCAAATGTTAGTATTTTCCAGAATGCAGGATTGAAAATATTATATAGAGCCTATATTTTAACTGGGTTCTAGAATTGCTACAGCGGGTATACGAAAATCGGAAAACCTTTTGTTTTCAGAATGTTCACGTAGGTTTAAATAAGTACAGCATTACTCAAGAAAAATAAAATTTCACCCATATTTCTGCATGCCAAAATAGGGAAGAATATTTAGAGAGGAAATAAAAATGCTTTGTTGGAATTGTAAACGTTCACGTGAAATTCCATCTTATTCTTTATAGCTCATAAATATTTCCGGCTTTCTTCTTGAAAGAATTCATGAATTATAATTTTTATTTACGATCATCCAAATTTCTGGAACAGTCTACAATGTAGTCCTTTGCGTTTTGAATACGAAAAGTTTTCCGTTTGTTGAAAATAAATCACCTTTTTAAACAGAAATGCGGAGAAAGATTAGCTCCAAGGAAAATATTCCTCTATGTAGAGGAAATGAATTTAAAACAGTTTGCAGCTGGTGTATTTTGAGTATCTTTCATTCGCCAAAGAAAGCTATACATTTTTGTTTCTTTTTTATATTCAAATCACTCATAAAACAAAAAATGTAGATTGCTACTTGTACGGCAATAGGTATCCATGGAAGGAATGTATCTTTATATTTTACTTTATACATATTTTTGTATTTATGTTAGGAAATTAATTATTTCATATGCTTGTCAATCCACATCACATTTTAATATTTTCAATGCCAAGTAATACGTTGAAAAAATGCATTAAAACAACTGGGTATTTGTCATTGTTATGATTGGATCAAGTGGATTTAAGGTTATGGTAGCCAAAACTCAATAAGAAAAATACACTTATGTCCATAAATTAAGGATAATTCAGTTTTTCCCTAATAACTTCTCAGTGGAGTAGCATAGACACTTGAAATTTACTTCAAATACACATCTTTATATAACAAAATGATAATTAAAACAACTCAGTAGCAGAATGAAATGCAAAGTGTACAGAGGGGCATATGCAAGAGAATGGAGTACCATTAGTGTGCAGTTGTACTGATGCATTTACATTAAAAATCACTCAACACATGGAGTTGACTTTTAGTGTGAGATATAGTCTTCCCTGTCATCAATATTTACTTGGCACAGTATTCTCATACAAGTGAGGGAAAGTTCCCAATGCATTAAATCTTTACACAATGAATATCGTAGAAGCGTCCCACACATGTTTGATGAAATTTGGAGTAGAGGAGTGATCTGGCTTACTTATAGGAGCGATACTCATATTTTTAATCCTTTATCCAAAGCAAAAGTGGAATAAAATAAACCATAACTATCAATAAACGTGATTTTGAAACTGATATTTCACAATTAAAGACGTGTCTAAATCAAGTTAACTTAATTACAGTAAAAAAGTGGAATTTAATTATTTTTTGCGCTCTTGGGGAGCTTATTAAACAAATTCAACAAATTGAATATAAAGACCAAAACTCTTTTCCCACCAAATCATTATCTTGAACTGACATTTACCATGAAATATCAAGTTCCCACCTTTCTACAGATCCTCTGATGTCCAATATTACTCATGAGACTGACAAAATTATTTTCAGTAAACAGTATCTGATGTTAAAAAGATTTGGTCTTTGGGGCAGTATGTTGACTTGGTTACATAAGCTCCCCAAGAGACCAAAAGATAATTAAATTCCACTTTTTCCCTGTAATTATGTTAACTTGATCTAGAGAAGTTTTTAGTGGTGATATATCGGTTTCTAAATCATATTTATTGATACTTATGGCACATTTTATTCCACTTTTGCCTTGGATAAGCTATTAAAAAATATGAATATCGCCCCTATAAGTAAGCCAGGTCACTCCTCTAATCCATATTTCTTCAAGCATGTGTGGGACGCTTCTACCATATGAATTGTGTTAAGACTTGATGTATTAGGAACTTTCCGTCACTTACAAACAGTTCAAAAGGGGGGAGGGGGGGCGAGCAATTTAGCCACTACAATTCATCAAGTAACTCATGTTAAGTATGAGAATACAGTGCTAAGTAAACACTGATGACAGGGGAGATCATATCTCACAGTAGAAGTCCACTCCATGAGTTGAGTGATTTTTAATGTAAATGCATCTGTACAACTGCACACTAATGGTACTCCATTCTTTTGCATATGCCCCGGCTGTACACTTTGCATTTCAATTTGTGACTGAGTTATTTTAATTATCATTATGTTGCATAAAGATGTCTCTTTGAAGTGAATTTCAAGTGTCTACGCTGCTCCACTGAGAAGTTATTAGGGAAAAACTGAATTATCCTTAATTTATGGACATGAGTGTATTTATACCGTCTAAAGAAATCAAATATACTTTAAATAATTTGTATCAGATAAGTCAGGGATTGATTTTATCAGTATTTAGTTTAAAATATGTAGAGGAATTTTAGCGTTGTAATCTTTATCAATATTTACACCAATTCATATTTTATTAGTTGTCTTGTGAGTTTGTTTTTCATGGTCAAAAACACAATTTGCAGTTTCGCAATTGAGCTTCACGTCTACCATAAAATCTTATTGCTATCATTTTCCAAGTTGATAATAAACCTTTTAAGAGAAACACTCTTAGATAATGAAGAATGTAGTTCAGTAACTTTTGCTTCAGATATAAAATTGGCATGATAATTAAAATTACAACTTACTGCTTGGTTAAAAAATGCAACTTTATAAATGAGAAACTATATTTTAATTGAAACCCCAAAACACACTACATGTTTCATCGTTTATTATAAAGCTATCGATATGTGGGCAATTTTTGCATTTTTTTAAGTAAATTATAAATTGAAGAATCTTATCTTAATTTTTGTTATTCTTCATTTATGAATTAAGCACAGCTAAGTAAATTTTAACCCTTACCTGCAGAGGAAAACTTATGAGATGTCTCCAATGCCAACATTTTTCACACAAGCGCGCGTAGTTATACACAAAAGTTAAAAGTTTGATATGTTTTTTTGGCAATTATGTAAATTTAAGTCAAAAATAATATTCTCAACACCAGATGATGGCTAAAATGATCTTAGGGAAAGTTTGAAGCCATTTTAAGTTTGCAAATTGCAATGTAAAGGATCGTACTTCGGAAATACGTATACATACACCCACGGCAGTTAAAAGTTGGGGGGGGGGGGTGTTAAAGGTTAAATAGGGTCGCATAGCTCAGCCGTAGAGTATCATTCTCTCAACCAGAAGGTTACGAGTTCAGGCCTGGGACAGACTAAGACCACCGTGTTCGCTAATAGATACTGGGGCATGTTAAATCAGTCGTGGTCGCAAAGGCCTCCAAGTTCTTATACAAATCAATACCTCTGGGAGTGAAAAAGCCAAATCGTCTGCTTGGAAATTCCTGTAAATTAAGAAGCTTCACATACGGTTGGTAGTGCTGCCATCTACCGGGTAGCTACCAAACGAGGTAGAAATGAACTCTTCAGTGGTTATAGGAAGACTTACGCACTCCCTCTCACGAGCGAATATGTGCTTACATCCTGTGCAGCACTGCCCATTACCGGCCTAAACTGGACAGGGTTTTTTTTACAAAATGCTTGAAAGAAATACAGGTGCCTTAGTCCCCATAGGCCTTGATAAGAAAAAGAAGAGAAGGGTTTAAATAGTTTTCTTAGAACTCGATTCTCTTTACCTTTTCTCCCACAACGCATTCCATCCCTGAGCGATGATCATGCAGAATCCCATGCTGGGAATGTAGAGCACCCTCTCTGCAACCACGAAACCCACTGGAAAGAACAGATTGCTCGCAGGGAGGAATGGCACCACCAACAGGGACAAGCTCTGAAATCACATATATGAACTGATCACTGAATTATTATTTGAGAAAAAGATATATCGTGAGAAAAATAAAAAATAGCCTAATGACAAGTACATTTTTAGTCTTAAAAGTTTAAGGATAAAGCCGTTTGTATCCATGTGTCTCGTGTATGATTTTCTATAACTCTCTATAAAAACTTTTAAGGGGTCGTCTAGTAGTTTATTTATGAAAAATTTCTAAAACAATTCAATAAATATATCTATTATTTTTACAACATAATTCGATTTAAAACACGTATTATACCCTACACCTAAAATTTTACTGCTTTTGAAATTCTGTGTATCTTGTAAAACACGTAATATATTTTATTTATCTTGTCTTTTATGGTATTTAAATTACACTCTAATGCATTGTATAGATTATATTGAACTTCCTTCTCTCCTTCCCTTAAACAGGCATAACAACTTTAAAAAAAAAAACTAAAACTAAGATGACAAAGTTTAGATGTTTTAAGTATAGTAATTAAATATCCCTATAAATAAAGGCATTCATAGTATGTAGACATACATAAGCATAAATTTACAATATATTTAGACTTCTTGTGCAGTTTATGTTCACTATCTGTACATCTTAATGACAATACTCTTAGGTGGGCAATTAAAGTAAGATAACTCATTGTAGATTTACATTATTAATAACATGACATATTTAAACCAAATATGCTTACACTAAAGAGATTTTTACACATTCTAAAATACATTATGTCTAACCCCATCATATCGTCTCAATCATATTACTAGATATAAAATTAAAACATTCCATGTTATGGTTGATTGTTATAAGATTTAACATTTAAAGCAACACATTTTAATTCGTGGAATTAGTTTAAAAGTGAACTAAATATAACCATATTCTGACTTCCTAAACATACATTATTGATAAGACGTTCGTTATTCTAAGGACTTCAAATAACGAGTTTCATCAAATGCATGTACAATTATTGTGTATTCTACTGCATTTCATTACTAAATTATTCCGCTGGGCTTCAGTTGCCCAAGAGAAAATCCTCAGAAATACTCTTGAAGATTGTCCCCAATCTGTTTACATTATTGACTCAATCTCAAAAGGATTCCTTATCCAATATGTTTAGTCAATCTCTATGTGATACAGTCTATTACAAGTTTGCATCCTTACGTGTTAAAGCATCTGATTAAAATGAATACTCATATTAAACCTGGCGAAGTTTCCGAGTTATATATTATTAAATAGCATTATTAATTCAGTACATACGCATTCTGAAATACGTAATACGTTTACATGGTAAATAACGTATTGATGCTAATTTTATGGTAATAACCTATTTCAGTAAGATATACTTTTCTTCGTTTAGTAAATCATAAGTTATGGAAAATGTGATTGCTTGATTAATATGTGATATATTACAAAGTAGAAAATCAAAGAACTGCATGGTAAATAATATTCATCAGTTTTGAAAGATACGTCTCGTAAAAATTCATAGATTTGCAACTAAACATCAATTAAAAAGATTTTTTTATTATTTAAAACAATAGTTGTTTCATATGAACACATTTAGTACTTCCTACTCAAACTGATATACTGTTTTACATAAAGCACAGCTATATCAAAATGTTTAAAAACATAGTATACACGTTAAAGTATACTTCAAAAATATGTATCTTCACTATTTAACATATTTTAAGTAAAGTAAATATATCGATTTCAATGCAAAAACTGATAGTTTGACTAAAGCTATTTCCAAATTAAAATTTAATATTTTGTCACACTTATTAAAAGTATTATTAAAAATATTACATTGATTATTATTAAGTTTTCTTAAAAAGTCCCTACATTTTTATTATTGAGAATGGTCAGAGTTCAACATAACATATAATAAATTATGCCACAGAAAACTTCGCAATTAAATTAAATATTATCTTTGAAAAAATGTTATTTTAACGATTGCCAATTTATAATTTTTTATGTTTAGTGATTCTCTTGAACTGTGATGGAGTTTGTATTATTTTTGTAATGGGGAACTAATGGGGCCCACATAATATTAAAAACTTGATTTTGGGTGAAAACTTAAATTCCGTTTTCTTCACGTATCATATTTTTCACGTATCATACTTTTAAGTATCCTTCTTAGGAGAGGCTTTTAATAATAAGGGTTTACGTAGCAATGAACCTTTTAGCGAACGAAACGAACTTATGCTTGCGCAGCAATGAAACTTTTAGTGAGTGAAGTGAACCTGTGCTTGCTTAGTAATGAATCCTTCAGCGAGAAAATTTAGTCTGTTCGCAAAGCGTCAAAAGATGGGACCTATACACAATAACGGGTTTCCGCAAAGCGGGGCCGTGCAGCTAGTAACCTATATCGATATAAATTATAACAATCTCTATTGGATAATATCTCTATTATAATGACTTTAAACATACAATACTCTTATAATATCATAATGTAAAACTTTAGTTCATTGAAACATAAAAAAATAATGTAACTTCTCGAATTCTATCTATCACTGTTATTAAAGAAAAATATTGCGACTTTTTCAAATTTTCGCACATAATATTAAAAACTTGATTTTCGGTGAAAACTTAATTTCGTCTTCTTCGCGAATCATTTTTTTCACATACCCTACTTTTACATATCCTTCTTAGTAAATGTTAGTCTTGTAATATTTCTTTATTCTCATGTATCGTATATTTTATGCATTCTACTTTTCACACATCCTACCTTTCATCCTATCCAGCTTCTTAAGCAAAGAATATTTCATTAATTTAGATGATGCTTCAGTAAACATGCTTCATGACTTTTTTGCCCTCACCCTAACCAATACTTATCAATTACATTTGTCAGTTACAATCTATCAATTACATGTGTCAGAAACCGCAATAAACACTGCAAGACCAAACCTAAAAGATTCAAAGCATGTCGACAAGACAGATATGGCATAAACACAGTCCCCGTAACGGAGATCTATGAATTAGTCAGTAGTGACGGCGAATAACATGAAACTCAATACAAAATCGATGAAGGCCTTACGTCCACGATATCTACAGCATCAAGGCTCTGCGTGGGGACTCAGGTTAACGAAAATTGAAGGTGACAAGCCTCTGATCAAAGCAATGACTTTATTGGAGTGCTTTCAATGCTGGAAGTGAGTTCGTGTATTAGCATCGGAAAACGAGAAATGCCGATGGTTTTGCCTGATGGTGTATTTAGATAGCGTTGAGGATTAAGACAAGTTACTTCATTTATTGATCTGCAAATCGTGAGTTTCAATTGATATTCGATGTACAGAAACTAATCATTATTTTGGAGATTTCGTTCTCAATCTAATGGTTTATGATACAAACTTTAATATCCCTATCAAAGGTATTGTATTATATTTTCATGGATTCTTGTGAGATGAAACTGCATTTTAAAAGCATGAACGGGCAAATGTGTGGTATTTAAGTTTTGTGTAAGTTGTTTGTGAACTGGTGTTTGACATGGCAAATGCAAATTTTGGCAATAGTTGTTGATATGGTAAATCTCAATTAAAATATTTTATTACTTTAACAGGAGCTATGATTTCGCTATGAAAAATTAATACTTTTTTTATCTGCAAAAGTGTCAGTGAAAACGACACAAAGATATTCAGATAATGTAGTTAAATGTGAAGTATAAGTATCGAATAAGTAATTTGAATCTATAAATGTTTCTATTGGTAACATATTACCACAAATTATTTAAACATATATTAACTATTATAAATATAGAGCATTAAAAATACTGACACTAATACTTATAAATGTATTGAATCCAAAGTATTTTTTTTTATATGTTTTTTTAATCCAATTAATAGTGATAATGTATTTACTTTTCAAACAGAAAACAAAATAACTCAAGCAAATTCCATTAAGTTGAATTATAATAGATGCTTATATATACGTTTCTATTGAAATGCATCAGGTCCAGGTACCAAGCATTTGTCACCGAAAATCCAAGTTTCAATTTGAAATATCTTTTAGCATTGGATCATTCGGTCAAATTTTAAATAACTTCTTATTAGTACATGAGATAGAATGTTTTGGAATCCTACTAAACTCATTGAGACCTTGAAACTGATATGGGAAGTAGGTTTTTAACATTTATAGTTTAGGTTTAAGTACTTTTAACATCATTCAAGGTAATTATTTCCGATACTAAAGGCTGAAGTTTACGCATCAAAACTAGACCAACTTCACGTTTTGACTTTGTAAAGTAAAAGTTAATTTCTTTGGATTTATATATCTACAAAGATTATAACAGATTGATAAGACTCACCAAAATAAGGGACATTCTTGCGTCCTCCTCTAACCTGAAGATGCAGCGTACTGCAAAGAAAACACACCCGTAAAACACAACAGTGGCTAAATTTCTGGTATCCCAAACACCTGTGATAAGCGGTATGGTGGACATTGTCCAATCACAGCACAGGTTGCAAGGAAATAATAGCAACCACGCATTCACCGAAAACAGGTAGTTGAAAGTCAATTGTCTTGTGGGTGTTGTTGAAGCTGCAGCTGGATTGTCAAACCTGAAAAAAATATAATTCTTTTCTTATACACGATTTACGTTTTAATTAATTAGTAAATTATTAATCATTAGTAATTACTTAAGTTAGTAATGTTTTATTTATTGAAAGAATGATATAAACAAACGTTTTATTATTGAACAAGAATCTCTTTTTTAAAATGTTATATGGAATTAAGAAAATATTATACTATTTTGTAGTGCGAATCTCAATGTTCAGTATCAGAAACCTTTTAGAAAAAGTAAATTAACCCGAAGTTTATTTTCTTTGTTTTACTTAAGTTATCTTTAACTTAATAGAAAAAAAATGCATGAAATTAAGAATGGATTTCTTTCAACAGAAAATGAAATTTGCTTTTATTCAGAGCAGAGTAGAAAAAAAGCGAATAAATTCAGAGTAGAAAAAGGTTTCCCGTTAATTTTCAAAAAATTGCACTTTTTAATTTTTTTTATAACTTCTCTATGCAAATTTGGTAAATTATTTTCATTCAACAAGGCCATTAAAAAAGCGCATACCAGAATCTATAAAACCAACTGAATTACGATAGAGATTTTTTGTTCACTTTTTGTAATTTACATTGCCCATTTATCTCTAAAAGGTAAAGAATTAAGCCGCGTTTCAAGTTTCTTGAGACACTCTGTATAATTAAAAATTTCTTACGACTTGTATGATACAATGTACATCGCAATTCAAAGGAATACGTGAAATGAAGAAGATTTGCAAATTTCTATTAGAGTTTACGTTTATTATTTATTAATGTTAATAAATTGAATTAAATTTTATTCAACGTTTCAATTAATAGTCTAGAACTATAAAATTACAACCATGATATATTATTTAAAGAAAAAATATTATAATTTTATGAATGACAAACAAGAATGTGGTGTGAGTATAGATAACATAACAGCATACTTGCGAAACAATCCTCATAACCATCGAGATTGGAATTCCCATTTCAGTACAGTATGTTGTATCATAATACATAGTTATGGCAAAATGTGCTACCAAGAATCCTACTACGTAATTACTAAGATAGTACATATAGTACATACCGTTTTATGAGCACATTTATCACAGACATTAAGCAAAGTTAATAAAATGGTCCAGCAATACTACGTATGTTTTAACATTTAGTTAATAAAAATAATGTATTCTAATGCAACGTTTATGTAGGTATTATAAACACCATTTTGTTTTCTAGTACTAACAAAAAAAGTCATTGAAATGACATGAAGATGAAGGGTGAATGCACCATCTTTTCCTTAAAAGTGTATTTTTAAAAGTGGAATATTCAATCTATTTTTTATTGTTTACTTTCAAGAAATCTTATGATTTTGTATAACACAACTCACTCAGAAATTAATGTTACTAACTTCAAATAAAAAAATCCTTTATATTTTTGTTGTATTTTTAAAACTATCAGTGGCTATGTTTTTCTAAATAATTTCTTCTGTGAAAGTATCAAGGTTAAGTATTAGTTTTAATATTTGATAAGAAAATTTTTACTTATTTTATGATGACAGCAATATCCTGCATTTCCAATATGATTTGGAAATCATTTTTGTAAGATAGATTCTTGTCAGATTGCCTTTGTTCATAGATCTAACTCTTAATTTTTTTGACCCTAATATATGCCATTGTTTTAAAACTTATAAATGCTTACATCAGTTATAATGAGAACTAGGGATACTTGACCTAATTTTAAGTTTTGGGTGTTCAATTTTTATTCTTCATTACTTATGGGTGCGTAAATAATGTCTATTTATATTTCATTAAGTATTACACCATATTTATGAATATCTTTCTGAGTTATTAATTGTAAAGATGCTAAAATATTAAACATTAAAAATTTTCAACTTGGGTCAATTATACCAATGTATAGGGATACTTGACCCACCCCTTAGGCATATTTGACCCAAGTCATATCTTTGTAAGTGTACAATTTAAAATTATAAATGCAACACTTTTACATTATAATAACATAACTCCCATTAATAAATCCAATGTTAATACTTTTCTATACCTGTTCAATGAGGTCAATATTTTTATTAGCTACATAATGTTAACATGGTGTCCACTTTTAGTAGTTTGAAAGATAGTTCTTTTCTTATACAAGTTCAATAATAAGAAAATAATTATTTTTAACTGCAAATGTAAACTCACATTAAAACCCAAAATTTGTAATTCGATCATTTTTCATTGAAATCTCTCGTGTGGAGGAAGAATAGCCTGAGTTTAGTCAGGATTGTATATCTTCAGGTGATTTGCGCATTGAACATAATAAAATCTTTTGAAAGGTGAGTAAACTGATACTCCTAATGGTTGTAGTCTGTGAAAACAATGTGGAGGGAATTATAATACCGTTAACTCGTGTAACATCGATGGTAGGCAACGACATACAACTTTTAAGAATATCCATCAGTAAAACTACCTTTTTATTAATTGAATATCTTACATGCTTAACAAAATGATGTGAGAAGAATAAACGAAAATCAATAAAGCCTGCAAAATGCATTCGAATAATATTCCTACCTTGGGTCAAGTATCCCTATTTGTACATTTATTACACAACCCTAAAATGCAACCATTTGAGAATTTGCGGATAAACACTATTATCTATGTAATTGTTGCTAAAAGTATGCACAAAAAAAAAAAAAATTAAAAAAAAATTCTTACTTTTAAACAAAAACAATTTTCACATCAGCCTTTACAACACAAAAATATTACTTTTGGAGCATGAAAATTTAATTTGTCTCATTGTTTAAAAACGGATACAAAGATTCAGTTGTCATTTGCACCATGTAGTTAGCTAACTGAACTCACTTCCAACTTATAAAACCTTCTCAATACTGAGGAAAAAAGCATTGGGTCAAGTATCCCTATGGGTCAAGTATTCCTAGGGGTCAAGTATCCTTAGTTTCCCCTATTGATTCATTGAAAAAATTGAAAGGAAAGTAAGTTGATGTTTTGTGTTATATTAGAAAAAGTTATTTTAAGCTGACGTATAAAAAATCAATTTAAAAAAAAAAATGTTATTTTACCATAATTTTTTGCTAATGAGTTTTAAATCACAGTTGTTAGACTTCTTAGAAATTTCAAATGGTTTTAAAGCAATCTTCCTGCAGGTATTGTGGTCGAAAAAATGAGCTAACTATATGGATAAGGATAAATTGAAGATTTTTTTTCATTTTATGACTTACAATTACTGGTTTTAATATAATTCCTAAATTATAATTTGATTGCTTTGAGATTATTCGCATAAATATGACGACCTGACGTTATAAATCTATCCAAAAATAAAAAAATTTCCTTGCCGCCACTTTTGCCTTATATAATATCAATTATAATAATTCAAGTATTATTTGACCCCAATTTTTTGTTCTTACCTGCTGAATGCTGGTACTATTTTGGGTCCCATAATCTTGCACCTGAGGTAGAAGGCCCCAGCTGCAGCCGTCAGAAGTAGAGATATCCGCAGCAGCTTATCCCTAAGCCAAGGAGGGACTCGGCCAAGGATTGGGTACCTCATTCCTTGAACTCGACGCTGGTTCTAAAAAATAGAACAGAAGTGAAGAACACTTTAGTTTATAAGGATAAAACAATGCGAGGTAAAAATGCACAACTTAATTAATTTTAATTAAAACGATATTGTAAGTTACATAAATTTTATAGAAATAGTGGACTCTGAAAATAATAAATCGCAATTTATAACACTAACAATCAAAATCCACTTTTTTAAATGAAACGTAATTAAGGTAGTTTAGTACAATTAGGTGAGAAAAAATTTGGGGGGGGGGGGGAACTTCCATGGGAAGAATATTTATGGAAACTTATATGAAATTTTCAGAGCTGTATTAGAACTGGTCAAGATTTTGAAAGTAATTTGAGATTAAGTTTATTTGCATTCTTAAAATAAGTAACAGACAACTATGGAATACTTTTATAGTAGGAATTTGATTTACTACTATCCCTAACGAAACCTTTAATGAGATTTAATCTATAGTAGACTTTTTTTTTTAATTTGACTTATCAATTTAGATATGAGAACATCATATATGTAGCTTAGTTAATGGCCCATGTTTTTATATAGTTCAATGTATTTCAAATTGGATAATAGTTTAAATAACATCTTTAGATTTACAAAGAGTATAAGTAATTTCACAATTTCGTAGGAATTTTTTTTTTTTCATTACAATACCAGGGCATTAACATTTTAGTTTCTTTGATTGAAATTAACATTTTCCACTCAAAATTTAAAACATCAATCATTATCATTTGAAGTCCAAAAATCTCCAGCTTTCCTATTGGAGGCCAAAAATATAACTAATTTTTCTTCATATATAATTTTTTTAATTCAATAGCAGGTGAGCCATTTTCTTGAAGTTCTATAAATTATTTCATGAGGCAGACGATTTTAAAACGGTTAACGTTTAATTATTAGCATCCACTATTATTGTCTTTTGTCTAAATTTGTATTAAGAAGAATGATAAAATAATCTAGAACTTCCCGGTTTTAGTCTTTAACAAAGCTGATAATTGAAAATTAACTTATTAATAATGACATAATTCCAGGATAAATAGTTTATGTATTCACGAAAGCCGTTCTACGTAAAGCAAACATTCGAAAGTAAATATTCTTTGAAAACTTCGAATTCATAATACAGTCGATTTCTAAGGAAAATAGTTTTTACTTCTTTGAATTTGGTTTGCTCTTAACGGACAAGTTCAAATTTAAAGAATAATTTGAAGTAAATGTTCTACGTCCTTATCATAACGTTGAACTTAATTTTCATTCAAATATGTTTAAACTCACATAAATTAGCTATTCAAGTATTCTATTCAATTAACTTAGACAAAAGAGTGTATTAGGTTGAAGAATTAGAGAAAATTTATTTTTGTTAGGAATCTATAATGCAATATTAGTTCAAAAATAATTATTATTTATGCTTCATAAAAAGGTAAGTGTAATGTAATATTTAACTTATGTTTACTGAGCTATAAAATTAACTATTTAAAATCTTAACTACATTTCATATTGTTGATACGAGCAAGATCGGGGATGTTTTTCTTTGCATAAGAGTTTTAAAATACCAAAATATTTGCAAAGGCAAAATATATTTTCTAAATCTATATACGTAGTGAAATAATAATGATATACAAAGATAATGTCATAAAATTTAAAATAATTTCTCAGTGAGAACAGAAACCTAGCATATTTTTAAAGTCAATAACAAATACAGCTTTTTTAAAGTAATTTTTAGTAAATATTTTATGACATATGCACTATTTTTGACGAGCGAAAACATCCCAAGTGTTTTATTTAAAAATAGTCATTATCATAGTTATCCTTAGACGATATCAATATCTCTCAAAAATAAAATTTATTAAAATATTTTTTAATAACATTAAATATAAAAGTATACATTAAAATTACTATTTAAAACTAATCTTAAGTTTAATGTTGAATATTTGCGTCGATTACTTCAATAGCAAAACATGGGAAAGAAAATGTAGTCTCAACCTTTAATTTATTTTTATTAGACAATTGAATGTACTTTTATCCAGTTATGCAATCTAAAAAATTAGGCAGGTTCGATTAAAGTATTGAAAACAAAAGTATTTAAATATTTATACAGTAAATGCCGTATGAATTTTTTCAAGGTCTTATCTTAAATCTATGTTTTCTGCTGATTAGCAAAAATGGAAATAGTACATTTCATTTAGACTTTTTGAAAATAAGTACGTTATAATTACTGTTTTACTATATTTTTTAAGTATCAGTAACTTCTTTTTTTATACCCAAATAAATATAATCGAAGAAAAAATGTTTTAACAACAAAACCCATTTTTAATATCTGAATTTAATAATTTTATGCAACTTTGCATCTAATTTTGGGAGTTGATTCAACCTCAATATATTCTTCAAATGTTTTACCTCAATATACATTTTCATATACATATATTTTTAATATTCTTCATTAATATACATAACAGCTCTTTGTTGTATTACAAATACGACGACACGCGGCATGGGCGAGTTTTGTTAGGAAAAAGTATTTAGTATAAATTTAACAAATTTCAAATACTTGTTTGGATGTTAATTTTGCATCAAGTAATATTAATGAAAACTAAATCCTAATTAGAAAATTCATGGAAAGTCTCTCTTCTTTAATTAAAGGTATACAAATGTGCGAAAATGTATTGTGAAACACCATAGAAAATCCTTATATGATAATTAATAAATGATTTTACAATAACTGAAATAAACTATCTGCAATCATTTATTTCTGTTTTATATAATAGTAGAAGATAAACAAGCTTGGGGTTTGAGGCGACATATAAGTATTGCATGTTCTATAGGCACGGTTTCTTAAGTTTGAGAAAGTAATTTATCTACCTTCAATGGATAATTATTTATTTGAATGCCATTCTATGCAACATACAGTTTTTTGAGAACGTAAACAATGTCATAAAACATTTATAATGCATAGTTAAAATGAATGTACACTATTAATTTTAGCTTTTAAGATCAAACTTTATTTTTATCAAAATATCAATTACTAAAATGAAAAATCAATAGCTAATATTTGCAACAGAAACGCATATATGCCAATAGGTTGTGCTATCAAGATACCATTTTATTTCATCTAGTCAAAGTCTACTAACATTTGCATAAAAGTATAATAAAATAGCTTACTAAACGAATAAGAAAGTTAAAGGCAATAAGCAACGTGAACAACAATCGTAAACACGAAAGAAATAACAGCAGCAATACTTCTAAACTGCTGCATCAAATGAAATTAGAAATTGAAACTCCACATACTGATTACAAAGTTCGAAAGCAAACGAATAGGGAAAAAAACCATTTTGGATTATATTTGAAGAATAATAGAAGGAAAGAAAGCTGAACAAGAAAATAAATTCAATTCCTAGCTGGGGGAACAGAAACTCCCTTGTTTTGATTCCGAACAAATGAGAGCAGAAAATTCTACCATTATTCATTCTGGCTAGGGGAGAAAAACCGCCATCTTCTTTCTCCCCTTTCTGCGTAGGGACAATGATTATTTTTTTCCCTCATCATAAAATGTAGTTAAGCCGCAAGATTTTTTTTTTTTTCACGTGTCACTTGAGAAATTTTTATGACCCACGGACGTAAGTAACGCATTTAAATCAGACATATTTGTTTAGCCGTTTACTTTCAGTGTTTTCCTCTTTTCCTCTACTTATTTGAATTTTTTTTTTAACGACTGGAGGTGTGTAAATTGAATTTTGAGTATTGTCACTTAAAAAGAAAGAGAAAATATATTTTGAAACAATATTATAAGTAAGTTATCGATGCGTAAAGAGAGAGGGACTAAACTGGAAGCTAATGCATGTTATGTCTAAATGGAAATAAATTCTTATTATCAATAAAAAGTATTTTGCTAAGAACTTTATTCGTAGTTTTGCATTTATTTGCAATAGAAATTGATAAATTGATTGTCTTATTTCTATGGGAACAATTTAAAAATAATATTTTGACACATCCAAAGTCTCATCGCATCGTTACTTTGCTTTTTTATTTAATATTTATTACTTGTACTCCAATAAAAATTCATCTTTAATTAAACTTTTTAATCAATTGAATAGCACTAAGACAAAATGTACAAATGGAACTAATTTTTTTTTTTCGAAAATTTTTCAGTACTAATCTATATAGTTGATTGTAATAAATAAGGCTAGTTGATTGTAATAAAAGCAGCGTGAATCCATAAGAAATCTTAAAATTTTAATTTCTTTTCATCCGAAAAATTTTCAGTATAAATATGCAGTCAATTTTAATTATCACAGATGATAATAGGATCGATAAAACTACTCAAAATGTTTTTCACACCTTTATTATACGTGTATGATTATTATCTGCTAAATACTACAGCTTTTTATATCAAATGAACATTTAATTAATTATTACTTTGAAACAAGTTAAGACATCCAGCCCTTATTTAAGATATTTATTTGTTGTGATATGAGTAAATTTACAAGTAATGAAATAAAGGAAATACAAGTTGAAAAAATCTTAGATATATTCTTGAGGAATGAGATTTAAACATTCAAAAAGTAATTTTTGAAAGATATATTTCTAAATAGAAAGACAATTATTATCATTCAATAATATTTTATGTTTTAATTCATAAAATAAATTGATATTCATCAATGCAAAACCTTTGAAATTTTAAAATGTTTCATAGTTATCTCTCTGTTTTTGACGTATGTAATTCCACAGTTAAATAATTTTTTTGGAGAGAGTTGGTGAAAGAGGATTTTAATGACTAATTTTCGTTCACTAATCCCGAATTAGTAAAAATTATGAAATGAATTGTAATAGTACATCATTGAAGAGAAATAGTCTAAGTTTTAAAATATTCGATAAAGTTTAAAAGGTAAGGATTTTTTTTTTTTTTTTTTTTTAATTTAGCATTTTAATAATTAATGGAAAAGTTATTCTTTAAGCAAAATGATAAAATTATAAAACTTGTTAATGATGTCTTCTACGCTTTTAGCATAAAAGTAAAGGTCTTACCCACTTTTATACATTAATATTAATTTACAAAAACAAACAAGACATAATCAACCAAAATTTTTATAATAACTCACAACTGTGCAATACTCTAAAAATCATTTGACATATGCATTGTGAGAAAAAATCTGTATTATTACATTAAAATATAATACAGTTCTTGGTTGTTTTAATTTTTTGGTAACTTTAAATAACATACAAATGAATGTTTGAGTTATCCCTAAGTTTTCATAAGTTCCAATCAAATCTTCTCTTAGTTCCAATCAAGACTTGAAATATTTCAGTTACCTTCTGGTTTAACATGCCGATGCTCAAGTATTACAAGGTCATGACTGCCTGGACACGCAAAGCCGAAATTACATTCCTCTGATATTAACACCAAACATTTTGTTTTTTTGTTATAATTTTACAACTCTTTCTATTTTTTTGTTTTTTGTTTTATTTAAAAAAAATAACACCGCAAAAGTATTTCGTTTAGAAAAATTCCTTCCTAACAATTCGCAAAGTATTTTCTTTCAAAATCTATCCATACTTCATCGTCGAACAAATCGTTCCACTCTCCTCGCCCCCATCAGCAATGAATTCAAAAGAAATTGAGAAGCAGTGCACCTACGCATATCTATCACAAGAGCCTTTTACAGGGACAAAAATATATCGAGGCACAAATTGCTCGGAAACGCTCTATTAGTGGACAAAGGATCAACAACTGGAGCGCATCAGGATTTCTGTATTCGCATTATGCGTTTCGTGACAACGACTTTAAAATACGAGCACAGAATCCGAGACGTTCTAACATTATCTTCCCGGTTCATCCATCTTGCGCAACCAAAGTTGCCGCCGTATTGTCCCCTTTATGGTACAGTTAAAGCTTCATGTGGTACACTAGCCATTCAGATATCTTCCCTTCTAAGAAATTTCTCCCCTTTTTCATCTTTTAGAAGTAGAATGAAAATCCATTTTCACATCTGGAGGATAATGTTCGATGTCTTTTGAAAAAGTAGGGATTGATTATTATTTTTTTGTCCTGCTCACCCACACTGCTATTTATCATCATTTTATATAAGAGAATTTGAGGGTTTTTTGTGAGTTGTTAGAAATGGAAGAAATTATATAATTGGAAATTGGAGAATGAATAACTAATCTAGGGGAAGTGATTTTATAATTATTTTATGATCGCAAAACGAAATTACGCATAATTGTCAAATAATTGGTTTATAGAAATTATTCCTTGAATTTATTTGGCAGTGGATTAAGAATCTTACGTTATCTGATTATTCAGATATCCAACGTGGTGCAATGCCAATTATTACTACTAGTTGCTGAAATACAAGTTTTTTATTATTTGTAAGTTTATGAAATGGTTTTAAATACAAATATCACAGTATAGGAGGATTGTAAGTATTTGTCACGGTGTGCTCGGATATTGGATTTAAAAAAAAATAACAGAATTTTTAATTTAAATATATTTAAATTTTCAATAAAGATTATGCTTCTTCAAATAATGTAGAAACGTGTCATGCAATTAGTTTCTGACTGTTACTTCTATATAAATATGTGTGATCACCATGTATTGTTGGTTAAAAGTTGAGCTTCAATAAGCTAATACAAACTACAGTTCAGGAATTGCAAAGTTTAAATGTTCGCTGTTATATGTTACGACAACAACTTAACGAAAGCTTCATTGTCTTTAGAGTCTAGGGTAAAATTTTCTGTTTTAACGATACTTTAAGTCCACGTTTACCTTACAAACACATTACTATTATTCAAAATTGAAGTCCTATTTTTTCAATGTATTCGTAACAATATCAACCAATGTCAGACCAGAAATCGTTGACGCAATGAAGCATATGCAAATGCATTTATCATAAAAAGTAAGACTTCTGTATTATTTTCCCTTAGTTAACCAAATATTAAACTATTTTGCACTCTCATAAAAAAAATTAAAATAAGCTCATCACTTGATGGTAATAGAATAAATATTTATCTATGTATCAGCGATGTGTTTATAAGTTAAAAATATACTTTTTGTTCACATTATTTTAAACAAATACTTTCCAAATGTCATCAAGACCAAGAAAAAAAACTCAAAACAATTTGCAAGGGTCTTTACGTTGATACAGAAGCAAACAAATGAGATTGACCTACCGAATTCTATAACGATGTTACCTTTGAAATCCCCATCAATCACTGGAATCACACAGAAATAAAATAAAAAAAAATCCTTAATGCTTCTATCTCAAAGCACGTCGATAACCTTGATTGTTTTCCTTTAATGAATCAGCACTAAAAAAAGTGCCGTTCCTAGACTTGTATACTTCTCAATCACACTTCCGTTTTTCTACGCACCAAGGCATCAGAGTCAGACAGTTCGGCCACTAAAAGAAATACTTTTTGCAATTCCTTTCGCTTAGAGGTGGCAATCAGGCTACAATAAACTTAATTACGACTGACGTCGACCCCACTATCGCTTCTTTCTTTTATTCGTCTTACCTCCCTTTGGTTGAAAGAACAAGAGCGAAGTATTTAGAAGGAAATGCTGCTAATGGTAACCTAATCAACTGTTTTGGTGTATTTTTTCTAGTTCTTTACTTTTCCAGCAAAGTAGGTTTTTTTTTTCTTTTTTTCTTTTTCTTTAGGTGGTCGCAGCGATTGCTGACGCCCTAACCTGCATTTCTTCACCAGGCGAAGAAAGCGGTTAATGGGAGTCCTGTAGTGAATTTACCACCTGCTGTAGCTCTACTATCACCAGGCGATTCTTCGGACATTCATTCATTACTGGACTTGGGGAATGTTAATGAATGAGGTAACGTCTCACGTCCTCTTAGGATTTGCCTTTTACGACATCGCTTTGGTTTGAGATTCCTTTTAAGGATGGACTTTGCTTGCTTGAGAAATGTTTGTAGGTAATGGCGGGAAATGGCTTTGGACAATGATGGCAATTAATTGTGAGAAGAAAAAAAAATAGAATTTTTGTTTTCTTTCTTTAGAGAAAAAAACAAAAACATATTTTTTGGACGTAAATGCTGCTGGTGTTTTTACAATTACAATTATTTACTGTTTTGTATTTTTTTATTTGTAAAATAATTTTTTTAGCCGTCAAAAAGATTGATGGAACTATAAACTAGTTAATAGCACGTAACATTCCAACCAAGAACATGGTATTCCCAATGGAAATATTATGTTGCATTTATAATCCATGATCAGCATTTTTCAATATAATGTGTTATTTTCACTACCAACTAATTTTTTTTACTCTCCTTTGTTTCAAAACAAAGTGGCAATGCAGAGAAAAAAACCGAGATATGTATTGCCAGTTTTTGGGTTTTGTCTTCTAAGTCTGGATAAATATTGTTACTGGGAAGGGGAAGCGTATCTAGTTAAAGAATCTTACTAAAATCATGATTCTGTAGAACCACCTTCGGTGCTCAGCTACAAAAATCATGAGTTCGGTACCATAGCTAGTTACACAAAAGTAGCGAATCCATTTTTAAAAAAATGAAAAATAAAAATTAATTTCCTACAAAACTGTGGGTTTAAAAAGCAGTTTCCGTGGGAAAATTCGGATTTTTTCTACACAAAATTCAAATTGATTTTTAATCAAAAAATGACACTTAACAACATATCTTGTGAATTTGAAACCCACATCCCGATGAATTCACTATGGGCAATAGCTGACATATAACTACAGAAAAATTGATTAATAAAAAACTACTATAAGCAAATCTCTGTTCAATGAGATTTCAGCAGGTTTCGGGCTTCTAATCATCAATATATGACTCAAAGCACCAGCAATTTTTATAACTATTATACGAAAGCAGTTATTGTTCTATATTTATTGTGACTTTTAATTCCTTATTGTAATGTGTCTTCTATTTTTTTGACTTACGCAATATAAATTTTGACTTTGTCACTAGGTAGCAACTAGGCCTGGGCGATGTTAACATTTCTGCATCATGATATATCGGGAAACAAACATCACGATGTCACGATACATCACGATGTTAACTATATTTTTTCTACAAAATACTATAAAACAACGTTTTCATAACATACAATATAACTATGTAGCCTTACTTAGCTTTGCAACATTTTATTGAATTCATGTATGGAAGTTTATTTTAAATAACATGAGTAGCGACCGAATTACTTTCAGAGGGATACATAAAGCACTCAAGGGGTATAAGCCGGTTGTTTTTGTTTTTGTTTTGTTTAATCCAGATTTTTCAATTTCTCTATTTTAATGAAATTTTACTTTGTTGTTATCCACGGAAGGAGATGGGGGGGGGGGGGGACGACGACGACAAGTGCACTTCCTGGAGGTGCACATGTTTCTTTAGTTATTGGATATTCTTAATTATTAAATCAAAAACATACTTTATAATGAATATTTTATTACTTACTATATACAATATAACTATTAAACAATAAAAATAAAATTAATGCATAACAATTAAAATTCTAATGATCTTTATTTTGTGCCAAAAAAAAAAATCTGCATTTTAGTATTTTTAAGAAGCAATGTTGGATCGAGTAATTAATCTTGTGGAAATAAACTTTATTCAAATCGTACAAACTGAAAAAAAAATAAAATTATAAAACATTTATTTACTTACGAGTCAGAAGAAAAAATCCTTCAACGTAAATGGGAAAACAATCGTTTATAAGTATTTAAACAATTCCAACTAGAGGAACAACTGTGATCCGTCCATGCGCTAGTTCATACTGACTTTGTCAGATATACCAAACCATCATAGTAATAAACAACCTGATTATATTAACTGAGTAAGAACTAGACATAAATTACCACTCAAGAATACAGCAATCCCCTTGAGTTAATAAATAAAGCAAAGCTCTCAAAGGGTAAAAATGTTAGATAAAAAAATCCTGAAGTTAATGTAAAAGATTTAAAAATACAAAAATGTAATATTTTATTTCTTCCAAGCTGGAGAAAAAAAATCAAAAATGAAACACAAAAAGTTTAGGAAATACTCAATTGAATTCCAAAAATAGAATATCATGGTCTTATATCTGATGACAAAATAAATACAAATCAAAACGTTTTTCATGAATTGAGAGAACAACAAAAAAAAAAAAAATTCAAACAATAAAAGGAATACTTCTTTCATCGAATCTCCAATATTACTAGACTAACTGGCGCCTGAAAACCACCTCGTAATTTCAATACTCAGCTGTAAAAACAAAATAGGAAATAAACGCGAGACCTAAAAAAAAAAAAATACTTTGTAAAATTGAATTATAGTTTCAACATGTCATACGTGCTTTTTTTCGCATTGAAATGTGCACTTTTTTCCAATTTTATTTTAAATTTCAAAAGCCAGGGAATGCAAAAGCGAATGCAACATGTAATAAGTGATTAAGTGCGCGATGCCATCTGTGGCGTTTTGTTTCTATTCAATCATGGAAACATCGCACATACCAGGTACGATTACCACGTTGCCGATACAGCAAAAGCAAATGGAAATCGTCTCAAACGGCGCTGTGTAGCTGTTACACTACGTTTCTATACAGTATTGGATACACCGCGCATATGCAGGGAGGATTACTGCGACATGGTGAAGTATCGTGTCTCAAACCGCGCGGTGTCGACGGTTTCAATGCGTTTCAATAGTATTTTAGAAACACCGCGCATGAATCGTGGCATCATCGGTTCTTCGTCCTTGAAGTGCTAGGCAATGAGTGTATCGCGCTCTCGTCAAAAAAGATCGTGATGTATCGGTTTAGGGAAAATAGTGACACCGGTTTGACGATGTTGATTTCACACCGGTTTTAGACGATGTATCGATACATCGCCCAAGCCTAGTAGCAACGCTTACAGATAACACATGAACTTAATGCAATATGATATTTGACAAAACCAATATTAAATGATAATTTCAAAAGTCAGGTAGAAATTAAAAGAAATTATTAAATATTTTATAATTGCATTGTTTGATTTACAAAGAAGTCCTTCTTTTCTTCCGTCTTTGAAAAAGAAATTCTGATTTATATAACTCTAAACACGATCCTATCGCAAATAGGATTTTCCTCTGATCATTATTTTCCCCTAGGTAACCAAATCATTTCTTTTTACAGTTACACTGCGGAAAATAAATCCTCTTCACTAAGTCTGAAGATAAAAAGCCTCTGGCGTAGTAACATTACGAACACGACATTCAAACGATGTATAAGAAATAAGTAGATAACGGAAAATACTTTTGATATTTATTACGATAAGTATTTAATTATTACAGTGCTATATGTGTGATAATTAAATTCCTCATTCAAAATATTTTTAACTAAATATATCATTGAACAGTCTCTAAATTCTCAGCTGTATTTTTTTTTACATTCTTCAAGTTTGTTATTCTATTTTGCTCATAGTTCATTCAAATGTTGTTAAGTTTTTTAAGAAAATTAATTTTAAAAAGAAAGCAACAAAGGCAAAACTTCATTACCTATTATTTTGTACTATAACTATATTTAAATGAATTAATGTTGCAATACTATACAAATTACAAGCACATGATACATTTCTACTTTATTACTGTCAGAGGTAAAAAAAAAGGAATCATTAAAAATTCTGTCCTTATAAATGTTCTTAGAAAAGTCTTTTCATTCAGTTTGTTTGTATTTGACATTTAGTGTACGGACTTTTTTCTTTCAAACTTCTTTCCTAAGTACCTACGATAAGGAAAAATGATTCAATATACTAATTTCTTTACGTATTTTTTTCAGTTTGTGTAATATATTGTCGTAGTAAAAATTAACTTTCTCTCTGTAATTGTATAAAACGACTGTAAATATCCTTTTTCTAGAAAACGGGATGAATATCTACTTCATGCATATAATGTGAAATTTTGTCGCCAGTAAAACTAACATTTCTAAAATTTACGGGCAAAATTGTAGTTGTAAATTTTTGATCTACGTAAAAATGTAGATGAAATAGCTTAAGAACTAGTGAATCAAAAAATTTAAAAATCCTTGATTTAGAAGATAGTAAACAATTCAAATTTTTTTAAAAAATCCACTGTATTTGAAATTTTTTAAAAAATTACATGTACACAAAATTAAATGCAAAATTTTGTTACTGACTAGCTATCTGAAATTTATTTCGATTGTATTTGGACTTTCAAAATCTTCATCATTTCTCAAAGCAGCTTACCCAGGTTTAAATGCTTTCTTTGTCTTGGAAAAATCAAAGTTTCAATTAAATCCCCAACGTATATAAAAAAGTAATCTCTTTTACTTCTTAGAAATACTGATGAAGAAAGTGGGAAGTAAATGAAAATGGATGTCCGAGTTTGACCTCAACAGGCTAATAGGAAAATATTCTGCCAAATAATCCATAAAACACTCAAAAAGCACTTTTCTGGGATGCATCCTTCTTTTATAAATAGTTCTAAAATCACTTTTTAGAAATGAAACCTTTTTATGCGATTTATATATAGTCTTATTTTTATTTCGGCGTTTCTTCATGTAAGGTTTAAAAGTATTTTCTGATCAAATATTCACGGTGTTGAAATAGTATAAAAAGGGTATATTCTTTTATGATTCACCGATTAATGTGTAAGAAACTAGATTTTTCTAAGGGACAAATATCGAGTATCAGCGTAAGGTAGGTAGGTACATTAAGGATTAAGATGGAAAGTATTTTATTTTAGTTTATTAAAGTAAATCTGGAAGAAAGTATCACACATCTTTAAAGTTTGATACCTTTGAATGCTTCGTATTATATATTGCTATGGGACTGTGAATAAGAAATATCCAAATTCGTGAAAAAAATCAAATATCATATTTATGCTCTTCGATAGTGAAAACCTCAGTGGATATTCAATATCAGTAACTGTAAAGTATTTTTCAAAAGTCAACAAAAAAAGGGAATTCATACTTTAAACGTAAAAATATTTATATATATTTTTAAGTAAATATATTTCTTTATTAAAGCACCAATGACTCGTGGCAATAAAGAACTTAGCTATAATTATTGCTTTGTATGGTTTGAATACAAATTCTATTTCAATTTATTTATTTGTAGCTATTATTTAAAGGTGTGGAACTATCAATACTTAATGTAATCTGCCATGATTGTGTTACAATCTTCTGTTATTGAAAGTCAAAATTTAATCGTTCTAATAAAATCAGTAATGCTATGAATGCAATCTTCTTGATCTTTCAAACTTCTATACCTTTGAAAACCCTATATAAATTTGACAATTATGTATTTATTTTACATCCGAGCAACTTTTATAGCAAGTTGTTTGCACTTACTAACGGTAAAATTTAAATTAAATGAATTGTTCCTGTTTATTTTGAACAACAAATTGAAATCCAATTGAAATTTAATTTTAATTATATTATATATTAATTACTGCCAAAAAGTTTTTCTTTGTATTGATATCGTAAGACTTTAGACTGCATACTTATTCAGTTTTCTTAAGGAAAAAAACCATTCTAGGTTTTCAAGGAAAAATGCACTCAATATACGTAGATATTATTTATTACTTATTACCCAAAATATTGATAAAATATATTAATTAAAATTTATTTGCAAAAATTAAAATACAAAGTAATTCAATAGCTACAAGTACAAACAACCATTTTACTCTAATATCAAGAGCATATTTAAAGGTTTAATTCGTAAGTCACGATTAAAACAGCGTGCAATATACAAGTAATTAAAATACATGAATAAAAAAACTTCTGTTATCTGAGAAAAAGAAAGAAAAATTAAGAAAAATAACATTAGCATTAAATCATCCTTCAAAGTACAATCTTTTTATTGTTTATGGCCAAACACGTAAACGTACTTACCATATGAAAAATCTAATTACTACTCAACTTCTTCATGAATATAGTATTTGAAAAAAACTTCCCTTCTGTTTATTAATAAAAAATTTCGTTGATCTAGACAAGGTTTAATCGAACTTTCATCAAAGCTTGAAAACTCTTACTTACAAAAATCCTAATTTTACACTGTAGATTTTCGAGTCACTTTCAGAACAAATTAGTTTAAATCCTAACAAACCAAGAAATTATTTTATATTTTAAATACCAACAGGTAGCGCTGATATCTTAAGAACGGCTGTGGTGCAAAATCACCTCACTAGGAAATAAATCACCCCGATTGAAAATACATTACATAACTTTGTTTAAGTAATCTGCTTTTAAAACTCAAAAGATGATACAATCCTTTATTGAGACATAATTTTTTAATATCCATAATTTTATAAATCATTTGTAAGTTTTACTGAATTGCGAAACAAAAATGTTTGCATGAGTACTTAAAATAAAGTAGAGTAGTTTTGAACGCCTTTAAGTTTAGATGTTTGACAGTAATATAGCTAGTTTACACAAAATAATAATTTTTTATTATAAAGATCTAAATACTGTGTGAGAAAAATCCTTTAATAATTTGGGGTTGATTGAGTTAATTTTTGAAGTAGTTCATTCAAATTCTACATGAAGCTATATTATTTTAAGTTCAAAATGTTATTTAATTTTAAACGTATGCATTTTTACTATCAATCGTTTAAAAATATAACGACAGTTTAAAATGAATAGATTTAAATATTTTAGCATAACTTTTGTTTAATAAATTAATACTGATTAAAGAATATTCTGGGTTCTGCAAAAAATCTGCGTTTCGACAAATTTCCTTTTCCTTTGAAAACTTCTGTGAAACTAAAAGAAACATTTCTAGTACTTTTAAGAATTAAAAAAAAGAAAAATATCGAACCGAATATGATAAATAAAAACCTCTAAATAGTCTGCGGAAAAGAACAAATAAAATTACAAACACGAAATATAAGTACAGAATATATGCAATGATTTTTTTCTTTTCTTTTCTCAATCGAAGTGAAATGAATTCACCTCCAACGCAACAAACTGCGGCCAGGGGGCAAATGGATAGCGTGTTTATCACTCACGCCCCATTCCAAAGCAGACGATAGAAGAAGAAAAAATAACACCAGAAGGAATTCGCTGTCCTTGCAATCCCCAAAAAATGTTCAGCCGATAGCAAACGAAATCCAAATTGAAAAATTTCGCTCGTAGTAGAAAAAAGAGGTAGAATGGAGTAAAATTAAAAGAAAATCACCGGATCTTTCCCTTTTCTCGTTTCGAGCAAATTGGAACTGTGGTCCTATGAAAGAAAAAGTAAAAAACAGCAACCATTAAAACAAAAATAGAAGAAAAAACATCCTTCAATTACGTTCCAGAATTCTGCGCCTTGAGCTCGTGGTAATTAGCCACTACAGAAGAAAAAAGACGAAAAACGGATAAAAAATTATATTAGAGAAAGGGGGATATAATCTGAATCACACAAAAATGCGGTTTTGCTGTTATTTGTCTGAGTTTAATGTGGATAAACTTAATTTTATTTTTAGTAAATGTAGTTATATGCTTGAAAACTTCCCAATTGAATCCAGAAGAAAATGAAACTTTTTCCAGAAAACTGGAAGAAATTTTATAGTGTTCACTACATTTTTAAAAATATCTAAAGGAATTAATTTAAATATTAGACTATTGCCAATTTTTTTAATTGAAATGCAAAATAATGAAACATTTAACAAAACAAAAATTGCGAAATGCGAATGACAAAAGTATAATAGGGTCTGGATAACAAAAGTTATTTAACTTTTTATTTTTTTAACAATAAAGTATTTTTTTAACAGTAAAGTGAATTATTTTGACAATAAAGTATTTATGTTAGTTAAAGTAGAGTTTTTAAAAACAATACAGTGACCCTTAAAACTGAATATAAAAATTGTATCCTACTGAATATTTTCAAAATTTTGTATTTGTAAATGTCCTACCTTTCATAGTAAATTAAGGTTTTGAAAAAAAAAAAAAAAAAAAATACTGAACTCGACAATAATAGATAGAGAACATAGGTAAATTATTTCAAAAAACTCTTACCTTGGGAGTTACTAGCTCATATATACAACAGACGGCTAGGACTGTTAGTGCTTGCTCTTTACATAGTAATCCTAAGACTGCTAGCACGGATGTCACACCACATTCTTGCCACGCTGGAAATGAAACATAAACAGTTTGATACTGAACATTGCTATTATTAAAACTATTAGATGAAGCCGATCATTAATTCTAAAAAATTAAGAAATCTAAGAAACATTTACTAAAATGGATGTTGATGATTCCTTTTTCAAAAATGCACTCTTATGATTTTTCTATAAGGTAATATTATAAATCTTTTTGAATTTATTAATAATTCGCTTTCTTCAATGTTTCAATATTAACAATTGAAACTTATATCAACACAATAAAAAGAAAAGAATTTTAGCGTTTTCTTAGCATAATTTTTTAATTGAATCCTTAACAGTGTGAAACACTGCCTAATTAAGTATTTTGTTAGATAATTGAGTGCTTAAATTTTTAAAATGGACTAAAAACACTACCAGATAAAATTGTTGCATTTAATTCCGTAAGCATTTATTAACTTAGATATTAATTTTTACGGGTAGATGAGGGGAAAAAAAGTTTACCACATAAAAACGGAAAACTTGAAATAATATTTATTTGTTTAAATTTGAAAATAATGTTAAATTGTCAAGAATAAAATAAAACAATACTTTTCGCTGATTTTTTTAACTAATGTTAAAAAATTAGCTGTGTAGGTTACTTTACTTTCCGACGGTTGGAAAAAAAAATACAATAAACTATAAATTGCGCAGCAATAAACTATTAATTGTACAATAATCGTTGCGTGAAAATAATTTAATTCGGTACCTGAGAATGATATCAGCTGTGCTCATCTATTTAAAGTTTGTTTACTAATATTACGTCATACATGTGATATAATGATGTAATCAATATCAATTATATCTTTATTTGGATATGAGAAAATATATTTTCTCAAGCTAAAAGTTTTAGCGCAAATATTTTTTAACAGCTAGTTAAATGAAATTTTATTTCCCCCAAAATGTAATCCTTCGTATTCTTCACTACGTCTCGAGTTAAAATCAAAGAGCTTACCATTTGTTTTGTTTTGATATCTGGTGTGTATGTAATAAAGTAAGGCACAGAGGAAGGCTGCTGCAGACAGAAGTTCGGCTCGACCTACCACCCCGTTCACCTACGACAAACAAACACACTTTTACCACTAGTAACAACACAATTTTAAAAAACATATTTTTATGACTTTCTGCTCGTTTAGAGAAAAAACTTATTTTCTCTGATTATTCTTTCGGAGTGAAATTTACAGGTTGAACGGATCAAACGTCTGATTTTAAACAAAAAATGGGAACATCACTTATGTTGAGGATATTTTAAACAGTGTGTTAAATATCATTACGTCCAGTGCCTTAGATCCAAGTTATGGAACAATAACTTTACCACAAGAAAAGGTGCAAATTATTGTAGTAGGTCGAAAATTTCATTAACTACAAATGAAGATCGTCCACTGCTTTAATTTCAAGCAATGGAATAATGACTTCATACGAGAAGGCGAAAATTATTGTTGTAGGTCAAAAAATGCATTAACTGCAAATGAAGTTCATCCTCTGTCTTAGTTTCATGCAAAGTAATAATGGTGTCTTCACAAGAAAAGGTACAAATTATTATTGTATGTCGAAAAATTCAATAACTCTAAATAAAGTTCGTCCACGTGGAATAATGGCGTCAAAAGAACAAAAGCACAATTATTCAGAAGAGAAAATTAATAAACTGCAAATAAATTTCCAAAAACTCAAATGAAATTAAGTAGTAAGAATTTTCTCAAAACTTGTATAGGAACATTGGAAGGGAAATGAAGATCGTGTAAGGGATTACTTATAGACAAACCGAAGCGATGAGTTCGACGTAGTCAACCAACTGTCTGGCCACTAACTTCACCAGATGTCAACCCACTGGCGTTCTTCTACTGAAAATACGTTTACCATGGATTCGTGAACTGTTCAAAGGCTGTTTACAAAAGGATTCGTGATCATCAAGGCATTTGTGTCTTAAAAACGAATTACTGACAGAATGCTACATCAGATACGTCTACGGATTGGATTTGGTTCTTCGGATGGACATCATCAGGAGAACGAAAGATGTATAAATGGAAGTATACTGATTTTTTTATGCATACTTTATGATTAATACGGTTTTAAAAATCATATAATTTCGAACTTTTATGAAGAGAAGGAATTGATTAAAAACAGGAAATATTTTAACTGGACACCTGTAGTTTGTTATAGTTTACCTGTAATTTGTTGTTTAACTGTAGTTTGTTGATATGAGAGGATTATAATGATAGGCTGAAACTCAGACATGGCATTCCTCAGTTTGAATATCACATTTGGGAATTTGTTAAGATAATTTATTGGTAATTTAAGATGGATTCTTTTATGTATCAATGATACTTACAAGAATCTAATGAGACTAAATTATATAATACATTTTACCATATGGATTAGGCTCAAAGGCTGAAATTAAATATTGATCACGACACTATTAAACAGTTCACAGCTCAATTTAGACCTTTCAAATCATTTATAACACATTGCAGCACACATTATTGTTTATATTCAATGATAAATTTTTATAAGTCAGACAAACATATACGAATGAAATCAAAATAAATAATTTAACTAGTTAGTATTAAATAGCATTAAAAATAAATCAATGGTAATTATATTAGTCTAACCGAGCACACAGTTAGAATCTTTTTTTATTGCAATTTTAAATATATTAAGAATTTTTCTAATTGTTATTGAATTAAAATCTTAAATTTAAAATTTAAGTTAAAATTAAAAATCTACGCATTAACCAATGTTTTCTTGATCAAAATAGTTTAACACTTTTCTTTTAACATTTTAAATAACATTTTAATATTTTATTACATATAGTATCAATGAGTAATAAATGTTTCATGAATACTAATTATCGTACAAAATTCTAAGAAATTTCTTTTGCACCATTACTGAATATTTCGTGCAGCATAAGTGATATATTAACTCGATAGAGTATATCTAAGAATTTAATACTTAATGCATTATAGAGGGGGAATCATGATGGAACTCTTAAAGATCGTTTATAGTGCAATAAGAATCCCCTTATGGACGGGATCTTAGTGATCGATGACGTAATAAGAAAATAGAAGAGAAATCAGGGCATTATTACATGGTCATTATCTCATCCATAACTCCAGAAATATAACTGGTGGGGTGAAAGGCCCCATTTGATATCTTTCACAATGAAACCCTTGATTCAGTAAGATCTCTGATTGAGAAATATAGACTCTTGGTTTAGAAAAGGTAGGAATTTACCAACAACAGTAGATTATTGGTGTTTTATTTTATAAATTGAAGTAAATAAAACGTATATCAATCGATTTTTTTTTTTAGATTTTTTCAGTCGAATGGGATGAAGTTGTGAGTAGATTCAACGGTAACATTCTTTCAATTTAGAGAAATTTATACAGGTTACTTATTTGCAAAGAACCATTCAAAAAGGTTAATCAACATTTGAATGTTAATAAGTTAATGTATTATAATTGATAGTATTGCCTGTCGTGGTAAAAAGGTAAAAGGTATTTTTTACTTTAATAATTTATGTCAGAAATACAATAACTCTGAAAAAGTCCGTGAATAAAAAAAAATATTTAAGGATTATTTTCAACCGTTGTGTTTTAATGAGGAATATTATTCTGTGTATAATTTTATTTTCATGCATTGTGTAAAAATTTTTTAAATTTTGAATTATTTACTAACAAATTTAAACTTATTAAGCTTGTTTATTGCCAATAATACTGTTACAATATTATATCAGTAAGTAATTTATTTATATTGGTTTTTAAACAACTTTTTGAAAATTTTATTCAATAAATTGTTTAAAATTCAAGATGGTACTAATATTCTTCCCATTTAATTATAATTTTGAAATTCTAAATACTTATGATAAAATATTTATCAAATATGATTAAATACGATACATCTTTACAGAAATTTCTACTACAAAAATTAGTATCCTAATCTAGATGAGTATTTTATATCTTGTCCCATTTCTCATTACTTATAAAAAGGGATAAATCCAAATATCATATTATATAATGAATTAATTTTTCTAAGTATAAAAATACAATTCTGTTGTTTAATACTATAGGTACCTACAGCCTCTGTGTGAACGGGGTGGACTGCAAATAGCGCAGACGATACAAGGCTACTCGCCCCAGAAGAGAAATGCAGGCACAGTCTGAAAGGGGGAAAAAGTCTTATTTAGAATATCTTATGGAATAAGCTAAAAAACAATTAAAAATTAGAATATCCTTGACAAAAGTACTGAAAGAAATGTATATTTTCTTAGTAGAGTTCTACTAAGAGAATAAACATTTATATGATCTTTATATGATCGAATATAAAAGTTATTTTCAAAACATGTCTGTTTAAGTATTTGTGTATGTTTTTGTATAACCATCTGTTTATTTCACCAAACATTTCAAGTACTAAAATGAGTACAGCATAAAAAATTTAACCTAGAAGTGCTTAATTTGATATCGCAAATGATAAGATGATGATATATACATGATGATACACGAATTCCATGATACACAACTCAACGAACACAAATAGATATTTTTCTATAATCAAATTTAAAATGTTCAGATAACATTTTTGAAGGTATTAATCAAATTATAAAAATATTTTGCTCAATTAAATCGATAAATAATGAACCACACTCAGTTTGCTCCTCTGTATTATTCTTGTGTCGTTACAATTATCGACAAACAATTCCAAAAAGTCATTTGTAATACCATACCCATTAATTTACTTTTATATTTTCACCTTAATATTTCATAAAATATATCAAAATACGAATTTATATCATATTTAAAACAAAAAACTCTTTAAACATTGAAAATACCGTTAGCTAACCACACTCAAACAAAACAACATTTCCAACTAAAACTAACACTATGAAAATATCATCTTCACAATATAATTTCCGCCCCATAACTAAATCAACCATAACATAAAATAACAGGGGAAAACTCCACGTAATGGACACGAGACAAACCCATACAACTATTAATATCGAAGCACGTATCGATCTTATAGTTTCCAAAACCATTCTCCAAAGAACATTCCCTAATAAAAGCAACCAATAACCGACACAGAACAATTGTTCCATTTGTATCTCTGAATCGTCTCTCAATTTACGGCCAGCGAGATCGTCTGTTGTGGAACCACCAAACATTCCGCTGTAGAATAGCTTCGTTCCTAAAGTGGTATCGATTGTTTAGTTCCTCACAATGCATCTAAGAGAAAACAAATAGAAATAGAAAAGTACGTAAAATAGAGCTGAAACTCGATTAATACAAATTCCCTGCGGGCAATCAAATGTGAGCAATTGGAATTGAGTGTATTTTACAGTCTTTAAAATTTAAATTGTCTCTTATCGTGTATATTTGATGTGACGTGGTGGAATCAGAAACTGGTTTAGTTCATAAGTGTATTGTTTCAAATAGTGGAAGTTTTTGTGGGGTGATGGTGGAGATAATTAACACTAATGGTGTATTGTGCCAAAGTCAATAAAATATTTTTTAAGTACTTATCCTCGCTGCTCCACAAAAGTTGAGTTACATGCGATTACTTACCAAGTCTTTCTATAAATGGATATGGTGTTTCTCTAGTATATTTTGACACTTATCTAATTTTAAATTTAACTTTTATAAGTGAATTCTTGTAATTTCAGTGTGGACATTTGAGTACACTTCTTAAAAGTGGAATATATTATATACTAATGCCTAATATTATAATACATTAGTGGGCAGATTAAAACTTCTTTCAGGGGAAATAGAGGTTATACATATTCAGGAGTTTCTACAAATAACAAATTACCTTAGGAAATAGAAACTTTTAAGACATGGTATAAGAATCAAATTATTATTACAAATTATATGAAGTTTTACAAGTTTTGTAATATATTTAATTTTAACTTACTAATAATTACCCACATAATCAGAAGGTACCAGAAGGAAAACTATAAAAACGTAAAGGGCAAATTAAGAAAATCCATTCTAAGTTTTTGTAACTTATATTATAGTAAAATTTTAACAAGTTGTGACAAAAGGTATCAAGCAAAAACGAAGTTTAATGTAATGCGTGTGCAGTTCTCGTTTTAAGAAGGTATTCACTCCTAAAAGAACCATATGACTCATTTCAAATATAATCGAACCATTTCAAACTCATAAGTTCTTTCATTCTATTATAGCAGAGTTCCTTTTGTCAAGAAAGTAATTCCCATGAAAATGTTTCTTTCTAGATCTAATCGTTTTCTTGTTACACGGAAAATGGCGTGTCAAAGGGCACTGTTAAATAATATCTCATTTTTTAGAATCTGCTTCTAAGCTTTGCAATAGTATATAAGGTAACACGTAACATATCGTGATGAGTTGCAGTGCAAATAGCCTTTCATTTTATCTTAAAGTTTTACGGGATTAAAAAAAAAATCAAAAATCCTATTTCATTTTAAGCATTCAAATTTATTGATTTAAGATGGATCTTGAAATGTATACTGAAAGCCGAGGAGTTGAATAAAAGATATTTTTACTAAAGTTTAAAATGGAACATTCTTACAAAGAAACAATATATTTTGATGACAGATATAAACTCGCTCATTTTTTTCTTGCAATTTTGAAATGCCAGTTTATTGTGGTATCCAACATCATAATATAGAATTTAATTTGTTAATATAAAGAATTAACCTAAATATTTATCTGTATCGACAAAGCTATTCATATATATGCAAATAAATTTTGTCATTATATAAGGATTATTTCAAACCTCGATTTCATCTAAAATTAAATTTAAATGGGATTGTGCAATGAATACAAATAGATATTTTGATGAACACGCACTCTGGAATAATGAATACTGCTTAAATACCTCCTTTGTAATTTTTAAGTTCAATGAAATTTTTTAAGAAACAAATATTCTTTCAAAAAATCACATAAAAACTGCATTTTAGGCAAACTCGAATAAACAAATAATCTTTCTGTTTTCTTTTCTTAGTGGAAAATTGATTTCTGAACTAATTTTTGTTTGGTTTACAAGGCATTTTTATAATTCAGAGAGATTTACGTGTGTACTTTTACTTACATCAGTATGTTCAAATCTTTTATTTATTAAATTTGCAAAATTCCTAGTTCATGTTTAATTGACATAATAAACTTTATTTCTTATCTTTTTCATTATTAGGTTTTTCATATTATTTTTTTTTTTTAGTTACGTAATGTTGAAAAGTAAATACAAATAAGAAATATCATAAATTATAACTTATCTTAATTTTCCTAAACACGTTACATTCGATTTACATTAATTTAAATTAACATTAATTTAAATTTTAATAAACTAATCATGTAACGTAATCAGAGGTGCCTACAGGAGGGTTTCGTGACGCAAATGGAGTCATTAAAATTTTACGGAGCGGGGGGGGGGTTTAAGAAAATGAATTTTTTATTACCATTTAGCATATGACACTATCTTTAAAACCTGGGGGGGGGGGGGGTCCATACCATTATTATGTAATAGTATCATTAAAAATTGGGGGGGGGGGAGGAGGCGATTTGGTATATAACAGTTACTTTAAAGTTCTTTTTTTTTGGGGGGGGGTCTACCGTTTATTGCGCAATAGCATCATTAAGGTCTGGGTTGGTAGTACTTTAACTATACAACAGTGTCTTTGAAAACTAAGGGGGGGGGGGGGTCTAGCAATTAGTATGTAACATTATCAGTGTGGTCAGTAAGGGTGAGAGTCCTACATTTTAACTTGTAGAAATATAATTAAGGTCTGATCCTTAAATCATAGTAACCTCTCCACTCTCAGAGTCGATTAACGCATTCAAAGTATGTGATGGGATGAGGGGGTTGGGTATAAATGCAAAGGTAAATCAGTTGGTACCTCTCTAAGTATCACAATTTAGTAAGAGGGACATCAGCCAACTTAGTGCTTTGCTTTCTTCTCACAAACTTTACACCACCACCCTTCAAAGTAAACAAAGACATAAAAATTAAAGAATTCGAAAAGTATCAAATCGAGGCTGTGCGATGTGAGTCCTTGGAAAGGGAGAAAAATTTTAATTATTTTTTTTAGTCTAAAAGGTCCTCCTAATTACATGATTTCATGAACGTCGAAAGAGGGGAGGGAGGAAAATGAAATTTTAATTATCCGCCAACTACCTTTAAATTTTGACGCAATTAAAATTCTAGCCGTATCCACGGGTATAGCGGAGGTGGATCGGCTTTCGCCCTCTTTACTGAAAACTTCTCTCTGCCGTATCTATCAACAACCCAATATATAGCACATAAATCAAACCCCATCCCTCCTCCTCGCTAACATACAGTTGAAATAAACTAAAGAGTGGCTTCTTCTTCATTACACATCCTTCATTAGAATTGAATTGATACCAGTTTGTGGCTAATTATGAGTCATACAAAGCTTAAACCATAGACGACTTAAACAAATGATATTTATTTGTAATAGACATCGATGGAATTGATGATTTCCAGATGTCATATTTGCATGGTTCTTCATAAAACGCAAACCGAAACCCTCGTAGATAACATTTTTGAAAAACAAAATGGTACGCTGGCAATTTCAATTCTTTCCCTTTTGCTTGTAATTTTTATAACATCAATTGAAAGGATCTAAGTGTGAACATCTCGCCTTACTAAGAAATGAATGAGTATAGAAATTTCGCTTTTTGAACAATCTAGAAAATGCAAACAAGCAGTCGATTCCGATAAAAAAAATTGGCTGGTGCTGGGACTATTAAGATGGTAAGAGCGTTGGTTTTTGTAATGGCTTTTTTAAGTTGCTTGAAGATCACCAAATTTTACATTTATATAGGCTTGCCAGTTACCAGATATTGAAAAGCCAATCTTAAACATTACTTATTTGAACTTGACAAAATGTATTCGTAGCAGCATTATTATATAAAAAAAAATTGTTATAAATTGTGTATCGTTTTCTGGAAATACATATTAAATTTTATATTTTCTACATTTATTGAAATTTTGCGCCACAAACACGACAGTTCAATGCCGGCCAGATGTTTTAATTTTCAAGCCTTTGTTTCAGAAATTAGAATAGAGACTTTTTCAACTTTCAAAATTTGGTCGAAAGAATTCCAAATTAACAATATATATAATAAATCCTCAGCTCATCATTACTTTTCATTTGATAACCAACATAATATAATGATTATATCTTTTAGTGCCAAAAACTTAGAAAGCAATTCAAAATGGGAGGGGCAACCTTGTCGTAATAATATTATCCGAATAAAAAGTACAGAAGAAATTAATATAATTGGAATTTCTTAATTAGAGATTCTTCAATTATTAAGAAGTAATTACAAGTGTTAATAAATTAGCCTTAAAATGACATGGACATTTATAACAACGCAATTTTGTTAAGTTAATTAAAATGAAATGAACAACATATTTTGTCCTTTAATTTTTCGTTAAATTAAGTTATCATTAATTATTTTTCTTTTAATCTTTTTTTTTTTTTTTTTTTTTTTTTTTTTTTTTTATACTTAAAATTTGATTCTTGAAGAGAAAAAAAAAAGCAATAGCAAATTAGAATAACAAAAAATTATACACCTAATACCTCATTAATTTGTGTTTTTCTAGTGCAACAATACTAAAAGAAAATATATATTTCTTTTTTCTGTAGTTACTTGAATGCAGTTACGAACTTAAATAAAATTGATTTGAAAAGAACTCGTATATATACAAGATAAATAGCACAAGCAAGGAAAATTATTATTTTTTTAATATTTTTTAGTGTTATCCAACGAATATATTTGGTTGTATTCAGATTATCTGGCGCCGTCAGCAACACGAGGACTATAATGCGCCGAAACATTTGTCATTAGACAAGCCAACATACATTTACAAACACCCATGCCTAACACGGGACTCGAACCCGCAACCTCGTGGTCTAGAAGCCAGCACGCTAACCACTATACCGTTTGTTCGGCCGAATATATTTGAGCAGTGCAATTATTTTTTAACTTTATGCTTTCAATTAATCAAAAATCGAGTTTGAAAACAAAGCAAAAGTCACGTGACCAAAAACGTATAAAAAAACCGTGACGTAGTTAAGCATAGATTCCGTCGAAAATCCAAGGAGGAACCTGGTCTAAAACAGGTTTTAGACTGGTTCATCATCTGCGCATTGACGTCACACGCAAAAGTAGTTTTTTCCCACCAAATCGCAAAGTGAAAAACAAAATATTTTATTAACTATCTATCCGAGTTCAAATTTTAAGAATGATATTGTTTTTTAGGATTTTTTTTCTCTACTTTTATTTAAAAATAAAACTAAAAAAACGTGAAAGTCCCTCATTATTATAACAGTAATCAGCTAATATTTTAAATCTTCATTTAAAATGCACTATTATGAAATTGACTGGAGCGCTTTATGCTTACAAAATTATAGGTATGTGCCTAACTGTTGTAACAGTTTAACATTATAAACATTGTCTGTTTAGAACTGTGTAAAATATCAATACAAACTTTTGAATTTATTTCTTGTCTAAGAAGCTAGACCACCAACCAAACCACGAGAAGCACGTCAACATGCGAATGTTTTCCCCATTGCTGTTGTCGTCGAAATAGTACATTATTAGACAAGCTAGACTTAAAATTATTCATGAAGCAAGAATATATCGTGGTTGACTGTATTTACAGAAAAAATAGTTCAACAATAATTATCTGATCTTTGAAATGCAAACGTTATGTCAATACCAATGAATATGCTTGTAGACTTTTCTTATGTTTACTGTCAAACGGGATAAACTTGCCACTTTTTTGGGGTGGGGGGGGGGGGGTTTATACAATACTTGCATAAATATTTGAAAATTTTGATTTTAATATCAAATGTAACATAAATGTACATCTCAGAGCTTCCCCTTCATAAGTTCAAAGGTAACTTAAGAGACAAATGGAGGAGAATTTGAGGTGGGGGGGGGGGGAGGATCTAATGGCGAAATCTTGCTTTATGGGTGGGTGATAGAATGTTTCATACCCTTAGGAATCTTATATTATGGCACATTTTAACCATTCAGTACATATTCTACATATTTTGTTTGTGAACCTTAAAAACTAATCTACATATAGAGATATCCAATAGTTTCTGAAATCAAAAGCTTTTGTAGGGTTCTATTCGAATAATCGTGGTTACATAAATGCGGCATCTCCGTATGTGTGGCAGTCTCCGTATAATTGCGGCATCTCTACCTACTCAAATCTAAAACATACTCACAGAACAATTTTCATAAATCTGAAGTAGGAAAGGAAAAGTACAACAAACAGAAGGGACATTGAATTACCCTCAAAGTAATTTTTGTTTTTTATTTTATAACACGTAAACAAACATATGAATGCATAGATTGGCTGCCAAATTCTTACAAAATTAAATAGTTGAAAATAAAAGTTGCCTTTGGTTCATAAATAAATTGACTAGGGGATCTGGACGAGGCTTATGGAAAATTTTAAACAATCACTCACAGAAAAACCCGAATATTGCCTTGTAAGTTTTCATGGTAGCGGTAGACACTGTTAGATTTCAGTCGTTCAATTTGCTGAAGACCAGATAGTTTTTAATACACTTTTATTAGCTTCAGATGTATGTATGTAACGGAATCTTTGAACATGATTTTGACCCACTTCAAAACGTCGGATTAACTCGAAATTTGGCATACTTATTAAGGACCGATGACAATTCAATAATTCAATAAGTTTGTCGCTTTATCACAAGGATGAACTCGTGTTGCCCTTGCGCCGTTAAATTCCTACCAACCAACCTTCTCCGGAATCGAACCCTGGTGTGCCGTTTGAAAGATTTGTCGTTTGAACGACAGTTATACAAAGCGTGTTTTTTTTAGTCGCATTATCCTTACCAGGATCTTCAGGATTAGTGATTTTTCATATTCAGAGACACGGTAGTGTTGTGTGCCAAGTAATACGGTGTGTACTAAGGCATACACATGACTTAAATTTGAGACAAGCATGTGACTATTGGCAGAAACAACTGGAGAGTTTTGTACACTAACTAAAAAAAAATTATAGTTTACAGAAAAAATAATTAATAGTTTAAAAACTAAAAAAACACGCTTTAATAGAAAACCAAACTAAGAAGTAGAAAATAATAAATAGTTTAAAAAACTAAAAAAATACGCTTTTATAGAAAAGTGAACTAAAAAGTAAAAAATAATTTTAAATAAGTTTGAAATAAGAATAGAGTGATTAACAAGAAATATTTATTTTATCGTAAAAAAGCGTGGGATGCTTTTTAAGATATTTTCAACAATTGACATCAAGCACCCCACGCTTTTTTACGATAAAATAGATATTTCTTGTCAATCACTCTATTCTTATTTCAAACTTATTTAAAATTATTTTCTACTTTTTAGTTCACTTTTCTATAAAAGCGTATTTTTTTAGTTTTTTAAACTATTAATTATTTTTGTATCACTACTCGATAGTTGATTTTAAAATTAGGCAGATAAAGGAAATGTCTCGAAAAACGCACATGGCTTAATGTCACAACGCTGGGCACTAATTCACCTCGTTTGACAGAATTGTTATCATCAAATACGGATATTTATATGTATAATCTTACATACATTGTCTTTCTGAATGTTACATATGGAACTCTTAGAATATCCATTCACTACATAATAACCAAAGTCAGTAATATAAATTAATATTAAATCATGCTGCCATGCTATTGCCAAAAGAGCATACAAAGAAGACAAAAGTTGATTGAAAACTATAGAAAATGTTACTGTTTCAGTTTTTACTCAAAAAGCAGAACACGAAGTTACCAGGGAAACGTAACAGCAAATTATTAAATGTATCAATAAAGTTAGACACATTTTGCAAGGAATTTGTAGTTTTACTCAGATGCAGTACATTCCCTCTATTAATCCTTTCTCTTTCCTCCCTTTGTGGTAAAATTAATGAAAAATATAATAATATGAAAACTTTTCTTAACGAAGTAATGCGCGTATTTTTTTTCCTCTTGATTTTTATCACCGACTAAACTTTAATACCAATCAGAAATCGAATTCAGTACGTTACCTTCTGAATTATCGCCTCTAATCAATATAATCCGAATCCATATTACACACAAAACCTTAAAATCGACAAGCAGCATTCACAATGAGTTGAAACGATAAAAATCGCTTAACTATTTGGCAGCATGGAGGCGTTTAATATTTCTCACGTCTCCAACTATTAGACCTTAGGTAGGAAGGCGTGTGCCCAGAGTGTGGAGGCCGTGAAAATCGATACTCACTCGCGATATCGATAGAAGAGGTGCACGTGATCCGACTCCGACAGAGGAATTTTCGTATAAGTGGAAAGTACCGGCGACTTTAAAAAGAAATAATAAAAAGCGGATGCATTTGTATTCTTTCTGCGAGTCTCTCTTTTTTTTTTTTCACCCTGCTCTGTTTGAAGGAGAAAGAAATTTTTAGTGGTAGCAAGTTGGCGATCTTTTAGCAAGTCTGGGAATATTTGATGATATTTAGAAGAATGCGAGTATAGTGAAAATTAGACGCATGTTAAAGATTTTTTTTTTTTTTTTTTAATCTTTGGCTGAGGGAGTAAGTCTATTTCATTGCTTGATGAATTTGCATATTTTTTGTTTCATGATCTAAGGATAAAGATTTTACACTTGTAACGAAATTTAAAAGAGCGGTTGCGTGTGGAGAAATAAAATATATTTTTATTCATGAAATGGCTCTACAAAAGTTTGCCTTTGATGTCCAAATATTAAAAAAACACGCACTTATAGAAAATATGTCAAACTTTGTTAAAACTTATTATCTTTAAACTTCGGTAAATTTTTCCTCAAATAGTTGTGCCAAGTTTTACTTTTGATGTCAAAGGCATGAAAGTTTAAATAGTAAAAAACTCAACACTTTAGTAAAAATGCTTTTTTAAAATTTTATATGAGCTTGAAATTAATGCAAATATACTATATATTTTAAATTATGACAATCCAAATTTGAAAAAAAATGTAAGAATTAATTTATTAAAAGTATAGGTAATTTGAATACATAAAAAAGCATAGTATTCCAATATAAATAAATAGCAAAAATTAATAAATTTTTATATATCAGCTATTTTTAAAATAAAGCAATTTATTTATAAAAAATGCTCTAGAAAATTAACTTGCAAAATAAAAAATAAAAAATATTTCAATATCTTGGAAATATTCATTTTACGATTCTAATTCACATTTTTTACATTTCCCAAAATAAAAATCGCCTCTTAGAAGATAAACTAGGGGTGTGGAACATCGAACAGCTTTCAATTACGCTGTACAAATGATGTGGATTTGTGTCGTTTATCGTTTTTATATTTTCATTATTCGCTTAGAAAAAACGGCCAGCTAAACGATACTTCTAGAGAAAATTCTTATATGGTTTTTTAAAAAAAAAGTTATTTACGTTGTTAAAGAATTTTTACGAAAATTTAGGAGGTGGGGATGTTTGGAACACCGTAAGAGGCATTGCCATAGCGATTTTGATCTAGCTCGTTAGAGTCGCTTTTTAAATTATCATTAAAAAACAGGATTTTTTCAATGTTAGCTACCTTATGCACATGCTCAATTTTGACAAAAACCTTAATGGTGGATCTCATGGCGACCACCATCCCGCACACCAAATTTGAACATCGTAGGTCAATTTGTTAGTGAATTATGATGACCACAGACACACAGTCAGACATTTTTTCTAGGTCACTTTTTACATTATAATATTTCAAAACGTGGGGAAATGCAAAAAAAAAAAAAAAAAAAAGGGGGGGTGAGGCGTGAGAAAAGAAGGGAAAAAAAAGATTTTTTTTTTTTTGATTTCCCCACGTTTGATTCCCAATCCTATTACCCATGTATATACATATGGGTAATTGAAAGTAAATATATACTATGTTTATGAATCAGTAACGTATTTGCATTACCACAAATTTATTGAAATATCCATTTGTAAAATATTTAAAAACTCCCTAATCTTTTAACATCTGTTTAATTGTAAAATTTAAATTCAAACTTTATATCAATATTAGAAGAAATCATTTTACAACACTTTCTTTACGACCGTTATAAATCATATACTTCAAGCAACTGTACAAAATGGATAACACTGCAAAAAAGAAGGCAAACATACAAATGCATATTCACCAAACTGAAAGAAAACTTCTAAGAATACGAAAACAATGAAAACTCTTTCGTAGTAAAAATATTCAATTATCAATTTACATTATGTATTACCAATATGTATACATAGAGTAATAAAAGTATAGTATTCAGTCACAAAAAAAAAAAAAAAAAAATTACATTTTCCCTCGTTTTGGAACATGCTGATTTCAAAAAAGTGATCTAGAAAAAATGTGCGTGTGTCTGTGGTCAGCATAACTCCCGAACAAATAGACCTACGATTTTTAAATTTGGTATGCAGGTTGCTGGTGGCCATGGGACCTACCATTAAGGGTTTCGTCGAAATCGCGCGTGCCTAAGGTAGCTGCCATTGAAAAAATCATGTTTTTCAATAATTGCTAAAAAATGGTTCTAACGAATTTGATCACAATCTCTGTGGTAATGCTTCTTAAGGTGTTCTAAACATACCCACCTCCTAAATTTCCATAGAAATGCTTTTATGGAGTAAAAAGTTGAAAAAGGAATGCCTTTAACAAAGAGTTCTCTTTGCCTGAACATAGTTCATCAAGGATCGTGTTTTCTCTTCTCCTCAGTTTCACTTATAAGAAAGGATAATATAAGAATTATTGAAAAGTATATCGCCTAAATTATCTATTTGGCGAAGTAAATACATATATTTAAGGCCATAACAAGAATTATGGTAAAAAATATAGTTTAACTGGCAACTTTTTCTAAATGAATGAGGAAAATATAAAAACGGTAAATGACACAAATTGACATCAGTATTATAGAGTAACTGAAAGTTGTGCGATGTTCCACACTATTAATTAACAAACGCAGTAGCATCTCGCTATCGCAGCATATAATAACTGATCACAAGTGGCAAATGATAACAATTATCATTCAAAGCATCACAGCATGAATACTTCCAGATATATTAAGCATAAAAATGTATTATTAAATATTCTACGAGAAAAATAGACCATTTAAGTATTGATTATAGTCCAATTTGCCAGCAAGTAAGTATAAGTATTTTCACGTATCTAAACACCATGAGCTTAGACTTAGGACCAGTAGTCTAACCAAATTGATGTGTTATATAACGTAGTCTAAGGATATTAATCTTTGCTGTGATTAGTCAGTTTAAGTTTAATAGCCGTTGACATAAGAGGGTACTTTATCAATACATTGATGATAGTCATGAAATCCCTATAAATGCAACGATGTAGGTAGCGGCAACATTTAAACCCCGTGGATCTTTATGTAGGCTTAGCTTGGCAAAGATAATTAGATACTATCATATAAGTGGTAGTTAAACTTCTGTATTTAGGAAAGTTAATTTACTAATATATACCATACGATACGTACATTGCAATAAAAGAGACTTCTATTTCATTTTATATAGACAATAATCATTAATTTTATTTTAAATATACGTTAAGAAAGATTCAATCAAACATACTACATGTTTGAAACTAGAAGTAAAATGGAATTACAATTTCAGATCATCAAAAAACCCATGGCAAGTAAAGAAAAGACCCGGAACTTTCTGGATTTATCTAATTCCGACTTACACCCTCTTTCACGCCATGAATTATCTTCTTCGAATGAAACTTCTTCCAATGCTTTCTTCTTTTTGTTCGATTCACACATTAGTGAAATGAATTGCCTTTTGAATGCCACGCGTGCCACTCACACAATTGACCATTGTCCATTCACGCTGTCCACCTACTGACGTGACCTCATCACTCAAGTACCCTAGCCTGGACATTCTCTCTCCCCCTCCCCCCTCTCTCCCCGGAAGCCATCTTCTACCGGAATCATTGGAAATGGAGACTGCATGCTGTAAGTCTCTTTGTCTTGAAGTGACAGAACTGCTGACCATTCTCTAGAAGACCAGATGATATTAGTCATTGCCAGATTGTAACAAAGAGATGCATCGATGATGAAGCGTATGCATGACGATGTTATAAGTCATCAAAACAAAAATGTATGACTAAATGGCCGCGAGGTTTCCTGATTGACTGAAACTTGACTGAAATATTCGAAAAATGTGAGCATATTTTTAAAGGTGTTGATGTGGCTGGTTATTTTTTTGTGGTGACGTCGGGATTTTTGGAGTTTATGATGTGGACAAGCATTAAATACCTGACATTCAAAACTATAATTTCAACAGAGTAAAATTCAGATTCACTTTATTCTAATTAATACAAGTTGTTTAGCGGTCTGTGTGGTCACGAATTTGCCTGTAGAATATGGAATTTTGTATTCTTCTCTAGGGAAGTCAATGACCACATGCAAAAATTAAAAGGAATAGAATTTAAAGATAATTAAAAATCCATGGGCCTCATGCTGACAAAATAAAACAACTCTGAGCACAAGTGCTGAATTTAACTGTAGGAAACAGTCACATAAACATATTTTACGATTTGCTCGTTTACAGAGAAGAACTTATAAAAGAATCACTCTTAACTTCGCTTAAGAAATGCATTAAGGGATAAGGAGGACAGTTATATATTTTATGCACCTGTTTGTTATTATTTTCATACATGTGGTTATTTAGGTTACGACTTAAGTTGTAAGACAAAAATAGTGTTGAACAATATGTAGTGTTAATAAGAGATATTAATTGCCTGCCATCAGTTCAGAACAGATTTTATATCTTTATAGATTATCCACACGGAGAAGAATTTTATGTGGGGTCATTTAACAGTCTTGAGATTGATTATTTTATCTAAACATTTGTTTTCGGACTTCCTTTTAGAATTGCCTTATTCGAGTTCATTTAAAATAAATATTTTCAAAAGTGTAAGATACAGTCTTTAACAGTGCACAGTAGTTGGTTCACTAATATCTAACTACTACTTCTGGATGGTTTATAAATGGTTTCAGCTATGCAGACATATGAATCCAATTGAACACTTCCCCCCAGTATGCTATAAATCTATTAAGTTGCTCATGTTACAAAGTCTATCTAGTTTAGGGGGAAGTTGTTAATATAAATCTCTATGGGGGTTGTTAAACCATCTTTAGCTTCAAGTTAATAACCAAACATGCACTATCCAGAAGTTGTAAATCAGTGAGTTTGAGTTTATAACACTAGATGACTATTCCTCAAATAAATATATTGCTTGAAAATAAAAGGATGTAAATGCATATACATCAAATTATAGGGCTCAGTGAAGAGTAAGTAATGTGTGAAATGTGTGACATGTAGTAGCAATAAATTTTACGATGACTTATAAAAGTTTTATAAAGATTGTTAAAAGTCATCTTTATTTACATTTTAAATTTCTTAATCTCATAGTGATACTCGAATGTAATAAGGTTGCCTTAGTCATGATAAATTTTTAAACGCTTTATCTTTTTAATGGTATTTTTTCAGTTTTAATTTTTCCCGTAAGATTTGTTAATATTATAGCTATAAAGTTTTCGACAGTCTAATTTTGTGTGCAAACAGTGTTAAAAGTAAATTTATTTGTATACATTTGTTTAAGTCAGTTATGCAAATGCGTATTAAAACAGATTTTTGCACCTCAAGAGAAAAAAATTAAATAAAGACGTTGCTTTTAAGCTTATAGAACGTTTGTTTTAACCTTAGTTTAAAGCTTTCAGAAAGTTAGCAGTTCTTGTAAAGCTTTTTCTATAAATAAAGAGATTGAAGATTTTTAAGTGATTAAATACAAGGATGAAGTTAAAATCCTCAAGGATACATAATTAATTTTTAATAAAGAAAATAAGTTTGTCAGAAAATAGATATTCCAATTTTTTTTTTCATAAGATCAGAAATTATTCTTTCCTAATGGACTAAATAAACTATTCTTTTTTAGGGAAATTCTTTTTCTGTTATTTCAATCCTTGATTAATAAATTTAAACTGTGCACTATGGTTTAAAATTGTGTCTTTTTTCTAACGATTGTTTTAAATTTAAAAGACATATACTGCACAGAACATATGTTTTCTCTAAAGAAAGTAGTTAATAGTTAACTATAGAAAATAATTAACTAAAAGATTCGATAAAAAATTAGTTACTTTTTTCTAAAAAAATAAATTAAAAATAATTAATTATTAAGTCAAAATTAGGTTGTATTTTTAGCCTCCATAAATGGAATGAAAGAAAGATTTTATAATAAATGTTCATGCAATATACATTTCAGTTGTCATAAACAAATTTTGATGTTTTAACCTAACAAAATCCTTTGCAACACATTTATTAAAAGTCCCAAATGGTATTGATTGTACAGCACTGAATATAATCCCATGTTGTTAACAGTAATTTTATCAAGTATTAGTGGTATAAATGATAACAATTTAGTTATATAAATTAAATATCAGTTGTAGGTTAAGCAAAAGGCATATTAGAAAACACTTTTTAAATAAGTTTTCTATCTAGTGTAAACGCTTCAGTTAACATGTTATACTCTTTCCCAATATGTATTCGTATTGCTTTTGAAACCCACAATACTACTTATTAGATATTAGTTCTTCAACAGTGAAGGCTTTTGCTAATATGCACAGCTGTTGCCGAAACTTTAATTTCATTAAAATCATCAATACTATTGAAAACCAATACACAAATGACACAGCTATAAATAGCCATACGTAAAACAGTCATATAAGGAATAAAGTTCATACAATGTTCGAAACAATGATCATACTTGTACATTCTAAATGTAAGTTGCTTTATTTTTGAAATAGTATACCATGTTACTAAAATAGTATCGGAATGTTATCTGAATCCAATTTTGCAAACCGAAATTAAACTGAAACCTATTTTAATTAAAGTACCAAATTTACGATATAATTGAAAGTTATTCTTCAAGAATGATTCTTTATTTGCAGACACAAAGATAGAAAGTATAAATTCCCTAAAACTTGCGTGTTTGTTTAAACACCGGAAATCTCAGAGCGGTTTCGAAAAAGTTATGTTTAGGATTATTAATTTAACATGGTAGCTCCAAAGTATAGAAATGAAATGACATGAATACGCTTTTCATCTCTTAAACAGCTTGTCTTAAACCGGAAAAGGGAATTATGTTACGAAATAATGATTCTTGTTGACGACAAAGTCCCTTGCTTCTCTATTTGCAATGTAACATTATTCATGCAACTGTATAAAAGGTAATTATTTAAGCGAATTATTCCTCAAGACATAAAGAAACTTTTGCATTAATATATTACAGAAATCGTCATTTTAAAGAACTTTGTGTTTGCACTATGCACTGTTATACTCAATATTATGCTGAATTATTATATTACACACAGTTACAATTTAATTATGTTATACAAGAGACTAGAGAATATTTATTTTTTCATTTAATTTTTTCTTATATTTGAATTTTCAATGATGGATTTAATATTTAGTTTATTGTATTATTATGGTGAGATTAAATGTTATATTGTTACTTTTGTAATGTGTTTAATGTTAAGGACTGTTTATTCACTTTTTTTTTTTTAAGTATTTAATATGAAACTATATCCAAGCTATTTATGCAAATATTTCTTATTTTTCTTTTTAATAATTTCTTTTTTAATATACCCTTACTTTAAATATTGTGCATTTTCATCGTTTTATGAATACTTTAGCTATCGTTATATACGTTAAAACAATTTGTGCATTAATGTCAATCTCTAAGCAATTCAATTACGCAAACTAAATAATAACCATATTTTCTTATTAAGTTTTCATTATTTGGAAATAATCCTTTCTAAAATGTAATCGAAGAGTACATTACACTCTATCTATAAAATTACTAATTAATTTCGACCCAAAAACACAAAAAATATTTTTCTAACACATATAGGAATGGAATAACATCCAAATTACAAATTAAGCTATCATTCCGTACATTGAATGTCATTATACTGAGATATAAAGGGAAAGAACATAATCCATTGTCATTTTATCATCATTATATTCTTGGTAAAGATAAGCTTATTTTGAAAAAGAACGTACTTCACAATGATTACGTTAAATAGTTACATTTTAATTTAAACAATTGTTAATTATAACCTTTCAGTTTTCGTAAAATAAAGGTAATTTTAGTAGTTATAAGCAGAAAAATTTAATTTTCAAAGACGCTTTAGGAAATTACAATGTATTAATATTTGATTTGATTTCAGATCTGTTATTAGAAAAGCGCATTAAAAATAAAAACATTTTTAAAAACTTTTTTTTAATTAAGCAATTTTTAATTGTGTAACTAATTCTAGTTAAACAATGAATACTCAATTTTTAATTGCTAGACAAAAAAAAAACATTTATGCAGCATTCAGTATTTAGTTAATAAATCCTTATTATATAACGATTTAGCAATATATTTGAATAAATAGCTTAAGCAGTATTAAAACTAGATATTATACAAAGTTTGTACATAATAATGCATTAATTTTTAAAAAATTTGTTTCAATGCATTTTCTCTTTAATTAGGAGTTTTCGATCAATAAGAGTTTTTTTTTTTGTTTTTTTTTCCAAATAAACAGTTTTCGATGTTAACAGTGATTTATGAAATTACGATATTTCCTATCCAACCCGACACGGAATTAGAGGAGCAGGAATAAATATAAAAAATGTAAAGGATTTTCAGGTGCATTAATGTTTCGTTATCATATCACGATACTTAAAAGTTTTGTTTATTCTTAATCATATATATTTGATATTAAATATATTGTATAGCTGGGTAGCTTCCAGAACTTCAAAGTTTCTATTAAGTATTTGTTTTGCAAATATGGTAAATTATAGAATTTTTTAGATTGTTTGATTAAACTCTCACAATAGTTTTCGCATTCAACCGCGAAACGTGTGTGTTTTTTTCAAAAATTTAACAAACAGCTATGTTATCAATAAAATATTAATATTTAAAAATAATCCTTTGCATGAAAATAACATCAAATTTATCATATCTAAGTAAATAAATTTTCATACATTTCATTCGATATATAACAAATATCGAGCTTACTTTAAAGTCGAAAAACGTGATAAAATTCTTTTAAATTTAAACTAGATGTGTGAAACATCACACACAACTTTCAATTATACAATAATACTGGTCAATGCATCGAAGTTTAAAATATATTGGCATAATTTAACGTTCCGGTTAACATATCCCCATTTCCCCATTTATTAAAAAAAAAAAAAAAAAAAAAAAAAAAAAAAAAAAAAAGAGAGAGAGAGAGAAATTCGCCTATTTGGTGATAATTATTATCAGAAATCTCGTATAGTTGACGAGATTTGGCGACATTTATAGTGACAAAAGAATTCATAATTTTTTAGTTTTGAATGAAAAAACAGGCCCTAATCAGACAAGTAAAAGACAATATGTTTATAAAAGCTGATCAGGAAATGTAGTTCATTAGTTACATTAACTTCATACGTTTCCTTTAAATGAGAATAATTGAAATTTATTAGATACACTTGCATCTTCTCAAACAGTTCGGTTTACCTTTCTTGAAAGAAGTCAACTTTTGTGAAAATCCAATTTTTACTGTCAAAGACGTTCAATTATTTTATTTTATTTTATTTATTTTTTTAAATTATCTGAATTAATGATATTAGGTGAATTTTTTGGTAGGATATAGAGAACACTTGAAAAGGCATAAATAGAACTGTTTTGATCAAATCAATCGAACTGTTTTTGGGAATTTTTGAAAACTTGATTTTTTTAAAGGAAAGTATTTTATGTGCATTTAAAGACATTTTTATCATCACTTCTCATGAATACTATTGATTTATACTAAATATGAATAAAATTTTGAAATTATTCGGTTTAAATACAGATAGATAGACATTACAGCCCATTTTACGAAAAAAAATGCATTTTGGTCTCAGTATTCCTCCAAAAACGCAGATATCTATCGATAATATCGGCACGGATTTTAGTATCCCAATGTAGTACTTCCATTATCCTACATATTGAGGCAATGAAAAACAAAACGAAAAAGAAACTACAAGTTGGACTATACTAAAAACCCTTTCTAGTTATATATTGCTAAAATTAGATTCAATCTAATGGTAGTCGTTAAAGACCAACACATACCCTCAGCCAAACAATAAATAAAACAAGAATTTAAAAGAAAACACTTACCTGTAGAAAAGGAGACACACAAGAGCATGAAGCAGGACATTGACTAGATGATAGCCGAATGGCTTTAGGCCGTGGACGGCGTAGTTCGCTCTAAATGTTAACACTGTCAGAGGTCGGTAAGACTTGTGGCTGCCTTCCTGTGGTAACCAAAAACATGAAATTCAGCACATTTTTAAATGCAATATTAATTTTAAGGATTCAAATTATATCAAAAGAAAACGAATTTGTTGTTGAATTTTATCCAAAGACTTAAGGGTATACGACGTAAACGAATTTTGTATATGTATGGGACAAATAAGTTGTTAGATTTGCTATTTTTTGGCACGATAGCTAAGCAATAGCTATACCACCTAAGATCTGTACAATGAGAGCACTGTGAGTGTCAAGAGTGAAAGCCTTCTGAGAGGTTGCCCCGCATTTGAGTTTAATGAGATAAATCAACTCCTCACATATACTCAAATAGAAAGTTTTCAGAGTTTTGTGCGAAGCTGAATTCATAGTGGGCATTCTGCTTCTGAGTCGTCAGTCCTTGGGAAATATAAGTATTTTTCTGGCACCAACGAAATGAAGGGTAAGAGTTTTAAGGTTTTTATTGTAAAACAACGATAGTGGAGTAATATAGATAAGATTTTGTGAGGAATGTGATGTAGTCATAGTCATAGTCATAGTGAATGGGGAGGTCAGTTGAGCCTAGGTGCTGATTCCACTAGGGAATATTGCACCAACCCCTTTATTTTACGACCCCCTGTCAAAGAAAACCAGATTCCTTAAGAAAGGTCAAAAGGCTTTTGACAGGTTCCTCGTGGATTGTATCAAGTTCTGTTCCAAGACCTAAGCTTGAGTGCCTAATGTGAAGAAGAGCTTCACATTCAAAAAGTATATGGTGGGCTGTTTCCTCTACCATATTGCACTTCCTACATAAAGGTTCTTCTTTAAATATTCCCATTCTATGAAGGTGTTTTCTTAGGTGATAGGGGCCTGTAAGAAATCCAACTATCACTCTCACCTTATCCCTGCTAAGACGCAGGATCTGAGATGATAGTTTCATGGAAGGTTCTTGGAAATGTGATGTAACAAGAAATAAAACATTTATGTTCAATACATATATCTAAATAAAAAGTGGAATATCATTTAAATAGATATTTTCTAAAAATCTGTTTTTAGTGTGCCAAAATCAAATATTAAAATTTGATTTCAAGTCAACAAATTAAATCAATAAGTTTCAACTTACTTTTCTGATAGGCATTCCCCAAAAATCATTGAAGAATGTGCTTGTCAAAGATGTGTGTGGTCTGAGATCTCTGTTGTCCCGAACTGCAGCGATGTCATCATAAGCAAAGCCACAGCTCAGTGAATTACTGTAACATACAGCGATTAGAGCGGCCAGTAACAAAGGGCACACTCTCTCCAACTCCATGCCTAAAATTAAAATTAAAATCCTGTTACTCTGAGTGGTATACATTCACATGCAATATTACATTAAGCTCCCTTTTAGGAAACGGTTATGGTGTTAACGTTATTTCTTACTCACTCTGATTCCCATGACATAGAACTTATGATCTTCCCTTTCACTATAGCACATTTTTCTAGAAAAAAATATGTTCTACTGCTAAATTAAACATTTATTTTTCTGTGATTAAAATAAACAGTGACATGAGCAAAAAATTTACTTTTTTGTGTATTGACCACCAAGATTTGCTTGACTGAATACCTATCCAACAACCTTTGATTTACAAGATACATAGTTTAAGAAGCGAATGTACCTCTCTAACACAATACACATTTTGCTAATGAAGCAGACAATAAAATAGAAATTGATGTACTCAAAAAATTGAATTTCATCGCTTTTAACGTGGAAAATAAAGTTTATTATGATACCAAGATAGCTTGCTTTAAATTAGCTTTCTTAACGATCGTGAACTATATTAGTAATAAGTATAAACCGCCACTTATTTTTTTTAAATAACCACAGTCATTGACTAAAGTAAAACCGTATTGCAAATCACACAAATAACAAAAACAAATTGTTTCTTAAGCATCAACTTAATTTAGAAATCTTAATAAAAAAAAAACATACATAGATGGTAAAACCGATTGCCAATTTCCTTCCTGATGAAATTCTTTCCACGTTGCAGCAATGGCGTCGCCCTTAAAGAATCTATCTGTGGCGATTGGAGGTCAATTTCCCCCATTTACCGATGGCAAATCCCATCAGGGGCGCAACCTTATCCCTGCCCTTCATCCAATCTCCAATTTAAGAACATGGAAGATAGAATTCCAACCAAGTCTCTAGGAACGGAAATCTGTCGCCTGACAGCCATCTTAACGATAGAAGACAATACACACAACGATTCAATTGCTGCGAAAGTGGCGCATTTCTAATTGCAAAACTCTTCGGAATCTAAGGAGGAGATATTGTTGTAGGTGCGTTGGTGCGGTTGAAACTGAATTATTTGGTAAGAAAATATTATAAAGGACTATGTTTTTGTAGCATAAATTTTTATTCCACTATCTTTATATGGTATGTGGGAATCATCTCAAATAAGTATTGCATATTTCATGCGTTCTATTATCGCACTACCTTTAACGACTAGAAAAAACAGAAGAGTTTTTCAATTATGTCTCTCATTTGCTTCATCTCTATCATTTTTTAGTTCATTAACTCTTATCCGAATTATAACTGAAGTCAAAGAGTAAGGGCTGGCTAGATATTATGTCATTTGGTGACACATGATGGCTTACATCTGACAACATATTCTTTGTTTAGAAGACTACTGTCATAGATCAATTTTTTTTTTGGGTGGGGGAGAATTCCTTTGCATTAGAAACGCATTAAATTGTGTAAACTCTTCTGTGGCAAGCAGTTTTTTTTAAGTTTTAAACCCTTCGAAATACAGAAAATTAAGTGGAATATGAGCGCAATTAAGTTCAAATGTCAAAACTTTAATCGCCTTTTCTTCAAAGTGATTATTTTGTATTACTGCAGATTTCTTTCCTAATGAGCGAAATAGGGTATATTATTCCTTAAAGTTGACAACACCCTATTTATTTTGGTTATTTTTTTTAAAATCATTAAGGATATACTCAAAGTACAAGTACTTGTCTTACTTAAAATTGAAACATCACATATCCTTCATTTTTAATATATTAAATGTTAAAAAAAGGGGTATCACATGCTCAATTTTTAAATTATAAAATGTTTTACACAAGATCTATTAATGAGAAATTTATTAGTTTGAACTTATAACAATTTTCATTTCGTGGATGCGAAAGAAATAATTAACAGCTACAAAAAGATGTTCAATTTAGATTAAAAAAAATAACATTCTCTATTATTTAGATGAAGAATGTAACGAATTCCTTAGATCAAACTATTGATTGGAAAGTCTCCGGTTCAATGCCCCAAATTCGGTGCATAGATATTTTTATTTTAATTAAAAAGTATGAGTACATATATTTCTCAAAATTGACTAAAATATCTTCGCATCTGAGCTATGTGCCATTTTACTTTAAAATGAGTTCATTCTCCATCCAAGTAACTTCTTACAGTACCGTATAGTGCAAAAACGCTCATCCACACTTTAATGATTAAAATATTATTCTGTTTCAACAGAGTTATCGACTCCACTATCCGAAGTCTTATCTCAACCAAATAAACTTTTGTGAGTTGTGCCACTAGTGCAGCCAATTGGAGAGGAAAACAGAAGTTAGAGAAAAGGGGGAAAATTCGGATTTATCCATTACTAGTGGATTTCCGGGTCGGATTTGGCGAGCACGGAACCCCATTACGTCCGCAAATGACGGGCTTACGAGGGAGGACCTTTTGCTATAAAGGGGGAAGAACTGCCCTGGCGAAGACTTTACCAATCGATCCAGCGACCTCGGCTGTGATATTATTTCACTCTGTGTGAGGTTTCATCTGCTTTCCGATGTTCTGCAATGCCCGTATATACAGGTGGGATCGTATGGTCAAGAGGTTGCTGGCGAAAAATCCATTTGTAAGGTTTTGCGAGAGTATTTTCCAGAAATGTTTGATTTGAAAAGTTGGTTTTGTATTCATCTAAAGTAAATAAAGGTAGCGTGAAGGTGTCATGAATTTGCAAAATTTGTCGTAGGACAAAATAGACAATTTTGTAAACTTTCACGCACAACCTTCTTATTGAATCAAGAATTTACCAATCCTTTTTCGCTTCAAGTAGAGTATGATAGGGATTTTTATTAGGATTAAAGAATTGCATGGACGTTAAAAAAGGATTTGGCACAGGTGTTATAATATTAAAAGAAATGGTAATTTATCGCAAAGAAATATTTCTTTTCTGTTAAAGAATGAAAAACATTACTATTATCATGTTGATAAAATTTTCTGTAGTATCAGTTTATAATAAAATAGAGAAACTGCGTTTTGAAAAGGTATTCAATGCATTGTTTAAATTATATTCTAGTAATTTTAAACTTATATAATTCGTATTTGACGTAAATTTATAATGCAATAATTTTATACAATATTATCTAAAAAAATAACGATTACGTGTCAAGCGCTAAACACGACATATTTGATAATGAGATGCCATATTTCTATCTTATTAAGTCCATGAAAGTAACAGGGTTAGCTCGAATTTTAGATAATCATCAATATCTAAAACTTTTTCTGCCCATAAAATCCCGCTTGATACTTCTTATAAAAGTCATTTTGCATACCTAAATAAAAACAAAATACTGCTGATATCTTAAAAGCTACACTAACCATCTTAAAAGTATACACACTTCCTAAGTTGTGAAAATTTAATACCTTCTTCCACCAAAAGAAAGCAAAGCAAAATAAAGTTCTATACTAAGGTGCAAAAACTTTTCCTAGCTTTTCCAAGAAGCACAACAAACTACCCCTATCAGGTTACTTTTAAGATAGGATTACCTAAAAGGATATCCCGTTAATCGATCCGCTCCCAGCCATAATCCTGTGTCACCCTCCTTCTTAACTATCACAACTTTCATTCCTTTAATGACATGTAAATGAGGGGACACAGCCCCTATTACCATCTTCCAACAGTCAGCGATTTAAATTAAGCTGTAGAACAGGGTCTTCAAGACCTTTTCGCCTAATCTGGTGGAAAATTTCCAGAGATTATTCTATAACGCTCGAGAAGTGTCGCTAACGAGGGCTGTTGCAAAAAGCCACTTTAAGACGTCTTTAAGGCCAGGAGGATGTTTAGGATTAGGTTCATTTTACTGTTTGAAGAGTGAGTTAATGGGGTGTGTATGGGGATGGGGTTCCACCTGAAGGATAATGAATATGCATGCATGGTCTGGTGAAGAAAGTTGGGATATAAACTTATTGAAATGTTCCTTAATATTTTTCGGATTTGTGTTATTTTTAAGCGTTGAACTTTTAATTAGGGGCGTGCACAAGGTTCTGAAAAGAATTAATGACAAAAATGATTGATTCGTACGGTTAAATCGATTTAAATGGAAACTATTATGCATTTTTGTTACTTCAGAACTATTATTTACAATGAACTTAAATTAAAATTAATTAAACTTTCAAATGTTGCCTAGTGAAATTGTTCTACGAAATGTCCTTTAACTAAACAATGTAGTAAATGATGCAAATTTTCACAAACACAGGAAGAGTGAAACATGCGTGTAAAGCGAACTTATGTCCGTTTTAAGGTTGTAAAATAATTTTTAATATTATAGTTTATCTAAAACTATTGAAGTAAAACATATATAAGCATTTGGTAATTTTACAATTAGTTAAAAGCTAAGTAGATTTATCATAAATACCCATTATTTGCAAATTTACGAAATTTATTTTTAATTTCTGCCCAGTTTCTTTAAATATATGAACAAAATAAACGTTTCAAATGAATCCATATTTGTTAAGTCATCATTTATCTTTAATAGCTTTATTATTCTTTTGAAATATTCTTGATAGAAAAAAAGATAAACTCAAAATAAGTTGGTAATTTGGAGGTAAAATTTTAAATAAGGGTGCAAATACGTGACAATTTATTATTTACACATGGTTTTTTTTATATACATTGGTTTAAAATAATGAATAGAAAATATAAATGATAAAATAATAGAAAACTTTAAAAGACTTAATGGAACCAAAAATAACCATCGATTATCGCATTTAAAATTTAAAAAAAAAAAAAAAAAAAAAAAAAAAAAAAAAAAAATCATTAGGTACGAAACTTTCCTCTACTGTCCTCAGGCGTAAACTTCGTGAAATTGAAATCTCAATTGAAAAAAATGTCTCGCTACCAATTCTCTCTTCCACCCGATACAACAGGAAGCTCATTACAACAACAAGAACCGTCATCAACAAAGTCCTCCTTCCACTTTTACAAAACAGCCCCTCCTTTGTAAGATAGAAAACCGATAGAATGAACCCGGAGGATTGGTCACGCAATAAAAATGCATGCGCAGGCTAATGCATACATCTTCCCCCCCTTTTCCATAAATCGAAAATAAATTGTCGCGCTGAAAAGCCCACCTGCTCACTTTCCTATTTGCAAGAGAGGCACTAAAATTGAAGTATCGGTGAGAAGTGGTCGATTTCGAGTGAAATATTCGCTTTGACGGTATGTGGCCATAAAAATAATCGCTCCCCAGCTCGAATTAAACGGGCTTTTAAACGCCCACTGATGAATGGTGGGGCTCTTTTATACTCCCCTACTCAGGCTATTATATATGTAGGCGAAATTATACAGAGGATGATACCTCGTATCATATGGGTAGTATCGTAAAGTATCGTTTCATAACGATAGGTGCGGGTTTTATGTAGTGGCGATGACCACACGAATAGAAAATCGATCAAATGGTAAAGCGATGGATCGAGATTGGAAATATATATGTTTGCACCAATCGGATTTCAGGTTTCGGAAATTGAAGTGAAATTACTTTTTCATGTAAATGATAACCATTAAGTTGCTATCGTTTTAAGATATTTTTTTTTAATTTTATTTTTTATTTTTTTTAATATTAAATGGATAAAAAAACATCTTTTTCCACAGGATTCAAATAACAAGTACTATAAATATTGTAAAAGAATCGTTCGTAATCACATCAGATCAGACAGAAGTAAAACGACTGACGAATTTTATTAAATTATTGATATTAACTTCGATTTTATTTGTTTGCGAATCTGCGGAGGCTTAATTAACCCACTTTTCATCATCTAATTGAGTTGAAACCTGGCACATCGATTTTGTCGATGACAATGGACAGTCTCAAGTTTTGGAAGATGTCACTGAAAGGCCGCTTTTACACATATTTCTATTATCACTTCAAAAGCCAAACTTGTCGTTATCCAGTCCAGCTGAAACTTGGAAGATAGCCTTGTTGTCTATGACAATGTGTTTTATCAACTTTTGGGGACATAAAAAAAGTTAGTCTACGGCGTGGAATCTATGGTTTTCATCCTAGTGGTCAAGCAATATGAAGAGTCGATCTGAGCACAATATCGCTTCAATAAGTATCAAATGCCCATAAAAGTTGTCAATGCATTTATAGGATTTATATTAAAAACTTCATTTTGATTGGATATTTTGCTTCATACGTCTTTCAACCCATGTTACTTGTACCAATGAACAACTTTAGTTGTACTTGCTTTACAAGTAAATTACCTTATAAGTGCACTATAAATCAACACACTAAAGTTATCATGGATTATTTACTTTAAAAATATATTACTTAAAATTATCGGTATTTAATTAAAAGTGGAAATAAAAGTTTTCATCAAAAAAATTTAACACATTTTTCAAAGAAGTCGACTCAGTTGTTATAAAAACAAGAAATGTTTCTTCCTCACATTTTTCTTGATTTAGTCGTCAAAATTAATAGGCATGTTTAGACACACACTGATTACAAAAAAAAAAAAAAAAAAAAAAAAAAAAAAAAACGTATTGCTTTTCAGAATGGAAATTTTTTTAATTACAAAATCTGTCAAATCCAAACTTGCTCTCAACTTCAGTAGCATTTAATAAAGAAAAATTTCATATAGAAGATCTCGAAAAACATTCTTCACCAGTTGACTTATTACAACCTCTCCCTCGTATCCTCGATGCAATTTTTTTTCTTGAATATAAGTTACGTTATCCCATTTATTAACCTTCTCCCCCCTTTTATACTGAACAATATGATGAACAACCGCATTGACATTTCTAACAACGGTGAAAGAGTTCCGAATAAATCAGTCTCCACCTTCTTTTTACTGGAATGAATAGAGGAGAATTATATTAAGAAACATATAACATGGAGGGAATAATTTCAATAGTGCTATTTTTAGTTGCTTTTATCCCTATATCTTATTTGGCAGTGAAGCATCTTTTAATGCAATCTTATTTCTTTTCTTTCATAGAAATATCCGCTTTTCGAGTTTTTGTACATTTCGATGTAATTTATTTCAAACATTTATAGTACAACTTAGTTATAGTATTATATAAACAAAATGCATAATAGAAATTGATACAGGATTATATGAATATTTTGTATTATTATGTAAGAACACATTTCAAGAATGTAAAGTCTCGATATCATACAAAGAAATACTATGCAAATATATTTGATATGTTAATAGCTTTTAAATCATTGTGAAAATATATGATATTCAAAATAGGTATTTTGAAACTTTTTCTTCAAAAAGTTACTTCCAAGTATCAAATTTAGAACCAAATGATCTTTTGATTTTTCAAATAATATTTAAATATATTTCTATCGACACATTCAAACATCCATCTTAAGCGTTAACCTGTTTCGTTCCACGATTATAGAAATACTCCTCTAATTTGAACTAGCATAAAAAGAAAAAGAAATATCACTACTTGCAATTAGTATTTGAGTATGGACTAAATCAACTATTATATCATAAAAACATCATAAGTTGCTAAATTATAACATTTGTGTCTTTAAAGTAACGTATATATTATTGTATATTTGAATATTTTAAACCTAAAACGGTTATTTTGTATTTTTCCTTATATTTCGATTAATTCATTTTTGTTCACACTCAGTTGTTTTAATTAAATGTATCATATTTTGAAAACCCTGTTTCTTTAATTAAATTTTAAAATAATAAAAAAAAAATCTTACAGTATTTATGTAAATGTAGCAGTATTATGTAAATGTAGCATATTTATTTTTATATTTTCTACATTTACAAATATGAAAAAAATGTTGTATGAGAATATAAAGCACAATAAGCAAATTATGCTATACGTATTTACTTTTCATCCCGTAGTATATATTTCTCTAGTATCAAACATCTTTAAAAATTAAATTTTCTCGCATGCTATGCATCCATCAAAAAGTATAAATATAAAATACAGTAATACTCTGATGATTGGATATTGAATTCTTACAGACAACATACCACGCATAAGAAACGACGAAACCAATTACTGTGAAAATTTAATCAACGGAACATTACTATAAATCTTTTGAAATCACAACCAAATAAATTAATTATTATAGTTTGAAAATTGGGATTTGGAAATGTTGGTAACATCCTTTTACCTCAACGCAGCTAGATTGTAACTCGAAGATGTGATTACAATACAATTGCTCAAACCAAATCCTAGAACTTTAATTTGAGACTTGCAAGATTGCAAGTTCCAAGACACCAGATCTTGCTGAAGAACATAAGATAGTGAGTGAGAAATTGCCTCTCACGGCGATGTAATGCTAAAAAATACAAAGTGACTGTTAGAAACATTTTTCTTTTTTCAAGCCTTTATTCCACAGCAAAGCACTTTAGCGGGGAGAGGGGGGGAGAGATTAAAGTTTCGGGTGATCTGTCTCCGTCTTTGTCTGAACGCGAAACTGTAACAACTTTTCTTTATCCGGAGCCGACAAGGGAGCTGGAAATTAGAAAGATTTCGGATGGTGCTGACACGCCTTTCAGAGGCTTGAAGACGACACCGGTTTGAAGCGGTTTGCAATCCTTCTTCGTTGCGAAAACTAGACTGAAAGTTGGTTCTTAGGAGAAAAACGAGTGGCAGAAATTAAAGGGTTGTTGAAGTTTCGTATTGTTTTAAGATGGGGAAGGTTTTCTGGTGATGTTTCTGTAATTGAAGAAAGAAGTAGATAAATGAGCGATCGTTCCAGTATGAAAACTTACCAGATGCTGTTCCAGCAATGTAATTTTTTACTATAACAAGTACAACTTAATCGACTTTCTTTACTTTTAGTTGTTCAGATTATATTATGCACAACATTCAAACAACTTAGACTCATTTCATTTTGAATTGTTGAATTGCAATTTTGTTTTTTAAACACATTTACAATTTTGGTTTCGTAGTGATAAGGTCAAGAAGTACAGATTTCATTTAGCGAAAACCAAATCGATTGTTTTTAGCTAATTTGGCCTTACAAGGTAAGCTGATTCCAAAGTGGAGAAATCTCGATTGTGCCTAACTCTCCCCTACTAATTATCACTTTTAAAGTAACACATTTCATAAGTCAGAAACTACTACATTAAATTTAATAAATATTGAAAGATATATTTGCTTACGTTAAAAAGAATTCACACAGTAAGAAAAAATAATGTATGCCAAGATAAATAGCGAACGTAAAAACACATGAGTAAATGCAAATATTAAATAGTCAGTTTGAATTTCGTATAACAGTTGCTAATTAACATTCACATTTTCTATAAGAAATTTTTTAAATAATTTACATTTTTATGTATTGGCTTAAGACGCAATTTTAAAAGGATGTACATTTTCAGTCAAACTGATCTTTAAGTTTGTTATATTTGTGTAATTAAATATTTTCAAAACATTATTTTAAACTTCAGTTATTATTGTTTAAATGAAGCACCACGTGCCAAAAACCCGATTCTTGAGAATATGAGTTTAATGTTTTAAATTGTCAAAACAAAATCATTCTTCGATTCACCTTTAAACTAACAAAAGAACTTACAGGATTTCGGATGATGCCATTATCTTGTAAAAATGACATCTAGAGATTACTTTAGTGTAAAAAAAAAAAAAAAAAAAAAAACATTTTTTGTCTATTTTTGCCGTATTTGGAGAGTGTATAAACACCTTAAACAAATGTGAAATGTCGATTGCTAAGTTTTGAACGAGGATAATATTTTCAACTTTTTCGCTCATCAAATAAAGAATGTATGGTAATTGTTGAAAAAAAAAAAAAAAAAAAAGACTTTTTCTATTCTCGTTGGCTCCTATATGGAGGGCAGTTTGTCCGTCACGTTAAAAAATGTATCTTCCGTAGATCAAAAAACTACTGAATCGAACTTAATGAAACTGAAAACGTGTTCTGTATATGGATGGGGAGTAGGGTCATTCGAACCTTAAAATAAATTCAGGTATGTGTAATGGTCTGACATCTCGGAAATACTTTTTTTTTCTTTAACTGCATAACAATGAAGAATGGTTGCCAAGAAAATGGTTAGTAGAAACAGTGTGAAATAATGGTTATAAAATGTTAAATACTCAATTTTAATTTAGTTTCTGTTGCCACAGAATATTTTTATTTTCAATTAGGTCATTTGATAATGGACACGTCACAGTTAATTGCAATGTTTACGGGAAAAGGAAGTGTACATTGTTATAATCTAATGGAATGTGAAAATTTGTATTTGACGATTTATTGTATTGCCATAAGCTAATTACAATTATTGTTATTAAATGGATCCACCCCTTAAAATAATGCTTTACACAAAGAACACTTATTTATTTAACTTGTATTCTAACAAAACTATAAACTTATAAGAAGATTATCTCTGTCTATCTGTCTGTACAAAGTCGACTTTTTAGCAAAAACAGGAAATTTGTGAAAACACTAAATTGGTGAATTTTTATATACTAATATATACTAAGATGAGAAACATTTGTCTCTTCTGACGTCTGTAATAAAAGAGTTTAAATTCTGTCTATAAAAAAAATAAGGCGGAAGTATAAGAATAAAGATGGAAATGAAAGGGGAAAAAATGAGCATTAAATAAAAAATATTACTCTTGGCTGACTTAATTTGAAATATGCGTAATGTTCTTTTCGCGGATGCACAAGACATCACCCTTTTTAATTATAAAATTAACTAATATCTAAGATTGTTTTTACGTAAAACAAGGTACTTTCATTCAAAGTCACTATAAAAAATTTAATTTATGCAAGGTTATCTGAACATGTTTTTAGCATGGCTAGTCATTTCCTGATCTTGCTTCTTTATAGAACAAAAATCAGAAAACTGCTTTTGGTTCTTTGGAAAAATTGCCATTTATTATCATTTAATGGGGTTTCTCAGAAGCTGAAAAAAGAAACGGGATGTATAGTGGTGTATTTTTGTTGTAAAACCCTAGAAGTGAAAAACGCTAATGGGTGCCACCTGGCAGGTCAATAAAACGCACCATAATATTTGCTTTAGACAGTAGACAATTAAGGTACCTATCACGGATGGTATATCAGTATTGACTTGACACTTAATGAATAACATAATGAATAATGGATTTATTTATGAATAATAAATTTTCAAATTATAGTTCTTCATATGCGATTATTTCATGGTATCATATTGGGGGACAGTATCTGCAATGGAAAAAATATTTTTTCAAGATTCGATCGTTATATTATCGTAAGATAATACAAGCTTGCATGCTAATTGAATTTTTGTGACAATGTTGATTTCAGTGGATAATAAAGTAATTTACGATATAAATTTATCAAGATTATTTTTAAAAAATTAAGTGATTCCTGCTTAGTGACTTTGATACCATAATGGGGCATTGTGATGTGAAAATTAAATTTTTACTTTTTTGTAATAGAAAGTTTCATAGGGTAAAAGATGCATAAAAGGGAACAGGATCCCTAATAAGTAAAAGCCTATAAGTTATAGCGTAAGTTGTGAATCACTTTCGTGTAAACTTTAAAAGCTATCATCAATATCTATCAAAGCTAGTATCTAATTGTACTTCAAAAATACAAATAATACAATACAATTTTCAAGTAAAACTTAAAAAATACCTTTTACATAAGAAGGATTACCTACGAATTATTGTACTTATAAAGTTAAAGTTTTTAGAAATGAGTTTTATGACGTGTTGAAAACAATCTTTAGTTCATTACTTTCAATTACCCATATCTTAACATAGGTTGATAAAAATATTATTTTCGTAATTTTTTTTTTTTTTTTTCATTTCTCCGAGTATTGAAACATCCTGAAATTAAAAAAGTTGTCTAGAAAAATTGTATGCCTGCAATTGTCTTCAGCAGATTCTAAAAACATCTCTAACGATTTTGATTAAAATTGCTGTGCTAATGTCTCTTAAGAGGTTGTAAACGTCCCTACCTCCGGCATTCCCGTGGAAATGCAATAAAAGCGAAAAATTTGAGAAACGAATGCCTTTAACACAGAATTCTCTACCCTTGATCATCACCCATCAATAATTAGTTTCTTTCTGCTCACTGACAAAAAAGGGTATTGTAATGTTATTTGAATAACATTGTCAATTACACCTCTTTTCTTGTTTGCCCATGTAAAAATTATTACCAAAAATATCGCCAAACTGACCATTTTATTCTCATGAGTCAAAATATGAAAACGGTTAATAACAGCATTTCATTTTAAACTTGAATGCCTGTATCATATGTAATTGAAACTTGTGGGATGTTTCTCATCCCTAAATTTATTTATAGTAGATTCTAGTTTTATTTGAATTTAATATGAGCTGTAATTTTAATGCATCAAACTAAAATGCATTTAAAATAAATGATAATTACAAACAAAACTAAAATACTAGATTCATTTATTTACCCATGAGTTTGGTGTACGGAAGTGTTTCATATTTCACTCCCAATGTATATAAAAATTTTAGAAATAAAAATTAATCAATGAAAATTAATATTGTATGGCCCAATTTTGTGTTTTGTTGATAAAAAAATATTTTTATCAGTTATATGATGTCTGATTTATATTTAGTGTGTTTCGAACAAAGAAAATAGTGTTTTCCCTTTAATTGATTACAATTAATGTTATAATATGTTTAATTAAACAAAAATTTAAATTATCAAATAAAATTTGATTGGAAAAAAGATCTAACTTAAACTGCCTTTTATGTGAAAACTTTTAAAACCATTATTAAAATAAAATTGCGTAATTTTAGCATATAAATTATTTACATTTATCATTTTTATTAAGAAAACATATAATTTAAATAATATACTAATATACTTATTAGTGTATTTAATATACTTATATATACTTATACTTATATATAATTTACTTTATATACTAATATACTTATTAGTATACTCAATATACTTTTCCCGTAGAATTTTAACATTTACAAATTAAGCTTTTAACTGCTTTTGTTCTTTATACTATAGGCGGACCGGTTCTGCAGGTGTATAAAATTTAGTGATCTGGTTGCTTAATTCTAATGGATAAATATTTTTATGTAACAAAATGTTACACTCCTAAGAATGTGAATTTTGAATATTATTAAATAGTTACCACTATTTTACAATCAATCATTTATTTTATCAAATTTTGTATGGATTATTAAATTTTTGTATACTGACTAGAGATCAAAGAATGAATGTAAATAAGTTGTTAATTAACATTTTCTGATTTTAGAGATTTATATCTCAAAACACGCTTCTGTCTTTAGTTAATGAATAAAACACAACCATTCAAAAAAACCTTCGTCTATGTCAAAGTTGTTGGGGGGGTCTAATTTTTTTTTTTCTTCTTTTTTTTGCAAAGTTATCTTTAATAAAACATATTTTTGCTTATGACTATAAAGAATATGTTTCGATGGATGATAAAGTCTAAGCTATCAGTAAGATGATCAAAATATTGAGATGTATGTAAGCAACTGTCATTAGAAAATGTATTGTATAGGTTTATAACGTTTTATAAAACGTTAAATAATAAAATCATAGATCTATTCCAAAGATTATAAAACACAATAATACCACAAAGAGTCAAGAGTCTGTGTGTGTGTGTTTGTCTGAATTCCTGTAACTTTATAGAAAGTGACTTTCAATATGCGTAGAACTTTGAAGTTTTAAACATAAGTAGTTGTGGCCTTTTATTTGTGCTTTTGACAAACAGAACGTTGCAAATAAATTAGTGGTTTTTTTTTGTTTTTTTTTTTAATTAAAAAAAAATTCAAAGTTTGTTTTAAAAAGTGACTTTTAATAGGTGTGAAATTTTCAACATGAGTTGAGTTCTGTCCTTCTGATTGTATTTTTCGCAAACATAATGTTAGCAATTTAAACAGTGATTTTAATTATTTCAAACATAAGTAGTTATGGCCTCATGATTTTGCTTTTCACAGACAGAATGTTAAAATATTCTAAGAAGGGTAGGAGGAGAAGTATAGATTATTTTAGATTTTTTTGTTTGTTTTTGCTTCTCGACGTAGGTGGGGGGAGGAGTTATAATAATAAGGGTTTATTTCGTAATTTTCCTTTTAGTGATTGAAGAGCGTTTATGCTTGCGCTGCACTTAACTTTTCAGCTAGTGAAATGAGCCTTTGTTTGCGTAGCAATGGATATTTCAGCGAGAGATACGAGCTCGGATTTGCATAGCAATGAACCTTTCAGCTAGCGAAGTATCGAAAGCCGGGACCTATACACAATGGCGAGTCCGTAATGCGAGGCCATGCAGATAGTAGCTAATATTATGTAGTAATAATATAGATGCCGTTAATAGTTAGGAAAGAAGTATGTAATAGATAAGAATATTCAAATAGAAATCTTAACAAGCATTTTTATTACTTAAAACAAAACCAACAACTTTTAAATCTGGGTTTTCTTTAATTACTAATTCAAATGCGGAAAAATTATATATTTTGGAAAAATTCTCAAAATAACTGTTAGTGATGAAAAAGTATATATTAATTGCTATTGGATTTCAACTGATAAAAAGAAAATACATTGAATAAATTCTTGTAATAAGTAGGAAAACGAAATAAAAGAAATTTAAGCTCCATAAAATTTTTTTTTTGTTTCTTTGGCTTTGTTTTGAAGTCCAACTAATTTTCATTTACGAATGACTTATAACAAACTGAAGTAAAAAAAAAATACTTATACAAGGAAAAAATCCCACCTTTTACAAAAACTGAAAAAAAAGAGAATAAAGAATTCAAATCGGATGTTTCCAAATGTAACTCAAATTCCTTGGCTTTGTGGAAAAAATATTTTTCCAGTCAATTTATTTCTCTTCAGACAAATTCAAAAATGAAATAAATTTAATATTAGAAAAAAAGTAAGGTATAAAGAAAGATCTTTGTAATAAAAAAAAATATCATTCGTTACATAAAAGAATAGAAGTAATAATATTTGGGAAAGAAGACATTGTCATGGCATGTCATTAATTAAAGCATACAAAAAGGAAAAAAAATATCATTTTAATCAATGTCTAAGAATTACATTGCTTTTCTTTCTTATAAAAAATTATTCCAGAATAAGAACTTAGTTCTGCGTATTTCTAATCGAGCACAGTGCTATGAAATGTAAATTAATGAAGGACTATTGAAAGTGGTAACAGATGTTGAAATTTAGAATCCTTCCAGCTTTTCTAATTGAAATATTAATCAATTTTTTTATACCACCATTAAAACTAACAATAAATTCTGATGGGTTATTATTATATTTGATACAAACAAAGAAATGCTTTACAATAAAATAATAAAAATAATTTAGATACTTATTGTTTGATTTGTACTGTATGTGTAATGAAAAAAAGCATTGTATGAAGAAAAGCCGACCACATATCGAAATAACCATGTGCTGATGTAAATAAATCATCGTGTGTAAATCTCAAAAAAATAAAATAGAAATGAACCCTAATATTTATATCAAAGAGTGAATGGAATCGAAACTACATTATAAATTTTTCAGACTTTTCAAATGTGTCCTCCACATTACAAAACAGCCGTCAAAGTCACAGAATTTTAGAAATATTGTGATGATTTTTATTTTGTCCAAAAAAAAAGTTTAGCCAAATCAGAAAGAAGGTAACTATGTAATTTGAGGAGTGGCCGTGCATTGTTCGACATGATAAAATTACAGTATTAGGTTGTAAGAAGTGCAGCCACTCGAAACCATGTAATATGTCTTTAAGTGTCCCATATAAAGTTTTACAATTTGTTGACTAAACAAGAATGTTGATAATACAAATCTTTACAAAAAAAATTCCATCAGTTGTCATTCTTAGTTGTTTAAAATGTACTACCCCCAAAAGCACAAGTCTGCCGACAAATATTGGTTCAATACTGGCCAATTCTAATGTGGACTTTTGTAGACTAGCCATTGTTACGGATTATGGCCATGGGCGCCCCCGGTGCAAGTAGGTGCACTTACATCCTCTAGCTCTTGAAAATTAAAAAATATATATGAGAGAAAAGGTGTAAATTCCAAGATAAAAAGAAAAGCACAAATGCCGTTTTGTTCTTTTATGTTACAATAAGCATTTGTTTTTCTATTATTTTAGTCTTTTGTTTCTTTTCTAAGTCGTTTCTTATAGTAATTGGCACCTATTGTCTAGGATTATTGGAGGCTGAGTTGAATTATTTATTTATTTTATTGTATAATCATTTCCTGTGTAGTTCTCAAAATTCTAGGGGAAAAAAAATATATATATATATTGCTTTTTAAGTCATTAGATATACTATCTTGAAATCTATTTTTAGAATTCAATTAAACATATCCAATACTGTCTTTGTATTTCAATTTCATTTTTTTTTTTTTTTTTGTAGTTTCTCCGTTCTAAAAACTATCTCTTGAATGCTGTGAGATCTAGTTGGATGATAAATTCGTTAAATATGTATTTTTTTTAAATATTTTTACTATTTTCTTCTTTTTTTTAAGAGGGTTGCGCTTTCAAAATTATATAGCATGAATTTTTTTAAGCTATTCTCAAAGAGTATAATTTAAAATGCCTAACTATTAATTAAAATTTCTAAAAAATTAATGATTTAGCTAAAAATCCAGTCTTGCACTCCCCTGCAAATATTTCTGCTGGCGCTTATGGTTATGGCCCAGTCACCAGTGCTGAGCAAAATATACTGGGAGTTTTGAAATGTTGATGCACAGTTTTAAAATTGTAATATAGTGTTATAAGACAGGATCGAGGGAGAAAAATTATGTTTCGTGATGCTTTTGACCTGATTATTTGAAGGGGAAAAAATCGTGTAGTTTGGAACGATTCTCGAGACTCGACATGGACTATCCAATCTTCCCAGAACCCCTGTTTCCGACACTGGCCAATACTGCTGTGCTATCTATGAAGTATTACGTAAATAATTTATATTTGCTTACAAATTACTGTTTTTCTAGATTGACAAGAAATATTTTAGGTGTTATCGTTTGATTTGAAGTATATCAATTGACTAAATAAACATTTATTTAATTACCATTCTATAAAATAAGTTACTCTTTAAAGTATACACGAAATTTTATTTGTATACTACATAACATAAAATAAAATGGTGCCAAACGAAAGTAAGCCCCTTTCCATAAACTCTTCAAATTCATACCCAGTCCTTATTGAAAAACCTCTAAATTAAGTAAGAAAAAATATATAATGCAAATGTTCTGACAAGTACACCTATTTTATCAATTCTCTACATATTATAATACTTCATGCAACACAAACCGCTACTTAGTCAGTAAACAAACATTGAGCCAATATAACTTATAAAGCTTAATCCTAATTCCACAGCTAGACATCAGCCAAATTCTATGAGCAAATACCTCACTGACTTCATCTCACACTACGAAGCAATACAAGTAATGCACATTCCACATCCAAACTAATACACCATTCCGTATTCCAACACAGTAGTCCTAACACCAACGATCCCCTAGAATTAAAATAAGGCATCGCGTAATGATATCCATTAGTCGAATTGGTCATTTTCGCGTTGAGGCATAGGGAATGGCATGTTTGAACTCTGGCCTTCACTGACCACTGGTCAGTGACGGAGAAATGCTCAGCGGGGAGGAAACGTCTTATTGAAGGCAGTGGAAAAGTATCCGATTGAATGTGAAGGCTAGTATTGGATGGTGGATTCAGTTGACGTGTTTGGGGTTATGGTGGATCAGGTAATAAATCACGGTCTGGTAGCTGCATGAAGAGAGATCGTTAGCATTGGAACAGAAGCCTTCATTAATTTTAGATGGGGGAGTTGATGATGATACGTGATTTGGGTTGGGGTGTAGAAGTGAATTGAAAATTGAATTTTAATGCTATGGTGAGGGGTGCAGAGTGATATAAGGATAAGGTACATTAAATGCTGTAATATGTATTTTGGCAATTACGTTTTATCTTTCTCACGGGTGGTACAAAGTTTCTACTCAATTTCTGTAATGAATAGAAGCCATTAAAAGATTAATGTTTTATTTCGAAAACGTTAATTTAATTTTTATCCTCATTTGTAGTTAGAATAGAATTTCTTTTTAAAGTTCTATTTTCTTCAGTAATAATACAGACTTGAAAAAGTTGAGAACACGCGAGTTAATCAAGAAATTTACTATGAATCCTGATAGCGAATTTGGAGTCAGTTGAATTATGAGAACTGCTTTGAAAGAAACTCAGCGTTTGTTGACTTTCGTGGTGACAGAGTTATTGTTTTAGCCTGATGTTGTGCACCCTAAATCTTTTTTTAAAGCTTTATAAAGAATTTACTGTTGTTTAAAGAAGTTTTGTGAGTCTCAAAATGAAGAATAAATTAGCAGTTTTATTTTGTAAAGCAGTGTAATAGTAAAACAGTGTAATCCTATAGAAAATTCTTACTAATAGTTAAACAATGTTACAACCATGTGTAGTATATAATTGTGCAAGTTAATAAGCAATAACATATGAAAGAAATAATTTAAAGTAAACTGATTTTAATAACATCCTTTAATATATCAATGAAGTTATTACGGTCTCAAACAAAAGTCTACCTAAAAAAGAACGAACGCCCTTCCTCGGACTACAACCATTTCAAACCAAAGCATCAAAATAATTAAACGGATTACTTCCTTACCCAACCATTTACATTGCCAACCCATTCTTGCAAAATCTCCGATACTAAAAGAACACCTATCGCGCTAGAAAACTCGTTAAAGGCTGCTTAACTATCTAATAATAAACGAAATCTGATCAGTTAACCCGAGTCCAAACGAAACACAAATCAAAACAATTGCAACTGCAAAGACGCTCTGGGAGCTACAAACTGTAATAACCGCACAATTATCAAAGTCACTAAGACAGGGATTTTTATGATCATAACGGAATATTGTTTTACGATTAATAAAGCAGAAAGTGGGTGTCATGGCCCTGGGTTTATGGTCCATAAATGTACCGTTAAGAGACCGTGAAAAGACGATTATGCCGGGAGCAAAAGGTGTTCTTATTATTATGAAGAAAATCTTTAATGATATTTTTTATTTTTTTATTTTTTACTCCTCATCTGCTTAAGTACATTCATTTTATCGTATCTGTAAGGAAGATATGGTCTCTAATGACTACCCTAAGCATTTATTTACTTGTTTCATAGATGCCAAGAAGATTCTGCTTAGCAGTTTTAAAAGTTAAGGTATGAGTATAGTTTTTTGATAACAAAAGTTGAATTTTTAAGGTGTACTAAGCTATTTAAATGAGATAGAAATCAAGAGAAATAAGGAACGTAAAGAATTGTTTATGGGCAATGTTTTCATGATATAAAGTTTTACTTATTGTTCACTTATTTAATTTTTTTTTTTTTTTTTCGATGTTAAAAATATACACTTTCAGATACTTTATTTAGTCATATTTCGAATAAATGCTCACTTTAGATTTGAATTCTTTTTATTTACTAAAGGTTATATCTTAAATAAGATTCACAATATTTATGAGGTTTAATATAAAATTAAAATACATGCAGAAATTGCCCTTTATCTTGCTATTAATTTTATTCGTCTACATTTATATGTTAATATCATATAATTATAGAGTAAAGAATAATATTATAATTTACCCAGAATGCAAGTGATAGTTGCCAAATTGCATATGTAATAAGTCGAAATACCTCACTTGAACAATTACATTACTTTGCTGAAGGCTGACTCAATACTCATTACGTTATATGATAAACACTATCACATTAATTCTGTTTGCCAAAGTAATAATAAAGATAACATCGATTACTTTTATGGAATTAGAAAAAGAATTCAAAGACAATTATTATAATAACATTAAATTAGCTATAAAAATGCATGCAATTATAGTTTTGGGCTATCTATTCAATTAATTAGAACTAAACCACCCTGTTTTCTCAAACAAAATAATCAATTTAAACAATGGAAAGCTCTAGTATTAATCCGAGAGTTTTCGAGAGTTCTTTTTAGCTCGTCCCAGCATTATTTCCCTAAAACTCATTTGTCATTTAAATTTAAATAATTTTATAAAACATTAAATATAAAATTTAAAGCTTGGTATATTTTTACTTTCAATTATCCATATGTGTATACATAGGGAATGAAAGTATAGGATTAGGTTAAAAAAAAATTAATTTTTTGCATTTCTCCACGTTTTCAAACATCCTGATTTCAAAAAAATTATCTAAAAAAAATGTCTGTATGTGTGTATGTGGTCAGCATTACTCTTGAACAAATTGATCTACTATGTTAAAATTTGGTGTGTAGGTAGGTGGTGGCCATGGGACCTACCATTTAGGTTTTCGTCAAAACCGCGCTTGAGGGTAAAGCAACTGCCATTGAAAAAAATAATGTTTTTCAGTAATTGCTAAAAAACGGCTTTAACGATTTTGATCAAAATCGCTGTGGTAATGATTCTTAAGGTGTTCTAAACATCCCACACCCCTAGTTTATCACTATATTACAAAAAGAAACAACTTTCAAATTTGAAATAAAAAGATTACTCTCACATAATAAAATCTTAAGCTAATCATTGGATTTCAAAATAATTCAAAACAACTTGAACTCTAAAAACGCTCTCTTAAATATATATATATATATATATATATATATATATATATATATATATATATATATATATATATATATATATATATATATATATATATATATATATATATATATATATATATATATATATATATAATTATTCTTAGTGTATTGATTTCCGAAGGTACAGTTTCAGTTCCCGTATTGTCAAACTAGTCCTGAATCTCACAAAAGATATATGCAATAAACCGTAATTAATTATTTATGTATGATGATTCAACATTTTAAATTTTCAAATCCAATCTTGAAACTCGAAGAAACTCTTGTAAAACTCTTCTACTATCGATTCTGTGAAGTTGCAGAACCGAAAATGCAACAGCAATCCTCAGCAAGGCGATGATGGCGGTTCATTTCTCCACTTGATAAATGAGCTGCTCATTCACTACCCACCCCATTTCCCCAAATACATTTTTTCATTCCCCCGAAAGGGGGTGGGAAAGCAGGCACCCGTGAAAGTATCGTTCCTAATTGCGTCCCAAGGGGGGTTCTTCTTGTCAGAAATTGATTCGAACCCTTCCTTCCCGCTCACCCCCCGACTTAACATCGAACGCGGAGACGTAAAATTTGAATATCCTATTCAGAAAGGGCTTTTTTTTATTGTATCCATGAATGTTTCTATGGATATATATGTACTATGAATGTATAAAATGGGATGTTGCAGAGTAACTGTCTGAAGCATTTTTTTAAAGGTTCCGTTCGTCAGAAAGTGAATTTATTCCTTGCAGGATATTTAAAAAAAGAAGTGTGTATGACGTGTAGGTATTCACATAAAGTAGGTTTGGAATTATTTTTTTTCAATGCCCGATACCATTATAATATTCTGATTTAGCTAAGATGTTTTCTTAAAAAATATTATCAAGCGCATACATTTTTCTTAATGTCTTTAAACAACAAGGGATTTCATATGCTACCCAACGCAAATTTATTGAAAATTTAAAGGGAAATAAAATATTTTTAAATGCTGTTTGTGTAAATTTTGTGCGCGTTTTATTCTTAAAATAGTAAAAATTAAATGTCTCAAATATACAATAATAACGGCCTAACAGTAACAAACTTATTTGATTATACAACGAGTAGATTGAAGCATCTGTTTTCTATCATTATGTTATTTTGATTTAACAAAAACGTTTTTTTTTTTTTTATAAATATTATGAAGCACATAAATTTTTCTTGCTATCTTCAAGCAACAAGGGATTTCATATGTATCCAACACAAATTTATTGAAAATTTATAAGGAAATAAAAGATTCGTAGATGCTGTTTGTGCACATTTTTTGTGCCTTTTATTTTTAAATATGTAAAAATTATTTGTCTCAAAAATACAATAACATCGTCCTATCAATAACGAACTTATTCTATTATACAACGGGGGGAGGGGGGATTGCTCAAAAAGCATATGATGTTTTCTAAAATGTGTAATTCGGCAATTTAAATTGCAATCTAAAATTAATATAATACTAATAATATCATCTTTCATTCTCCTGCCTTTATTTAAACCCCATTTAATGTGTGAAATGATCAAAAACTATTATTAATTTACTGCAATTTATGAGTTAATTACCATAATTTATTATGGATTTTAAGGACTCGTTATTAGGTTGGTATGGAATGGGTTATTCACTAGAATGTTATGGATATCTTTCTAAGATACCAAGCTATATTAAAATTATTAGAAAATATTTAACTAACATAGAGCTTACAAATACCGTTCAATTCAACGTGGTAGTGTATTTTTCATCCACTTTTCACTCTGCTAAGTGTAAGAATGCATCAAGAGCATGGATAGAAGTTTTCTCAAGAAACAGCACCGGATAGCATCTATTATTTATAACAGTTTCTGAACCTCGAGTGCAAACCAATTTATTTTAACCCTCTTCCTTACCAAACTATTTGAGCCCAACCACGATACAATGCTTTTCCTATTAGCGCAACATTTTCTTTCAAATAAAAGCAGAGAATGTTATTCTTCACTTTGGAAAGCTGCCTCTGGCATGATGGAAATTTCGATGGAAAGATGGATCAGGGAGCTTTATTCTAAGCATATTTTATCGATTTAGCCTCTTATTTAGCTGGTGTAAGATATTAATTTACGAGTTTAAGCACATAGGATTTGGTGAAAGATTTCGGCGATCTATCAATAACAAGTAATATAAAGTTTGAGGTTACTTAAAGTTGGGAAGTGGAGATATTTTACCCTTTCCATTTGAGCAAATGGAGGATTATTAAATGCAAGTTATTTATTATATTATTTCTTACTTTAAGGCAGAAAATTCTCATTTTAATTTAAAAGACGTCTTATATATGACATCTGGACGGAAATTTTTGGATGATACATTTTTCTCCTTTTATACGACATCAAAATTGAGAAACGTTATACCAATTTCTAGTTACGAATAGTTTATTCACAATTGTATTTTGTGTTATTTGGAAATCCCTTAAAACTATTATTTTTGTACTCTGTGAGGGAGGTCTCTTTATAGGACATGCGTTGATTTGGTTCAACAATTCCTCTTTATTTCCTTCGGAAATTAAACTGCAATAAATAAACGTAATACTGCTTTAAAGATTTGGTTTCTCTTTTTAAACAATTCCCTTAATTGTTTATTGATAAATTTAACTTAAATGTTGTAAAAGTTCCATTGGATACTCTATGATTGAAGTTCAGGATACGATTTTTCACCAGACCGACCAGTTAAACGAGCCGTGCTCTGCTGAGTTCTGCTTTCTAAATCAAAATTCCTTGTTGAAAATAGATTAATTCTATTCAATACTATGTTGATATGAACATATGCGCATGCGCCCCAAATGTATGAGAAGAAACACTGGATGAAAAGAAGAGGAGAAGAGATGCAACCTTGGCAGAGAGGAAATATTAGCAGTGCTGCTTTCAATGTATTTAGTTTTTTAATACTTATATATTAAAATTCTCCCGTGGTCGATGTAGTTATTTTGCCAGGGCATTTAAGTTTGATTTAAGATGAACAATTTTTTTCTCAACATTCCTCTCTCAGCAATAGAATACAACATCTCTGATGAACTAGCATCTTAAACGCAGGCTAAACATGGATCCACTAGTATTAAAATATTTGTTAAGCAAAAAAATATTTTATATCAAGTTTGTTTACTAAAGCGATATCTACAATTATAAAAATAAGGACATTTCTTTCGCATTGAAATAGTTTTAAAAATAAGCTAAATACTTAATATCAGTAACAAATATTCTTTCAGAAATATATTCTTTCAAGCAGTTGTTAGTCATACATGTATAATTGCATGACAGATGCAGCAATGTATTTTTTCAAATAATTATCAGAGATACAGACGCACTAAGCATAATTGAGAAATCAATGCAGTAATATATTCCTTCAAGTTGTTACTAGATATAAAGACCCACCAGGCATAAAAATACATTGTAAGTCCAATGAAGCAATGTGTTCTTTCAAATAGTTACTAGAGATCTGCATATTTTTGAAGAGCTTTCAGATTCGATGTCGTCAAACTATTACAGGATGACGTTCCATTTACTGATTTCTGGTCTAGAATTATCATTTTTAAATGAAACACGCAATTTATACGCCTAGTGTTTCTGACAAGAAACGTCCCATGACCAATGCGATAGTATAATCCCCCATCCCAATACAATAATGCATTTTCTTATCCAACCTCCAAACTCAAAGCCATCTACATTTTCCACGCTGTACTGAATCCGCCGCCGTCATGCCATGGTACGATGTCATTCCTAACACACGCGGACATGTAAACACACTCCGAAGATTACGTTCCAGTGTCGTGCCTATTCTCCCGGCGCAGTGCTTTTCCGGGGATTGACAGAAGTGTACCCCGACACCCTCGGAAAGGTGCTTATTTTCTTATTCTTTTCGTCTGCGGGGGGATGTGAAAGTGTGAGTGGGTGGGATGGAATTCGACAGAGTGGAAATGGCAACAAAAAGTTCTTTTGAGAACGCCTAAAAATAGGAAGAAATCGATGGACACTTCCTGCTTGCGTTTTCACTCGGCGGATTTCGGATTGCGTATGCAGAAAGGTGAGAAATACAAATTCGTTTTGCGTTTTGTTTTTTTTACTCATTATTCGCATTTATGTATAAATTTCAACTCGAAAGGACTTTGTAAATATTTTAAATAGAGATTTTTAATACGATTTTATATTTGTTGTTAATTGAAATTGAAAATTAAATCTGTCGATAAATTTAAAGGGATGTGGTAACATTCATGCAATTTTAAACAGTCGACTTGGAACAAAAATGAACTCAATAAATAACCGAAATTGTAAGTAATTTGACTTCAGTTTCACTTATGACGTTATATAGTTCTTTTTGTATTATTTATTTTTAAAAAATGCACGTACCATACAATAACGATGAAGAAATCGCTATCTTCGGAGCTTATTTCTGTTCTTTACTTATTTCTTTACTCATATTTTTAGATTTTTACTGTAGACGATATTTCAAAACTGAACATCACATTTTACTTATGAGCATAATTAAGTAAATTATTCTGAAAAGCATATAGATAAAAAAATAATTTAAAATATTAAAAATTTATAATTTGTGATAAATTATATCATGGTGCCATTTCTTGCAATCCTTCATCAACTATTACATGATATTCATGGGTTTTAAATTAAGAAATTTTAAAGTTATAAATGTGTCTATAATATTTATATAAAGTTACACCTGAACTTAATTTTCGCATTGGAAAATTCCAATTTATTATACAAAATATTAAATATGTTTCAAAGTTTAGATGCACAATATTGAAGACTGTACTGTATTGGTGCCTAAAGCATTTGAAATAAATAGCCACCGAGTTGGCGGCTCAGATTTTAACGCAATAAAAAAACTTAAATGAAAAAGAATTCGTTGTTTAAAATATTTATTTTTTAGAAACGATTATATGCAGTCATCATTTTTTTAAAGAACAGAGAAAGTATTCATGGAAACAACAAGTCGCGAGTTCACTCCTCGTGATCTTCGAATTCGTCTTCTTAATTAATCTGGTCCGAATATATGCATGGAGGCCAATTGTATATCAGCTGACTTCATCGCGTGCAGTGACTTCATCGCGTCAGGCTGTGATTTAACTGGTAAGTGATGTGGCCTCTACATTACTCCTCCTCCAGTGTTAACGTAGATTTGTTGGGTTAACACGGAACTTGACTTGCCTTCCAGCCTTGGTAACAAGCATTAGTATTTCACAGGTCGCGGAATCGGCTTGTTCATCCAGAGGCATAAATGCTGGTTTGACTCTATCCGTACTTATTAACGTGGGTTTGTTGTGGATTAACAACTTAAATAGCTTGTCTGACTTAGACAATACTTTAAACGGTCCTTGATAAAGGGGTTGAAGGGCACGACGAACTCCGTCGTGGCGAACGAAAACATAATTACAGTTCTTCAACTCCTTATGAATAAAAATTTTCTTACGTGAGTGTGATGAAGTTGGGACAGGTCGTATGCTGGCCATGACACTCTGTAATTTTCCAACAAACGTTATTGCGTCTATCTTTTCTGTACTGGGCGAGAAGAATTCTCCTGGTAAGCGAATGTTTGTGCCATATAACATTTGCGCTGGGGTAGCGTCCAAATCTTCTTTTATGGTAACCCTCCATCCTGATAGAATAGTAGGTAGAGCATCAACCCAACCTTTTTCAGAGCACTTTATTGAAGCTTTTAGGTTGCGGTGGATTCTTTCAATTATTCCATTAGAGGATGGTCTGTAGGGATAGGATCTGGTCTTCTCGGCTCCCATCAAGGTAGCTAGGGATTTAAAGAGTGTAGATTCGAATTGTCTGCCTTGGTCCGTTGTTATCGTCAAAGGTGTTCCGAAACGGCTAACCCAGTTTTCGTACAGTGTGCGTGCTACGGTTTCTGCGGTAATGTCTACCAAAGGGTATGCTTCTGGCCACCTTGAGAAACGGTCAATACAAGTCAGACAGTATGAAAATCATCTTGCTTGAGGGAGTCTTCCTACTATATCTATATGAATATGCTCAAACCTTTCAGATGGTAGTTGATATGATGCAAGTAGTAATATGCCTTGCAACTTTGTTCTTTTGCCATTTTAGACAGGATCGAGCCCATGATGTTGTGTCTTTCCTCATCGAAGGCCAGACAAATCTTTTTTTTTAACAGTTTGTGTGTCGCTCGAATCCCAGGGTGAGATATATTGTGAAATTCGTTGAAAACCATTCTTTGGAAGTTTTTCGGAACGAAAGGTCGCAATACTCCTGTTGAGACATCACATTGTAGTGTCGCTCCTTCAAAGAGCATCGGCTGAAACTTCAAGCTGGTCTTCTCAGGTTGCTGAATGTATTCCTTCAAGTCGCCATCATCTGATTGTTCTTGTGCCATTCGCTCGTAATTTATCGTTACAGGGCTGTTAATGGTAGAAATTCTTGACAGAGCGTCGGCAACAATATTTTGGTCACCGCTTATGTGAAGAATTTCTGTAGAGAACTGGCTAATAAAATCAAGCTGTCGAAGTTGTCTTGGACTTGCTTTCTCTGGCTTTTGCTTGAAGGCATAAGTGAGTGGTCGATGGTCGGTGTAGATTGTGAAATGGCGACCTTCCAGAAGATGTCTGAAATGTTTCACGGCAGCGAAAACTGCCAACAACTCTCGGTCATAAGCACTATACTTGTTTTCGGGCTTCGTCAGCTTCCTTGAAAAGAATGCAAGTGGTTGCGGACCGCTAGTAGAGCTTTGTTGAAGAACACCTCCAATTGCAGTGTGGGAAGCGTCTACTGTTAGGGATAGCTTCGCATTCGATGCTGGATACACCAATGTCGTTGCGTTTGCTAGGTCTTCCTTGCTCTTCTGAAACGCCATCTCAGCTTCTTCCGTCCAATTCACTGGTCTTTTATCCTTCTTCTTAGCACCTTTTAAATAACTGTATAAAGGTGTTTGAGTAGATGCTGCATTTGGGATGAAACGCCGATAAAAGTTTATCATTGCCAAAAATCGTCTTAGTTCTTGAATAGTGTTGGGTTTCGGATAGTTCTTTATAGCTGAAATTTTATCCTCCAACGGTTTTATACCTTCCTCACTAATTTCGTATCCTAGGAAATTAACCTTTGCTTGTCCAAAGTTACACTTGGATGGATTGATGCGGATACCGTTGTCCTGGAGTCTTTGAAAAACAATTCGAAGGTGTTTCTTATGTTCCACTTCGTCTTTAGATGAGATGAGGATGTCGTCGATGTACGCCAGGCAAAAATCCAAATCCTGTAGTATGGAGTGGATAAATCGCTGGAATGTTTGAGCGGCATTGCAAAGACCAAAACTCATAAATGGGAATTCGAATAATCCAAATGGCGTAATGACTGCCGTTTTCTGTATGTCCTCTTCTCTTACTGGTATGTGAAAATAGGCTCGAAATAAGTCGATGGTTGAGAAGATTTTCTTTCCTTCCAGTTGCTGAATCAAGTCATGGATGTGTGGAGTAGGATATCTGTCCGGTTTCGTCATGGCATTCAGTCGTCGATAGTCCCCGCATGGTCTTCAATCTCCGGTTTTCTTGGGTACCATGTGCAGAGGTGATGCCCAATTACTGCTCGATGGCCGGCATATTCCTTGATCTATCATTACCTGAAATTTTTTCTTTGCGATGGCCAATTTTTCAGGATCCAGACGTCTGGCCCTTGAAAATACAGGTGGTCCAGTTGTCTCTATGTGGTGCTCAATCGTATGCTTGACTATAAGTTTTCTGGCCACCTGGGTAATTTCAGGAAATTCTTGCAAAATATCTTTGTATGGCGAGTTTTCATCAATGACTGTGATCCGTAGAAAATTTCCTGCTCTTACTTGAGCTGTAGATTTCAGCCTAGTAGTAGTATCAATGAGAGAACTGTTCTTCATGTCAATAAGCAAACCAAAAAATTTCAAGAAATCGGCTCCTATGATTGGTTGAAGTACATCCGCTGTGATGAATGGCCAAGGAAAAGATCTTCTGAGGTTCAAATCCAATGAAAGGAGTTTTTCACCAAATGTAGATATGCTTGTCTCGTTAGCCCCAAATAACTTTAGTTTACTAGGAACTAGTTTTATCCTTGAGAAGAATTTAGGGATGATGGAAACCTCAGCACCTGTATCAATAAGAAACCTTAAACCACTGGTTTTGTCGGCCATGAAGAGTCGCTTTGTTTGGCACTGATCGCTTGTGGCCGCAAGCGTTGGCCCATCTAGTTTTCTGACTGGAAACTGCATGGTTTGGTGCAATTGTTAGCTCGCTCTCCAAATCTTTGATGATAAAAGCAAATTGTTGAGTCCCGCTCGAATCTTGGTCTTGATGATGAGCGAGAACGGTTTCTTGAATATCCCCTTTGACTTGAATTTTTCTTCCAATTTCTTCCGATTCCTTGCAATTGCTTCAAAGATTTCGATAGCTCCAAAATGTGCTGTTGAAGTTGGTGGCAATCTATGTTGCTGGTACTGGGTTTATCTATCGCATGAATAGATGCTGCGTCCGTTACCTCTTGAACTTTATCAGCCATTTTTGCTAAGGAATCCAAGTCTTCAGAACTGACGGCCAAAATCTGCTGAACTGGTGTTGGTAAGCGTAGTAACCAAAGATTTTTCAGCATGTGTTCTGGAACATTCGGAGAGAGGTCTCTCATTTTTCGGAGGAGTTGTGAAGGGCGGTCGTCTCCCAATTGAAGTTCTTGTAGCAGAAGTTTCATTTGGCGAGTTTCAGAGTCTTGAAACTGCTCTATGAGACGGTTTTTCAGAACTTCGTATTTTCTCTGCTCAGGGGGATTTAGGATAATGTCACTTACTGTAGCAATGACATCGGTTTCTATCGCAGAAACTACGTGGTGGTACTTGGTTTCGTCCACAGTGATACCCGATATAAGAAATTGACTTTCAATTTGAGCGAAATTCAGCTTCGGATTTTGTCTCCAAAACCGTGGTGCTTTGAATGAAACTCTGGACACAGTGGGAATTGCAGGGTCATCGTTTTTCTCCTTGGCGTCCATTATTGTTTGCGGCGCAAATTTAATTAAAACTATTAATAATAACGCGTGTAAATTTTTAATCCGGGTCACCAGTTTCTGGCCACCGAGTTGGCGGCTCAGATTTTAACGCAATAAAAAAACTTAAATGAAAAAGAATTCGTTGTTTAAAATATTTATTTTTTAGAAACGATTATATGCAGTCATCATTTTTTTAAAGAACAGAGAAAGTATTCATGGAAACAGCAAGTCGCGAGTTCACTCCTCGTGATCTTCGAATTCGTCTTCTTAATTAATCTGGTCCGAATATATGCATGGAGGCCAATTGTATATCTACTGACTTCATCGCGTGCAGTGACTTCATCGCGTCAGGCTGTGGTTTAACTGGTAAGTGATGTGGCCTCTACAAGCATAACAAAAAATGTCGTTTCATTTTTGAGAAAAGCTTACATTGTTTACACAATCTTTCAGTTACAAAACACAGTTAAATTTATAAGCAACGAGTGAAATTTCAGATAATAAATAGTAAAAATTTCAAATAATTTGTTTAAAGTAGTTAAATAAATCTGCGAAAATAATCAAAGCATTGCTTGTTACTTAATATATACACGACTCCGAAAATCCCATTACTTCGCTTTGTCGAAGATATATTTAAGTAGATTTCTTTACGTTGTGATTTATTTGTGGCCGCATGCAAGAATTTAAGTGAATTAGATAAAACCACTTAAATTCTAATTCCAATTAAATTAATAATACTGTTTAACATTATTTGAAATTGGTTAATTAAACACTCAAAAAATTTTTAACTTAGGTTTATGGAGTGAAAGAATTTTGATTCCCAAACGTAATTTATTCTAACTAAAATCCAAGTTCAAATTAATTTTAATTGATGTTGTCTTTTTAGTGCAAGAATTTTTTATTGAAAACATTAAATCACTTTCAAAAACTAATCCACTTTAGCGATAACTAAATTTTCATCGATCTTTTTAAATAATTGTTTTTATTTAACTTTTATTTTTGCAGCTCTAAATTCTAAATGCTTAAAATTATTTAACAATCCTTTCTACAAATAAATATGATTCACTACATTTATAAGTGGTATTTTAATTTAAAAATTTTAAAATTATTAAATGTATTTAATATGTATTTCATTTTAAATTTCAGATATAAATATAATTGAATAGTTTTCAAAACGTATTTTTAAAAAAGGTCCCATTTTCTTGTATTTTTGAAAAGTATAAATATAAATTTCAAGCAAGTTGCATTTTATGGGGATTCCTATTAATAATACAATTATGAAACTGCAGGCCATATTTAATAGTTTTTTTTCCTACACAAACATTAGCTATAACTATGTTTTTATTGCAGTTGTATTTAGTGTATGTTTATTACATACCTAATCTTAGTAAGAAGTAATTTTACGTGAAATTACTTCTAACTAATATTAGGAATGTAACAAACATGCGCAAAAAAACAGTACTGGTAACTTTTGAACGCATTAAAAAAAAAAAACTACATGTGAACACATCCAAAGTCTGAATACTTTTAAAGTTTCTCGACCTTCTGAGATGTCTTTAAAACTATTATATTGTAGACAATAACAATCCCTGACAACCACAACCAAAAGAGTGGAAACAATTAAACTGTTGTAATAACGAAAAACCCATTACTCTCTAGTGCTCAAGCACCATACCAACAAACATTAAAAAAAAAAAAAAAAATCCTTTTAAAATCCTGTACCTTCTGACTAAAGTCAACTTTGATTTCCGAACTCGAAGAACAGCGCTCCACCCTATTTGCTAAGACAACCAACAAATTGCATCCAGTAACACTTTTCTCTAATGGAGCCAAAGAACATAGAGAAATGGAGGAAGACGGCCTATGCAAATCAACGGTTGGTAGAGAGGGGGATCTAAAGTGCACGCCCCCCCTCTACTCTTTATTGACTCATCCAGTGTTCTTTTAGAGAGGCAAGCAAAGTCATAAAATGGTTACGCAGTCACTGAGTTGCCTTCCAGCAATAACTATAAAACGGCTTGCGATAATAATATCGCATCCGACTTTGCTTCTCCTTCTTATCTTAGTGATGAAGGAAGAGGAAAAAATATATACGAGATGTGAAATGCTAAAGTGGGTTATGTCACTATGAAACGATTATGCGAAATGTTTTCATTTTACGGCACTGCAAGGAATATTATTTTCTTAATATTTTTAATATAAGGAATTAAAATTATTTATTTTTATAGATGCTTACAGACCCAATATTTCCAGTGTCAATTGTCAATGGTAAAACCTCAAGCATTCCATAACTTTCAGATGTTTTCATTAATGATACCATCAATATAGCTGTTACGACACCGCCAGGGAAGGGTATAAAGGTTCACCTCCAGTCTGACTTTTGAAAATTAAAAATAAGTTGAAGAAATCATGAAAACTTCAAAGAAAGAAACATAATACGAGTTTTAAATTATTGTTCATTTGAATGGAAAATTAATGCAAAACTCTATTTCTGTAGAAAATCCAATTACTGATTTTGAATAATCAAGGTTTGAATACTTTTAGTCGCCTTACACCCCTCTGCATGTGATCTGTATCTTATTGCTAATAATTCTTCTAGCTTCCTTAATAATGGAGCCGAGACACATGAAATTAGGGTTTTTGCATGTGTGTGAAACTTACATTTTGCTTTTTCATTCTGCTTGTTCCATTATTTGTTTTATTAGTTTCTTTGTTACTTTTTAGTACCCATTTTACTAAAGGCCCTTGTTTAGTAGTTTTCAAAATTTTCTAATCCTTGTTATCAGACTAAAAAAGTAACTAGTTCAATTCAATTAAATTGTCTCAAACAAACCTATGTTTTTTAACCTACATAATTTTGCGAATACTAAAAAAAAAAAAAAAAAAAAAAAAAAAATACAAACATAAAATATTTCATTGAAATGGCAACATGTATTTATTATGCTTTAATTATGACTTAGTTAAATACAATTTCCTTACAAAAGTTCCCATGAATTTATTTTATGAAAGCGTTTTAATTAAAATAAAGGGGGATTTAGATTTATGTTTTTAAAATAGTCATGGGGGTCAAGTGGATAACAAGTAGCAATCATATGATTTCTTGCTCAACCCAGAAACACAAGAGTGCGCTACATGCCGTGTGGAAAGGTAAGCAGGATATAGTGACGGTAATTGTTGTTACCAACTATACAATGCTGATGGCAATTTTCTAAAGTTAACTTAGAGTCAATTTAAAGAAAATTATGTAAGAAAACAATCTTATTCGCAATTTAATGTGAATTAATTAATTAAAAATAAATAAATAAAATCCAAAGGGAAACAAAGCTAACCCTGAGGGTGAAGAAGCAAAGTGTCCAAAATTTTTAACAGTTCTCACTTACGCCACTTTTCTTTTGATGTTGCTGCAAGAGAAGGGGTGACGAAATGTCTCCTCTTTACCCCCCACCACGAAAAAGGAAGGTTTCGCTGCAAGCGATTATACAAGTAGAAGGAGAGGGAGAATTGAAAACGAAAATACAAATTATTAAATAAAAAAATAAGGCGGGACGGCATAAGACATTAAGAGTACTAAGTATTATTATCGCGATTAAAAAACTACCGAGGTAATTAACGGGAAAAAGGCGAGTATATAAGAGCTTTGGGAGAAAATCAGAATTGGGAATTTGGAGACGTTTAAAGGGTATTTAAGAGGGTGGGATATCAGGAATGGGGGTCTGTCTCAATTTGTTTCGCTTGATTTGAGATATTATGGTAGGATGAAATTTAAAAGAATCGGAGAGAAAACGCGTTAATCGTTTTTTTTTTTCTTTTTCTTTTTTCTTTTTTTTCTTCTCTATAATCGGTGTCTTTTTGCACAATTGTATTTTCGTGATAATCGTGTTAACTGATTACGAGATATGGCTTCTCGTCAGTTATTTTTTAAAAAGATGTGCGTGCTTTGGTGGAGATGCAAGGATTTAAAAAAAAAAGGGAAGGATTTAGATCGTTATCTTTTATATTGAATATGTTTGTTTTGCCTCTTCTTCTATTCGGGGTAATTCATAAATGAGATTAGTAGGATGGTTTTTCAAAAAAGGAAAAAGAAAAAAAAATTATAAGAACCTGATTATTTAATATAGATTTTTTTGAAAACACAACTATAGACAAGTCACAAAATGAAGAAAAAAATCTAAATATGAATAAATCTCGTATTTTGTTAAGAAGCATGTACATCATTGGGTTCATTTCATCAATAGATTAATAGATTGAAAGAATAGATATTTCCCAAAATGTGATATAATAAAAAAAAAATTATCCGTGTATAATATTTCCCTACGATTTCTTTAAAAAATATGCCATCAAATTGATTGAAAAATTCCAAAAACGAAACAATTAACTCATTAGAAATACTATATACTGAAAACTAATTTAGGCTTGTCAATGTTCCTATCTTGAAAATAATGTTGTTCATATTTTTTCTAATAATAGTCAAATTGTTTTACTTAAAATACGTATTAAATATGTAATTTATGTTATACGATGAGTTTCAATCTAAATCTATTTAAATTTACTTTGACATTAAAAATACCATTTCGCTGTTTTAAATTCTAGTTTGCAATTGATAGCTACACTGTACAATGTAAAGTTCGTATTTAATTTAGCTTATATATTCAACTTCAATGAGATAATAAATAACTTTTATCCTTGCAAAAATAACGTAAATTTTTTAGTTATTCATGACTCAGTTTTCTTTTTTTTTACATAATAAAAAGACGCGTGTTATTAATACTTTATAACTAACAAATCAAATTCTTAATAAACATTCAAAACCTGCAATAATGATACTTTACATGAACTACATTTAATTCAATTATGGGAAAAAAAATTGTGCACAACCGATTGAAACCAAACTATAGTTACAATTCCATTGTGCCCATAAATCGAATTAAAACTCCGAAGGCAATAAATATCGGCATTCTCTAAAACTAAAGAAACCTTACACCCAGAATCTTCCAATGCTCGGAATTTCCAATTGCAGTTGAAATTAAACCGGAGTCGGTTTATCAATAGCGTGAAGGGAAATCCGAAATAACTCGTGCCACCATCGATTTCTCCAATTGGAAAATTCTTGCTGGGATACCAACAAAACAGATTAAAAGTAATTCCTCCTTAAAAGGCATAAGGAGAGCGACGTTATCGCAGGATCACATTTTAGGAAGCAATTTGTGCCGTCTATATATTTTAATCTTAATGGGCTGTCACGAATTCAATCGTCTATTTTGCAGCGCCCGGTAGAGAACGCGGGGAAGATTAATATTAAAACGGTGAATTAGCTTTCGAAATTAGTCGAATTTAAGGGTAAATGCCGTGGCTGTCGCATAATCGACTTACGGCTAGGGAATTTAAATTTTCATTTTTGGAGATAGCGAGATGCTTAGGGTTGTTTCCCCCCTTCGTTTGTGATTAAATGCAAGGGCCTATATTTTAGTATTGAGAAGCTTGGGATTCAGGGAGTTACCTTCGGGTGTTTTTAATGGTTGAAATTTGCTTGCATTCAGATGGTAATTAAGACGTAGCTAATATGCAAATATATTAATGAATTTCATATTTATGATGGATGCATTTAGGGTTATTAGTTGATATGGTTTTTGAAATTCTTTTTAAAAGACTCATGACCGCTATGTACTATGTATATGTAAGCATCAGTATTATGTTTAATTCAAACTGTGATTTTGTGATGGACGATAAAACATAATTGAGCTATGTTTACTGGACAGTAAATATAACTATTTTTAAGGGGTGTTAGTACCCAAAAATTTACAATAAATCAATTTCAGCTTATCGTAGTTTATTAGAATTTGAATTTTGTCCTTTAAAGTGATACCTCATTTGTAATAAAACCTCATTTATAAGAATTTTAAATAATTTTTGGAAGAAAAAATTTTGAACTATAAGTGTAAGTAATGTTTTCTTTAAAATGCGTTTTTCTCAGACCTACATTTTTCATTACTCATGTACCTTTTTCTCAGAAACTGCCTGAGCTAAAATTTTTTATCACATATTCCTTTTATGTATCTGTATATACTGAAGTGAGATTTTGTTATTATTTTAAAAATATTTGTTTGTTCTGCTTTAACTCGTTAAAAAAAAATAACTTGTGATTTTTAACAAATTTAAACAACTTACACGATAATTCATTAAACAAAAAGTAAATGCATTACAATTAAAACCCAACTTTAATAGAATAAAAAGTATCTTCTAAATGCGATGAAAAAAGAATTAGGTTTCTATATCAAGTATTTTCTGAGAAAAAGGTACATGAGCAATGAAAAATTTCGTTTTGAGATAAACGCATTTTAAAGAAAACATTACTTACACTAATAGTTAATTATTTTATCCTCAAAAAATTATTGCAAATACTTCTAAATGAGTTTTTATTACAAATGAGGTATTATTTGAATAGGAAGAATTTAAATTTTAACAATAATAAACTCAAAATGAAAACATTTTATAAATTTTAGGGTACCAACTCTCCTTAATAACTGCCATACCTAGGTCGCACAGCCGTACAGGCCAATGTCGAAAACAGGGATTCTGAGAAATTGGCTAATCTCTTCTGAAACTCGAGCATCTTTCCAAAATACACGATATTTTTTTTTTTTTATTTTTTTTTTTTAAATAAACTGCTCTAAACCATCACAAAACATATTTTTTACCCTCCGTCCTTTGTTGTAAAAACGTATTTAAATTTTAAACGTTGCATTAACATTTCAAAAACCCAGCACTGAGTGAGATTTTCCAAGATCCATAGCAATGGCCAGTCTACAATGGTCCTCATTGGGATTAGTCAGTGCTAAGCGATATTGGCCAGCGTATTTCTGCTACTGGGGTATTAATTAAAATACAAAATTTTTTACTTTCGAATAATGTTAAGAAATTATTATTGTGCTTTTCATAATGCAGGGTATCCAGCGTAAAAGAGAATCCGTGTTTTACATCGTAAAACAAAATTCCGAATGATCGATTCCAAAGTTATGTTTTGAAAATAACATGGGGCCTCATTTGTACTCTGCATAATATTTAATAAAAATTCTATTAAATACAATACGCTTCAACATCGTCAATTCTCAAGACACAAAAGATAAATGGGAAAAAAAGTTTCTTTTGAATACATTAAACAATTTATATTTTAATGGAAGAAAGTAACTAATTTGTAATTTATGTTTGTAATGAATTCGTCAAAATGTCATATTCACATAAGAGTTTACAGGCACACACAAAAATATTAAATCCATATATTAAGAGACACAACATTTTTAACGATCATGATCATACAGCTGAAATACTAAATTCCTCTCTTGCCTCGGAATTTCAGCATTCCTAGCAAATAACATCAGATTCCACGTATTAACCATTAACAATGTGATATAATTTGAGTGTTTTTTCAGAGATTTATTATAGTTTTTAGGAAATTAGCTGTTTCTAGGATTAAACTGTTATAGAAATAAAATGTTATTTAAAAGAACCTACAAAACTAAGTTCATCTATGCATTTAATAGAAATGCATTATTCATAGTATTTCATGAATCGATTATCAGTAAACGATGTAAAAACAGCTTGATTCTGTAAAGCTCACCCATAACATTTTAAAAAGACGTCGATAATTTTCGATTGACACGTTTCATTACTTTAATCACCTTATTTCGACACGTGGATGGGCAGCTAATCCCCATACACATCATTAATATCCACCGCGAACCAAATCTAATGAAATTCCTCCAGAAAAATTAATGCGCGATTTCCCAAAGCATTGACAGGGTCATTCTTCCGGTCGAATAACCAATTAACAATCACGTTCCAAAAAATACATCCTCTAATAAATGACCATGAAATCTCCAGATAATTCCCGGAGGAAAAAAACATACTTTTTTTACCAATACAATTACTTAAAATTAAAAAAAAAATTAAAAATGGCGAGATATTCTTGGCGTAACATTATCCTCCCTCCAAGCAACCATGCGGTCCCGCCATAATTCTTTCCGGAAGTAACGCGAACCTGAGGGTGATAAATGCCCTTTTTAGAAAACCTTCATCGGTCAAGGGTTAATCGGCTTGACATATCGCAGCCTTCGCGAGTTTTTACGCCCCACAACCAGAATAAACAATTAAAAGATGAAGGGGGGGGGGGATATTCCAAGTCGCTGAAGGGTTGATACGATTAATGTGGACCGGTCTAATTGGCCATGATTCTACATTAATCAGCGAAGTGAGCTACAGAAGGTGGTGTTGTTTACTTTTTTTTGCTGCCTCCCTTCAACTAAGTGGAGGGGGATGAAAAAAAAGTGGAAGGGCGTAATTACTAAATCGATTCATCTCTTCGAGTTTCTCAGGGTTGTTTTCTTGGGCGACCCCTGGAGTGCTAATTGGCAGACTACTCAAGAGAGGGCTACATCGGGAAATCATCTGTTAAGTGCTTTTATCCATTTGTCTCTCATATCGTATTATCTTAACTTCCCGCTTCAATTTAGTTTTTTTTTTTTTTTTTTTTTTTTTTTTTTTTTTTTTTTTTAATCTTGTTCCCCTGTGTTGTTTTTTAAGTGAAGTGTCAGAAGGGTTTTGAATTTCATAATGTACAAATTTTCGTTCAGTAATATCAACGCTAATTACCTTATTCAATTCTAAATTTTCTTCTTTGTGTCTTCAAACGGTAGACTGTGAGGAATAATATTTTCTTCTATTGTTTATTTATACTGAATTTTGGTATGTAATAATGGCATCCGTAAAACAGGGTGAATAAAAAAAAATGATTTTATAGGAATACCAAGATTTTTGTTCTTTTCTTATCTCTTTAAAGGGAAAGAAGAAGTTGTTATCTTTTGTAATTATTTATGGAATCCTTTACATAAAATAGCCTAGTAAAAAATTAAAACAACCAAGTCAATAAAACAAGCAAATAAATTCAGATCATCAAAATTGTTTTATTTAATTTTTTTTTAAACTATATAAACAATTACAATCTTGCTTAGGTTCCACCATTTTAAATCATTTACTATCATTTTATAACTAAATAAAAACAATTTAATCACTAGGTGAAAACCAATAATTGAATTTGCCGTATCACTTGAAATAAATAACTAGGAACGTTTTAATGCCAGATTGTACAAATCTTAAAATGAACGAAACAAAATAAGTTCGCATAACCCTTAACGAAGTTCTTTTGGAGTTTGGAACTTGCCCAAAATTAATCCTTTTTGATGACTTTGGGGAAATTGTAAGGAAACCCCAAATATTTCCTTGCTGTATTTTGTCTGATTGCGAAATCGAAAAGTAAAGCAAAGTTGATATTTTCCTGAAAAATTTACTATATTTAATTAAATATTATTAATGAAGTGAGTAATAAATGAGGTTGAGCAAAAACACCAGATACTTAGCCTTAAACCTAATGTTACGGTAGAATCTTACTGTTTTTAATAATGTCGAGAAGAATTTGTATCACTAATGCATATAAACTGCATGGAATGCCATCGTTAGCGAAACTTTAAGTTCAATGGTAAATAATTTTAATCTCAGCATGAAAGAGATTAAATTACAATTTTTGAAACTTTTCAAATTTTTCAAATAACAATAACTTTTTCCACTTTACTTCAACTATTTACTGTTGTGCTTCCATTCACCCTGTTTTACGGAATATGTTTTTTTTTTTTTGTTTTTTGCATTAAACATTTAAGCGTGGTGACTAGATTTTTAGCTCTATTATTTGTAGGCACTTTTCACTTATTTTGTCTTAAACTCATTGTATGTACTATCATTGCCTGTAATTATAAGTCATATTCCATATTAAGTAAAAACATTTTTATTGAACAAGCATTTCAAATATAAGTATGAATTATTTTCATAGAGTGTGCTACATTCTTTTATGTCTAATATACAGATTTTTACAGGATTTAAAGAACAAAATCGAAAAAAGGACACCATATCAATTTAAATTTTTCTAAAATACATAAGAAAACCCATCAAAGCACATTCGTAATTTTTGTTCGCAACTAGTTCATAATACACAGTCATATAAGTTATTTACTACTTATTTAATCAAATTTTAAATAAGCAGATTTCCCATAAACCTCTCCAAAATGATACTAGATTCTGTTAATGCTAATGCTTCATTTACATACTCTCACTCCATAGTATTGTAATAAAACAAAACACAAAGAATTTGTAACAAACATGAATTTCAACCATCATGAAAGCACCAATAAGCAGGACCCATATTTTACCACGAACACAGTTTGGGACAGTATAGCATCCATAACAATATCCACATGGTTCGAAATCATGAGATGGAATTAAATATTTACTATTTGGAGACACAACACCGTAATTTTGGCCACCTAACATCTCCCTAATCAGACTAGTTTGCTCATGCAGAGTTAGAGCAGAACATACATACTTAGTAACCCAATCATAGTAAAGCCATTACAGGCATGCAGGTGCTGATATTGCGTGTTTTGTTGGTTTTAATACCAACGTAATTATTCTTATTGTAGTGCATTTGAAATCAAATGAAATTTTAGTGAAAATTTCAATGGAATTATTTTGTTACATGCATTTTTAATATTTAGTTAATTGGATTAACAAAGTATTGTGAGGTATCGCAGTTTTCAAAGTTAATATATACGAATCTAATGAATAGGTACAATTCAAACACTGTGATTCTGTTGTAATATATAGATATAGTATAGTTTTGAAATGCTGTGCTATAAAATGTATGATTGCTTTTATAACAAATCTTAAAAGTATTCAAAGTATGCAAATATTAAAATTACTCAAAGGGAATAGTTTTGATTGTTGCATTTTTTAGGTCATATTACTGTAAATTTACTTACAATGCATTAACTTGATAATAGGTTTATGTCACTATATAGAATTTTAAGTACAAGTCCTTATTCCTAGAATAAATTTCTCTAAACACTCATGGTACCATAAGTGTTATGACTACAACAATAAATAAGTTTATAGACTATTCAAAGTTTCAATCAAATTTTGTGGGACCACTATAAATTAAAAAATCAAATCAGAAACTAAAAGAAAACCTCTCGTAAATCAAAAAAACTGAACAAAAATGTATCCATTAATGTCAGATTATCCTTATATATGGGTTCAGTATCGGAAATTTAAAAAAAAAGTAATATGAGACTTATAAATCATTTGAGATTTAAAAAATGCTGATCTTTCGAATTGCTTTTTTAACATGTAAATTAACAAAACACTCTAAGGCATTTCATCTGCTAAAATACTCTGTAATAAGCCTCCTATTAAGAGGTTTAAAACGTTTAAGAAGTAATGTCTATTATATTATGGCTGCTTTATTTAGAAACAATATAGTTCACGAGCTACACTAGGGAGTCAACTGTGAAATATCATGGAGTAATACCTTCCAGGAGGTCTTTCAATGGAAACTGGCCCAAAATCGTGCTTCGAATGGTAGAATGCGTGGAAAACTCTCAACATGCAGCCCGACAATCGATTCGAGTATCTACGCCGTGCCTACTTATTTATCAAATAGAAGCTAATGAACGACAACAGAGACTCTGATTACTGGAGCTTTCGCATTTTAAATTAATGCTCTGCTATGAGTTGGCAATTAAGTAAGGAAAGAGTTAGTTCAATATAAGAAACAAAATATGTACTTATATAAATATTTCATCCTTGCAATGTTGGTATAACGCTAGAATATTTTCCCTAAGTATTAGTCTTAGTCCTTATTAATTCCAACTAAACTCTATCCAATTCACTGTCTCTTATATCTGCAATGTTTCTTTCACTTAAACTTAAAAAATATATAGTTTACAACTGATAAACGAAAACCTAACGAGTTTTTAAGAGAAAAAACCAATAATAGATTTATCTTCTTTTTTTTTTTAGTTAAGAAAAGACACAGAAATCGAAAAACATCATCCAAGCCACCTCAAAGTCTCATCTTGACACTAATGGACTTTTCCCTTTCCAATGGAGCATCCGCATTATCTAGTACAATGTTTGCATTTCTCACGTATTTCGGATGATTATTTAGGCTTCCATTTTTATACTTGAATAACTCGAGTTAATGGAAAGATTCCGTGGCTTAAGTATTGATTCTACAAATTCAATTTCTTCTCTAATGGCGTATTTTGCACGGAAATGTTAAAATAATCATAAAAAAAAACCACTGCGTTTATGACAAATCGAAGGAGGTACTGTTTATAAAGATTTTGAACTGATCTTAGTTGAGATATTTTCATTCGACTAGTATGATGTATTGAAAGATATGGTTCGTTGATTTTCCTTTTCTGTTAAGTTTTTTTCTTTTATATATTTTTGTATTGATTTCAATACTTTTGAAAACTACCTATATAAGCTTTCTGAAATCATAAGCACAAGTATCTTATGTGCAAGACTTAAAATTCGATGGGATGTTAATAGAATTTCATTGAAAAGGTTTAGTATATTGGAGATGGTTTCAAAAAGAAAAACCCATTTGCCATAAAGTTTGATTTCCGGCATAGAGCATTGATAAAAAGTTAACGAAATGTTTTAAAATATATACAGTATCTTTTATAAAATATATATCGATAAAATTCGGTCCATTTAACAGGATATTCATTCCGTAAATAACAACGCGCTGGAATAAAATGGGTTGTTCAACTTGAAATTAATTTTATACACCTAACTCCAAATAAAAAGAACGACAAATAAATGAATAATGTAAAGAATGTAAACATTAGTAATGATTTAAAATGTTAAGTATTAACAACGGATAGATATACATATATAATTGACTTACCTATATATAAATATTATGAACAGCAACTGAAACCACTACCTATAAAATAAAATATCTCATTTAAGAATATTTTTTAACTTATTCACAATTATAAATTATTTATTACAAAATGTTTGAAGTGAACAAAAATTACAATACAATTTTTGTTGATTTCGAATGAAATATAAAACGTGTTCAATGTAATTAATGCAAACATTTCAAAAGCGTGGCAAAAAACGAGTGATAATAGTTCTTTCCTAATAATCACAAATAAGAATTAGAAAGGATTTTAAATTATACAATAAATAATTAATTTTGGTATTATAATAACAATCGAAACCAGGTTTTAAGTATTTAAATTTGATTTAAACCTTGTAATTTGGGGTTTTTAATTACAATATATACATCTGCTCTAAATACTTAAAGCCTGGTTTAAATGAAATTCTAGTTCCTTTCTTAACCCCACTGATGGTCATGCACGTATATATGCGTCATTTGATCCCCAGTTTTTCCAGCAATACACAGCATATTTAAATTTATAAATAAAATTTAAAATAAATTATTTTTTAAATACTTTTATTAGGATGATAGTTTTAACCTATCTAAAAATTATTTCTTAAACCCCATGACATTATAAAAAGGACATTTCATTTAATAATCACAATAACGTAAAACATGCATAACTAATAAATATCCACCACAAATAAAACCAACCCTAAGCTTTTGAATATCATAAACAGCCAACTCAAAATCAGTACTGAAACCAAGAAAAAGCGCATTCCAGGTACATTCTGTTCTCACACAGACAGATGAAGCCTTCCAGTACCTCAACTGCTGATGAAAGCCCTTTCACCGTCCACGGTCTGGTCACTGACAGATTCAGATCGTGTCTTATCACCGAGTCCGACAAGGTCACACAAAGGTCAGAGAGTGTTTCTGACGAGGAAGACATACAAGATAGGCATTACGTGACGATTTCACTATTTTTATCATCGCTTTGAAACCCTGCTGAAAAGTACACACGCCCCTAGAGCCACACTAACTGAAGTTTTTGACGTGAAACAAGGTTCTGTGGACTTTTCGTTATTGCTGGTGACGTTTTTCACTATTCTCTACCAGTTATTTTGGAGAACTAAGGAGCTTTTTATAATGGTTTAGTTGAGTCTTTTTGTTCTAAAAAAAGACCTCGGGATGCTATGTCTGCTGATGCTAAGAGTTGCTTTTGCTGTTGTTGGCAATTGAAAAGTTACATTTTGCGTTGTTGTTATGAATGGTATTTACCTAGATACAAATATAAGTCATATATGTTTTATAAAGAATTTAATGTATAAATTATGTAAATAGAAATAATTATGTATTTTGAAATTATGCAGGTAGATATATGTTTTATAAAGAATTTAATGTATAAATTATGTAAATAGAAATAATTATGTATTTTGAAATTATGCTGGTAGAAATAATATTTTGTGAATTGTATTCAGTTTTAAGCGAAAATCTTGCAGAAATTAAAATGAAAGATAAAATTAATCAAATCAGCAAATAATGAAATTTAGTTAACTTAGAAAGTAATTTATCTTGGTTAATTTAATTTATTAAAAATGTAAGTCTTTAAAATATCTCCATATAATTAAAATTGTTTTTACTTTTAAAATAATAGTTATTTTTAAAAAATTTATAATTCAATATTTGATTTTCAGTAATACGTGATTTGAAGTGTTTTCGTTGCACTATATCATGTGTTAAGTATGCTGTATATTATTTTTCTATTCTTGATAATTTTTTTAATAACTTAACATTATCATAAGAAGATTAGAATATATAACCTTTTGAGTTTTTTTTTTTTTTTTTTTTTTTTTTTTTTTTTTTTTTAATATCCTCAAATTATGCTAAAAGGTGCTGAATTTGTATAAATACCACGGATGCATTTATAATATGACTTTTTTACGAAATAAGATTAATATTGTGAATAAAAAAAAAGCGATGCACTTGCAAAACTGTCACATAATTTAAACATGTCTCCATGAATTAAAAATTTACTAAAAAGAATACTAATCTTATTTTTTCTACTCCAAATAATCATATTTTCATTTAAAGAAATTTTAAAAAGAAATAAATAGATAGAAAATGGAAAATAGAATAAAAAAGAAAATGAAAACTATCTCTTTTTCTTTTAAAAATAACTTCCAAGAAATTCAAGATTCTATCTTCGCCTTTCGACTGTTTCTGCTTGAGCGGCAACAAAAAGAGAGGTAAAAATCTTTCTCCTTTTAACATGAAACGTCGTTTTCCAGCGTTAATTTTTAGGGATTCTCCTTTTCAAAGGGAAAGAGGGGAATGCGATTTGCATATAACTGCCGATTCGGCTTTTCTTCTGTGCAGTCCTAATTGTATGCAAATTGCGGCACATTGCGTAATTGGAAGATTTGCATCAATTAATTTTGTGCGGAACGATTTTTGGCCAGGACTCAATGAAGCTGCTTCTCTTTAATCCGGCGCATGCGCATTGGGTCGATGTAATTATTCATCAGCCATTGTAGGAAACTACCCAAATGATTTTCGTTGCTAACGATTTTCAAGGTGGAATTTCAAAACCGCTCTTAAATGGATTTGAAATGTTCTTAAGTAGAAAACTTGTAAAGATAGTTTGACTACAGTAAAAGTTAATATTTGCGTTTGCGGAAGATATAAACATCGAATAAGTTATTTTAATAAAAACTGTTATTTAATAATAGTTATTGAAATATATATTTAAATTTTGCATTCTGAGTCTTGGGGATTAAATTTGGTTTGATGAGAAAATCACGGAAGCTATAAAAATGTCACGACTATTGACAGGAGATATGCTTTAATACGACAACAAACTTTAAGCCCATAAAGTATTGACAACATGTCGAGAATAATCAATATTTTACTGTAATGTAAAAATTTTGAATCTGGAGTCGCAATGAGGCATATAATAAAGGTTTTCCGGAAAATGCATCTTATGACCATTTTGTGGCTTTCATCAATTTATTTATATTATTTTTCTATAGCGGTCAAGCATGATTTTACAAAATAATATTTGACGTCATTTTGACATTCAATATAAATAGAAATAATTTTTTTATTCCTATTTATCAGCATCGAACAAAATATATCCATAAAAACTTTTTGAACTAATTAAGAAATAAAAATCCATTGCTAGAGGAATTAAAACTTTCAGTTAAAAACTTTTTCTGATAATAGTTACTGATAAGCTCTTGGCTTCAATATATAATGTAACCATCAAAATTTAATAATATAATCTCTAAAAAAAATTTCAAATGTTGAAACAAAGGAACTTGCAGTCAAAAATTCTGTTTGATGAGTTACTGACAAACCACGACTTCAATGTCCCTCTCTGACAATCCATTGACAGATTACTTTAGAAATGTCAATGATTCTTCTCTTTAGAAATACTTCTTCACTATTTTGGAGCAAAAGAAATATTGCCTTAACCAGCGTCTTAAATTGAATTCGAACTGAAGACAAATGGTTCTACAAAAGGATCTAAAGAAAGTGAATTGGTCCATGTAACGCTTTGTTATATTTCGTAAACTGAAGCATTTAACCTTCTATGTGTTTTGAACCAAAAGTGAAACGTTAGAAAAAGTTTAACCTATTTTTAAAGTACGTAAAGGTAGAACTTTATTTGTTTAAAGTCAAGGTAATTTTTTTTTAATTTTATATCCAGTATTAATACATTTGTATATAAAACCTAAATAACTTATCTTGAAAGAAAATTAAAAAAGTTAAAACAATGAAATAAATATTTTTTTTAATTATTTTGTTGGTTCAAGATATGTATAACTCGCTTATCTTCATTGCCAATAGAATACTTATCGAACATTATTCCCAACAAAAATTCTAATGTTCTTTTACTATGTATGATACATAAAATTTTTATTTAATAACGTCTTAATAAATATTATAAAGACAAAGTAACGTTAATTAATGCTCTTCCCCTTTATCAAGCTGTTTTGTAAGTCAACCAAACCAAAGATAGAATTACTAATAAAAATAGTATATTTATACTATTCAGTACAATCAAAAGAAAGTTTAGAATAAAGAAATTTGTGGTTTAAATTTCCAAACTGTTGAGTAGTAAGTTTTGAAAATTCAAATGAATAATAAGAAGCCTATAAAAAGAGCTTGATTTTCTAACTTTTTCTGAATTTCTAATATTGAGCCAGGTTATACGTTCTCTTATTGACAAACTTAGGAACTAAATGTTATCAGTATAAATACAAATTGAAATATAATAATAGTTTTATGTTAAGTAGTATTCTAAATATGCAAGTTTTGTACCACATGTACTAAACATCATCAAAATGAAATTTATCAGAAATGCAATAATAATTAACTTTAAAAGTCACACAAGAAGAAGCCACAAATTATCATTACTCCCTAATCACCGGCTGAATTTCAATAACAAAACCCCTCGATCCATATTTTCAACCCCAACTCCTGCGAAGTTGCCACTCCCGAAATAAACTTTTATATTTACTGCGACTTCTCCGCGTTAATCAGTTTCTTCCTTCATTAAGCAACGTCCGCTGGCAACATCCAAAAACCGCTGACTCAAGAGAGATTCGGATTCAAAATGAGGACGATATCCATCTTCCTTTACCCACACTTCGTTAATCGTGCTTAATCAAACAACGAATAACTTGACACAAGAGATTAGCGGTTTCTGTAAATAATTAAAAGTGAGTCTGGAGGAAAAATATCTCCCTTTTGCTTCCCAATCGATATAATGCCTTTGCGGTTAACCGCTCAATTACCCCACTTCAACCATCTCCCTCTTCAGAGTCAATATTCGAAGGGGATTTATACTCTTCGACCACCTGCTGACTTTTGTTGAAGGTCGAACGTCATTTTCCTTGGGATATTTCCGAATATTTTTTAGGAACTTAATTTTATAAAGTTTTGAGTAGCTATTGCACTGATTGGTATGCGTTTTGTTATTGTTTGAAAAATTAATATTTGGTTAAATAGAAGTTTGAAAATTGAGAAATGATCTGTAATGGTGTTAAAAAATATGCATAACAATTTATACACTTTTCTGCGTCTTATAGGTATCAATAAAAATATCGATACAAACTTTTTATGCATAATTTGTTAAAGTAGAACTTAATTAAAAGTACAACTGAATTAATATGAAATAAATATTTTTTTTTAGTTTTCTACGAAACTATTAATAAACATATAGAGTATTATTCAAACATTTTGGAGTAACTACGCATTTTAAAATAAAATTTAAAATACACGAACTTTGCAGCTTAATTTCTTAACTTGACTCAACATTATTACACTGGAATATTAAAAAAAAAATCCTCACCATCTTCAAAGACCAAAAAAGTATTCAATTCAGACATGGGCTCCATCAAGTTAGATCTGACTCTTATTCAATAGGAAGTAGCCTTTGATTTTTATTTTTCTCAGAAGCATACTGTTGGACATTATGGAACTGGTAGTTTATTGAAGTTGAATTCGTGATAAATTTCTTATCTTTACCTTTTGAACTAGTGATGTACGCATTGCATTTACTTTCGGAGCCTTATATCGGCATAGTAATGACCAATCTAAGGGTACTTTCACAGTGGATTCGGGATGGGTGCTTACTCAGAAACTCGCATAGTACGAGGTAAAAGTAAACCATGCTTCTCTATGCGGACGTACACAGTGGAGACTGGTCGGTTTACCATTCAATTTTACAGCGCACTATGCGAGCAGGCCCCCATCCCGGTTCCACTCTGTAAGTATCCTAAGAACGACCACAAAATGAAAAAAAGAAGTATAATATCGCATTTTTAGATATTTATCTAAATTATAGAACATTTATTGATCCCAATAATAATACTTATTAAATTCAATACTCAAGTTCCATTTGTTTAAGTTTTTAAAATTACTTGATTTATGTGTAAATGTGGTAACTGTAAAGCAAATAAATTACCTGTAATGAAACCGAGAAATCTTATTTAAAATTATGTTTTTAAAGATTTATGAAGATAAATACTTTAGAATATAATAATGACTTAATGACGAAAATTGCTACACTAAAATTATATTTAAATTACTGAAATTGTAAAATCGTATAAGATAAGTATTGAAATTGGTTCTTAGCCATTTTTGCAGCTGCAATACCTTAAAAAAATGCAAAGGTTACTAACCCCTACCCTTAGTAACTAATCCGACACCTGCTCTCTGAGCAACAATTTCTTATAAAAAAATAAATAAAAAAAATAAGCAGCATTAGTTCAAACGCCGGCGCTGGAATTGCACTGTCCAAACAAGAGCTGTTCTTAATAAGGAAAAGGGGGCTTTGAAATGTGATTCCCGATTCAGCATCAAAGAGAAAAATCTAAAAGAAGGGACAAAAGGGCATCTTCTTTCTTGAAGAACTAAGCTTTTTTTAGGTGTCATTGCAGACGAAACACTTCTAATCCAGCTCAAAGGAAACTTTGCTTGCATCAGGTTCTGTGATTTTTTTGCCTCCTTAATCCTTCCAGAAGACTCAGCGAAAAGATAAAAATGTAACAAAACGCATGAAAGAAGATCTTCTGCTCTCTACCATCCTTTCTTAAGAGCTACTTCAAGGGTGGATTGGAACGTAGAAAACCTTGGCTAAACATTCTATTCGAATGTTGCTTTCGAGACGCGTGCTAAGTTTCCGTTTCATAAATCTTTCCGAAGACGGACAGTTCTGATTATGTTCAAGTATTAATCCTTCAGCGGATCAGCAGAAAAGTTTGAGAACATTCTCGACGTGTTTCGAAGAAGGATTTCAACGAGAATAGTAAATATTTATTTGAAGTTTTACAAAAGATTATAAAAAACTGGTTTCAATCGCTATGAACAGTTTACAAGTTAGTTTCAAACTTTTTTCATACAATTAAAAATATATTAAAAACTTATATAATAAATTAAACTTAACTCTTTTAAATTATATTTTATTTTATTTCATGTCACATTTTATTGCGAAAATATAAAATTGTGCATGAAAATTTATTTCGTTATGTATTGATCTGTTCAAATTCAGTTTCTATTATTTTTAAATACTAACATTTAAAGTTAACAATCTATTTATGCTTTCATTAGGTGAATAATCAATTTAAAAGCAGTGTATATTTAACTATAATCTAATTACATGAAATAATAATTTAAAATAAAGGTAATGTCTATTAATTGAAAAAGTGATGGAATTATTCTAACTTTAAAAGATTTTAGATAAACCCACTTTGGGCAATAGCTTAGATGTCAAAAGTTCAAATTTTAAAAATCCCGAATTAGTAGTATGGCTCCTTTCATTAACATTAATTGTCCTTTAATCATATAGTAAGACATTACTTCAAAGAGTTTAAGTATATTCGTAGTACTGCAGTGTAGCTTCCATTATGAGTTGAATATTTATGTTCTGTTACCTAAAAATCCCCAAAATATCACTTCAAGCATCTATCAGGTTTATCATTGATGTTTTACATCATTCACAGAAAAAGTGCCAACGTGACTATTTATGTTTGGAAGATGCTTTTTTTCAGTTTTTGCTTTTTGCATTTTGATTTAATGATATTTAAAATTAAGCATTTCTTGGAAGTTTACACACGAACTGTTTTCAAGATTAACCCATAGAGCGGCTGTTCCGGATCATCTCGTCCTTTTATCCCCAGTTTTTAAAGCAACACACAAGATTTTTAAACATATAAATAAAACTTAAAATAAAATATTTGTTTAGTATTTTTATTATGATGATAATTTAAAACCAATTTAAAACAAAATGAATAAAAAAATAAATTTAATTAATTATGTATTTCAATCAGAAGTATAATTTAAAAATTATTGCAGGGAAAACAACTGTACAATTTCGCCCATTCTCTGGACGCTCAATGAATTTTAATTAAATCTACAGAGTGCATAAAATACAGGGAATTCAGAATTGTATTCCCCCCTCTCCCCAGACCCGACTAGAATCTTCAGAGCCAACTTCACCTTCAAAACAAAAGTGCAATTTCAATGAACTGATACAGATTGGAATTTGAATCACTTGAAAAAGGTCTAAAATCGTATATTCTTGAAATAAAAGTTAATCTTATATGAGTGAAATTCCCATCCCGAACGTTTTAATTCCAAAGGGAAAAAAATACTTTATCAAATCAAAAGTAACCCTCAGTCGCTATCATCTCCAGTTTGGTTACGTCATCAAAGTAATAACTCGCTCAGGTTTCGACTAATAAGTAGCCTTCTCTTCTCTGCTGTCATCAACACACAGACCACTGTATTCTCAAACGGAAACACGATACAATACTGTTATTATAGTCCGCAAATGACAGCTCGGCTGGAGTTGTGAATAATAGGCACCGAGAGTTCATCTTTCTACCCCAAATGAAACATAAATCAGAATCTTGCAATAATACAGATGGCTTCTTCAAACATTCAAGGATATGAGGATATTATTGGGTGAATTATTCAGGTTCTGTAGGACAAGTCTTTGTGAATTGTTAGGGCTTACAATTGGGATTTCTATTCAGAGGAGAGATGGGGGAACTGTGTTATGAACAATGTTAATTTGTAAGCTCTGCTTCAAGTTAGAAATTGTCCTCTCTATAGACGGGAGAATTGGCATAACAGCTAATTAAAATGTCAAGTTGTATCATATGTACCATTTAGAAGGTCATCCTTCTCATAACAAGTCGTTAAGTTATAAAATGCAAACAATTTCGAAGAATGAATTATGTCTGTGCTAATTGAATCTCGTGAAACGAGAGGTTTGAAGATGTAGTTTAAAATTATATTCGTTAAGCTATTACATTTTCAAACTGATGAAATATTAAGGATCTAGACGTATGCTGAAGTAACTAATGCAAAATTAAAGGTCGAATTACATTTAACGATAGGCTTTATATAATTGTAGCATATTTGACATTATCTGTAATGGCACTTTTTAAAACTAAAATATTTTCATCCAAATGAGAGTGAGGTTCAAAATCTAATCAGCAAAAATAATAAATAAAAAAAATAGAACACTGTTTGAAAAATATTATAAATTGATAGAGGTTTTAAAATTAATATGTTTTTTTATTATCAAGAGTACAACCATAAAAATATGAAAAAGGTCAATCAACAAGAACAATGGGCAAAATCTTACTAAAAAAAACCGAAATCAAAGCTCAGGGGTAGAAAACTTGCTTAAAATTAGTGGTATTGGAATTGTACTCCTTTTAGAGCTTACGGAGGGTTATAAATAAAGTCAGTTAACATGATGGGGATTGTGGTGGACGGTCTTGCAACGATTTTGAATGTACTGATGACTGGAGAGTATTTAGTTTTCTCCCACTCGAGACACAATTGTGGTCTTTATTTCAAAAATATCTCCTTGATTTCTCGTTGTTTTGAAAGCTTTCATCTCATCACGATTTGGTTTACTCTTAGTAGTTCAGATATTTCTAATATGATGCTCTCTCACAATATAACCCTTATTTTCTTTTATGCCAGAATGCCCAGAAAATATCCGAATCAAATGAATTTTAAAAGTAATCTGATGAATTCAGTAATATTACCAAAAAAGATAGTTTAAAAATATTTATATTTTGAATACTTCGGACTCTTAATAGATACAATGATGTACTTTCGTTAATCTCATTATTCCTGCAAAATACATTTTTTCTCCACCCATTTTACCTTTCAATTATAAAAAAACTACCGGCTATATATACGTTTAATCCCAATACAAACTAATTATATGAAATAAAACAAGATTTACAAATTAGAAATGATAACTTTTCACATTTCATCATAAATGCCATATTTTATATACCTATAGAAAATAATCTCATGAACTCAATCACCGATGGCATTGAACAAAAACGAACTCTTGAAAAAAAACAGCAATACGTCGATATTAATCAAGACAAAACGTCCTTTCAAAAAAAAAAAATCCTCCTATACTATTCCAGTATAGGCAGAGATTGCATTTCCAACAAGGAGCACTAAATCCTCTTTCCGAAGTGCCTTAAAGACGGGATGGCGTCGAGCTCGTTACTGGAGGATTCTCAGTTTTATTCGAAGGAGAGGCTCCAATGAAACTCTACGTGCGAGTATTCTCAGTTTATAAGCTTCAGTAAGAGATAGAAGCTGCAGTGTTACTCGAGAATTAGAGTCTCGTCTTGCATGAGAATATGCAGTGTCTCATTTGAATATCGGGGTGGTGGTGACGAGAAAAATTATTCAATGCAGATTGTGAAGGACTTTAAGAACCGTTCCGGTTCTAATCAGTTTCTAGAATCCTTTGGCTTGTTACGCAGTAACAAGCTGCTAGGGAAAACCCATTCATCTTTCTTTTTTGTCTAGAAACCCTGTTCTTCTGCAGTTTGTAAAATGAGGCATGGTGCCTATCTTTTTTGTTGCTATTATTTATATTCTTTTATCTCTGACGGGATTGGTATGGTGGAATACTTTTTTTCCGGAGACTTATGAGTAATATTCAAATAGGCTGCATATAAATTGCTCACATCTTGGTTTTTTATGTACCTTGTTATCAAAGGACAAATATGTGTAATCTATGTCATCACGTCAACTTGAATTTTAAAAAGAATTCAGGTTTGTTGCTCGAATTTACTTTTGAAAATGTGTTTAAAAACCAAGAATACATTGATTATTCGAATACTTATTTTTACTTTTATTCCAACTGGAAATTTGTAAACTCTTTAAGTACGTGTAAGTAATTATCAAAATTTGTTATGTATCCCAATCGATTTTTAACGAGGTAAATAAATTGAACTGAGAATGGGTCTGCTTAGTTCAGTATATTTATTATGCATTTCGTAAAAAATAATACAATTAGTTTTTTATTTAAGTGAAATGGTTTAGAATTGCTTACAATCTGTTCTAATAAAAATAAAAATTCGGTTTATGTATTTTTTAGACCATTGAAAAGCGATATCAGAAAAAAAAAGAGAGAGAAAAGAAAAAAGAAAAAAAAAACACAACATAATTTCAATCAATTCCTACCAGATGGAAGTACGACCACATTGAGATCTTACATGGAAGTCAATCTTGCTGGATGAACCTTATAGCAAAAGTTACGAATGGAGTATTTTTACAATAAAGGAAATAATATGATAAAATATTGAATATCTCTTAAATAATGTTAAGTTTATCACTTTTTAATTTTATCTCTTAAATAATATTTTTTCTTAAATAAGCCTTTACAGTAATTATTATTATTATTTATTTTTTTTATTATTATTTTTTACTTTTTTCAATTTTTTTATTATTTTTTACTTTTTCAATTTTAATTTATTTTTTTACTTTTTTACTTTTTTTTTATTTTTTTATTTTTAAGGATAATTTTCCAATATTCAAAGTAATATGTAGGCAAAGTTTTACAAAGATCTGTTGATTTCTATCGACTCCAGTCTCTTTTAAACAATGTTACTTAGTTATAGTCTTGTATTTGACTTTTATCTTCATGAGATACTATGTAAAGTATATTTTGGTATAATTTGAATAGAATTTTTAGTCATACTTATTATGAAAATAGAGAACTTTAATCAATTTTGATAAACAATTTTAAAAGCCCTGAACTGTATATCATGAACGATCCCTATAAAATGAAACAAAACTACTACGGCTACTTCAAAAATCCAATTTACTTCTTCGTATGATGCTTTGTAAAAACAAAACACGAAAAGAAAGTGATTGTTCTTTGATTCCTATTCATTCAATAAAAAAAATTCCATAGAAATACATACTTTCAATTTTGAAATTGTCAGTACAGAAAATAAATTATGAAAGTGTTCGTATGGTATGTAAAGGAAACCTGAACGTTTTCTAACTTACAAAAATAATCTTCCATACCCTTGAGTAGCAATCTCCAGAACATTTTTAAAATGCAATAACCAGGTAGTAGTTTCAACTCCAGTCCGACCCCATTCAGTAGCATTCCAATCCCGGATGATAATATTTCACAAACATGCTTATTTTCGTAAAAAAGGCCGGTGAATGAATAACGCAATTCCCCCAGAAGAAGCTGGAAAAGCATTCATGAAATCCAAAGCCGCGGATGAATGATGGAAAGTAACCTCAAATTATTTGCGAGAAGATAAAAGATTCCTCCTAAGCAAATGGGATTCGATGGAAATGGTTTTCTGATGCCATTTTTCGGGGTTAAAAGATGGATTCGAGGGCTAAAGATCATTTATTTCCATCCTCCGCTAGGCCACGGAAGTTTTCCATCGGTAGCTGTAAAAATGCGCGTCTCTGCGCAACACAGTTTCGTTTATTTATCGCTTGGAGACGGAAAGAAGTCGCAGAGTTTCGCTTTTCCACAGGGCGAGAGAATTTTTCTTTTCTCGAACTACAGGAATTCGGCAAGTGATTTGGATATGGCTTGGAAATGGAGAATTTCAAATTAGTTAGTTTTGGAAACTCATTTAAAATGCAAGTGAGGTGGAATGAGTTTAACTTTCTTAAATATTCAAAAATTAATTCACAGTCGGTCGTTGCTGTTTCAGCTAGTAAGAAAAACATCAGGGTGGGAAATAGAAGTGTTAATAATGTATGTCTATTAAATAGTTAGAAATATAAAATAAAAATATAAAATAATGTACTTTTAAAAGGGATAATCAAAATTTGTGTTTAAAAACATTGTTTTCTTTTTCAGTAAAGTTTTGTAAATGGTTGACGCACAGCCATTATGAAGAGAGTTCTTGAACTAAGTTTTTCGTTAACGCAATTATAAAATTCAGTGACAATTGGATAAGTAAAGCCTATAATTCTGGATCTTTATTTTTCTACAAATAATGGTTACTTTAAAATACTATATTAATGTTAAAATATGTTATATATAGTACAATGCAAATTTCCATTCATTATTTGGCCAACTGGGTGGCTGTGGGGTTATCGTTTTGGCCTCGCATGCCAAAGGTGCCGGGTTCGAATGAATCCTGGGCATGGATGTGCGTTGTGGTTCGTTTTTCATGTTAAGCTATAGGTCCCAGCCTGATTAGCCGTTATTGTACACAAAAATAGGTAGTTGAGCGTACAAACCATATATTATTTGTCTCATCTAGGCTATTTGCATAAAGATACGAATCTAGTATCTACCTTATTAAAATAACACTGTAATATCTTCACTCACGTGATACCTTGATAAATTACAAGTAATTCTGCAAGTTAGTCACAATTTAACTACAATATCACTAACTAAGAAATTACCCAACAAAATCTATGGAACAAAATGCATTTCGATGTAATTGTAAATCATATAATTTGACTTATCATCATTTTATTTAGAATATCTGAACTACAATGATATGGTATTACTTTTAGTGAAAACACTGCTTATATATTTTTATAAAGGTCACTTTTAGAGATAAATCGACGAAATAATATTGAAAGTTTTTAAAGTATTACATAAGGACGAAAAGGTTCTTTGATATTTTTCAACCTGATAATGTTAAGTCAATTGTCAATTTCAAGTTTTTTTTTTTTTTTCAAGTACCATGCAACTGTATGGTGATATATACTCAAACATGCTGTTAAGGATGTTATTTTTCTAATTGGTAACCCTTCCATTATGTTTCCGGAAATGCCACGTTAGATTTAATAGAGTTTGAAACTTTAAGTTTTCCGCAAGTTTGAGTTATTTCCTTGCAAAATTTTCTTTAGTTTTGAGTAGAATAAGAAAAAGTTAATAAAAGTTGTAACGATGACCGGTTCTCGTAAACAAGTCCTAGTAAAATGTTTAGACTATTTCCCGCACTCACTTTTTCAAATCATAACCACTCTTATTGACAAAACAAATCGATTGTTTCGTTCAAGTAGTATTAGGAATTGGAAAATCCATAAAAAAGTTTTCTGAAAAAAAAAAAAAGAACTAAAAACCGGTTATCACAACAACATGAGGTAAAATCAATGTACCTAAAATATTCCGATTCTTTCTCCAATAGTCTTTGTTGGAGACTTCCTTTGTGTGCCTACTTTTACGAGATAGGCTTTGTTCAGTATTTTTTTATTCCTATTCTGATAGATAGATTGTGAACGATAAAAATAATATCCGTATTCATTATTAATTATAAAAAAGACAGTTTATGTGTTTCATTGGAAAGAGGGAAATTGAAGTTTTAAATGTTTGATAAAAATATTTGAAAGGCAATTACAATATTTTTAGTAATCTAATGTAATATAATACTTAAATAAAGTTTGGAATGAAACTCTACGAAAGACTCTCAATAAAATTTTCAAACAATCTACAGTAAAACTAATAAACCATAAACTGAAAATTAAATTATGATTGTCTTTATTGAAGCATTGTAAGAGTTAATGAATAATATTTATATCTTTCATTACTTCTTTTTTCAACATTAAAATAATTAAAACAAGTTGATTTTAAAAATTCCATATACTTAACATACACCCATGCACATAATTTTGCATCCACTGGGTAATAAAATAATACAATCGTTTTTAAGAAGTGAAAAAAAATTATTAAATTTATCATTTAGATTTTAGAGAAAAAATTAAGCAGTCGGTAAAATATTAATCTTCGTTTGGCTTTGTATGGACTATTTATGAAAAAAATTACATTTGAATCATTTAACTTAATCTAGCTTTATCCAACATTTAAGCTTTAAGTCTAAGATATTTATAAATTAAAGTGCTTCTGAAGCTGCTTTGGTTTTGACATTGATTTGCAGAGCATCAAAACACAGGCTATTTAAATGACTAAATGCAAAAAGGTTCAACGAAAACATTTAAACCCTGGCTGCTTTTTATTTTTAATAATTCACTAAAGTTAGGAATTTCTATTAAAAATTAAAAAAGAATGAAACATCATAAAATCCCACAAAAAGTATTACATAAGTTCTTAAACATATTCTCATTTAAATATCATAAAAGTTCTCATCATAAAAATTGCAAACGTCTTTAAAAACCACATAAATTTTCTTATGTAAATATAAAAAATATTCCTTTTTAACCACCCATATTGTACTACATAGCCTTATTTTGACAATGCAATTTTATGGCAACACATTTTTATGATCCTCCCTGAACATTACAGAATTAATATTTTATATGTCCCCCGTTATTCCAATGTAGAGGCGAAGAAGGAAGAAAGCCCAGTGTCGATATGACGATGGCTCTTAGTCATTAGTAAGAACATCTTTTCCTCCGTTAATACAAAGACCAACTAAATTGAAAGTGACAGCTATTGAGGGTTGAGCCTGCAAAGAAACTATTTACTGCCGCTTTCAACTCCGTGCTCCGGAACTTTTACTTCTGTCTTGTAATTCAAAGGATGAAAAATACTTTTCCGTTGTGAAGTCAGTCTTCTTTTTAGAAGAGTTTAGAAGATACTAGTAATGGTTCTTTAATGACTGAGACATTTATACTGAGTGGTAGTTAATGTAGTAATCCATCAGTTTAGTACAAGGAATGTTTGCTTTTATTTTTGTATTGAAAAGAGTAATGTAAATTTACAAAAAAAAAAAAAAAAAAAAAAAAAAAAAATAAGCATTTCAAATACATTTAAAACTTTAAAAAGTATATTTATAATTCAGAACCTAATGTAGTACATTAAAAGAAATTAACGTAAATTTACTAAAAAAAAATTGTGAACATTTTCAATGCAGTTAAACCATTAGTAAGAACAATTATAATATTGCGTAGTTTATATAAAACTTATTCAAAAATTAAGTTTTTATATAGTCCCTTTAACGCAAAAAGACTAACTACAAAAATGTTCATGAATTTAAGTAAAGTTAACCAACACTCTAGCTTCAAAAACATAGAAATGATTAATTGAATTTAGTTTAAAATTTAACTGCGTCTTTATTTAAGAAAGTTAATTCACATTTAATGATAGCAATTTTATAAAAAAAAAATTCTAATGCAATCTGTTTTAAAAGTTAAAGATATTTCTCCAGCAAAAAAAAAAAGTTTTTTTCTTAATTCCAGACATGCTTTATTAGTTAGAAATTATTTACACTATTTCAATTATCATAGTTCTGAAAACTAAAATAATTAAATTGATGAGTTCTTCAAATATGATACTAGTAGCGAAGTTTTTAAGGCATTGTATATCGGTTAAAGTCATTAGAGGTTTTTTTTTATGAATGAAATTTCACTTCAGAAACTCTTATGTAACTGATATTTTTCTCTTACAGAGATTAGATGAAAATTAAAATTCAATAAACTTTAAATAAATTTCCCATAAACATGAAATTATTCTTTTGGGATTTCTAACCGTATTTTGTGTATTTCCTTTATTCTCTGCCTTTTATTGCAAAGGAAATTAAACTCGTAGCTATATATTTTTAAAACAACCCCCTCCCCCTTGTATACAGATAACTTCAACAGTTTTTGAGCTTTATTTTCCTGAGATAATAAGCATACTACTTTATTACATATATTTCTTTTCTGATTAAAATTGTTTTCTAATTGAAAAATATTTAATTTTTATAATAAAACTTTGAAAATATTATTTTTGATCATTAAAATTAAACTGTTATAGTTTAATTGTAATGTAACATTAAAATAACAAGGCAATAATTATATTGTATAATTGCCATCACATGCTAAGCATAAAATCAATTGGTTCTTAGTTTCCACAAAGATAGATATAAATTATGTTTAAATATAACATTAAAATAATTAAACACAATTTTGAATTCTTAGTATGCTTAATGGCATAAAATAGTATACATCTCAAATTAGTGCGATTCAATACCTGTATTTTAAAGACTAAAGATAAGCAATACCTCCTATTATCTTCTTCAATAACGATAACACAAATATACTTCTTTTCTTCAGAAATCACGTTTCACTTCCGGTTTCCTGACTAATGACTATGGTAGAATAAAACCCAGGCTAAACTGAAAACTGAGCATATCTCACTCTAAATAAATAAAAGCTTTTCCAGCATTCCCTCTCTAATCTAAACGCATGCAAACCACTCGGAATCCTCTTCCTTCGAAAACACAACAGCGCAATTAGCCTCAACGCGGCCTTATGAATATTCAAAAGCACAGCACAATCCTCGAATCTTGCCGAAACAAAGATAAGACTTTTATTCGGTGATTTAATTAGAGAATCCGAAGCCGACTCCTAGAGTCCTCTAGGATCGGAGTCCAAAACAGACTTTGCAGACGCACCCGATTACGCAAACTAATTGCTTTTCATACCAGATTCCGATCAAAGACTTGCCTAGGAAATTATCCCAGAAATCGACCTGCTAGTTTGCTGCTCCAGAACAAAGTTAGCAGATAATAGATTAAGTATTCTCGTAACTTTACATTCTCCATTGGCTATTGCGTCACTAGAAGACCTTTGTAAATAAGCCTTGTTATAAATACCGAAACCGTGATGGAAGCATTCCAAACTGAAAACAAAAACGACAACAGTACGATAAATGTACTCGCAGAATTATAAACTGTTCTGTAGTCCTTACTTTTTTGAGTTATGGTTTTATACTTCCTTGAAATTTTTTGTTTTATTATTTTTTTCCGTAAAATTCTGCACAATAACGAAACAAACTAAGGAACTGCAATAAGACAGAATGGTTGAATTAATTAAATATGTTAAAAAATATTTAATAAGTAATCGACTACTGCTATTGTGGATCTTATAAACTATACCCAGGATTCAAAGGAGGAAATATGCCTTCTTTTTAACTTTTAAGAGGGGGAATGTACTTCATTTGCTAGAATGTGAGTAAACTCAGAAAAATCCAAAGAGGCCGAACGACAAATAAAGAAAGTCAAAATGTCACAACTCAATGTCCAGTTTCTTCTAATTGCGTTAGGTTTGGTTATTTTAAAGCTGTTCTTCTACTTCTTTGCATCAAAATCCATTGAATTTATTTATTTCAATAATAGCTTCTGCGATGTGTCAGAACATTGGTGGAGATAACTATGTATGGTCAACACGGGGTGGGAAATAACACGCCCCAAAAAATCTTATTAGAGGAGGTCTGTCGTGGAAGTGATGAGTCCAATCAATCCCCCTTTTCAAAAATAGTTAACTTAAATTTACATCAACCCCAGTAGAACAAATACACTGCCCAATATCGCTCAACACTGGCCAATTCTGATCTTGACCGTTGTAGATTGGCTGGTGCTACGGACATGGACAATTTCACCCAGTACTAGGTAAAATGTACTGGACGCTTTAAAGTATTGATGCAGGTTTTTAAAATTGACAAATATTTTAAAAGAAAAAACTGAAGTGTAAAAAATGTGTTTGGTGATGAATTAGACTTGTTTATTTTTTTTTTAAAAATCGTGTATTATGGAATGATGCTCGAGTTTCAGCAAGGGCGGATCAATCTTCCCAGAACTCCTAATTCCGACATTAGCAAATACCTGGGGAATAAGAATCATCAGCAAAGGGGATTGAATCTATGAGAAAACCATCACATCCATTTATGAACCTTGGACCTAGAATAGCTAAAAATTTTAGCGTCCGAAAGAGATACCACCCAGAGGTTACAAAAGGATGGTCGATGTATAAATATAAATATAAAGGAGGACATTTTAGAGGGAAACTGTTAAAGCTGTGTAAGTTCGATGCGAGGATAATTGAGTTCGGTGCTACTGGGATTATTATTCGTCGCACTGATCCTAATATCCCGATAAAATGGCTCGTTAGGGAAGTTCTATTTTGTCAGAGGGGTAGCGGGTATGTGACTTGACTACTGATAGCAAGTAGCGAGGCGATTCTTTAGCTGAATTAGAATTCTTGTGTGGGATGCGTTATTGGGGAAATGTGAAATTAGGGCTTAAGTACTTCCTTTCAATTGAAGTTTGTATTGATTGCGGTGTTAGAAGAACATTCTCTGGAATGTGTTTTTACTTATTATGAAGTTTTTAAAAAAATATTTATTAAAATGCTTAGAGTTTTTGATTTTAACATTCCTGTAATGGAATTATGAACTGGCAAAACAGGACGTTTCAATTTCTTTAGTCAATAAACATAGAAAAGTAAGATTGACAAATGCATTGGTTAGTAAGAAATATAAAGAAATAAATATTTTCTCTAATGCATCATTTCTTTTGAATCCTGACAGGAATGATTCAAAGATCAGATGATTTTCTTTATTTCCGAATAACCATTGTATTTCATCATACAATTTATAATTGTTTCCTTAACAATAAGCTTTTAAAGTGTGCCGTAATTATTCATTCAATTTTTGATAGGTATGCTATGGCATTTTAAATCACAATGATGTAAACTTATGGAGAAAAGTCAATACCATTGGATATGTTCGTGAACCAATGTGGAAATAAAAATACAGTAGCGATAATGCAAAATAGAGAGCATAATTGCAATAGTTATTACATGAACATTTTCTACTCTCTAGTAGATTTTTACCATTTAACCTTAAAACTCAGATTCAATATACCATAATTTTTAAATATGTGGCATTACTTTTTACACGCAACTTCATCTATAATACATCTATTTCATATCCCGTCAAGTGTGCATATGAAATTATATATACATGCATTAACTACACCTGTATAATTTTGTTTATTTTTATCGGGAAATCCATTTACAGAGTCTTTTTTTGTAGTTTCTACTTCTCAATACCGATTCATAAAGTTATTATCAGTAAGCCTAGATGTATAAATCATTCATAAGCCGTAGTCTAGAGTCTAAATATTTCAGACGTCTGTCTCATTTTCAGCAGGAATGAATTCATGTTTGTGTATACGCATCAGTAAACTCAAAAGCTATACAGATGTGCCATATAAATTAAACATGAGGAAATAAATGAAATAGTGGTGTGTTTTTTTTGGAATAGTGTAAATCGAGTTTACTTTCTGGTTGGAATAAATTCCGTAAATGTTTCTTGCTAGGCCATTACTTGCATTGCTTATTCTATCACTTAACATTTTTTTATAGGAACCTGAAAGTAGAAACTAACAAATGTGAATTGCATCTTTAATGTACTTGAGTATAAAATGTGAATTATTGGCCATGGTAGACTTGATATAGTTGGTTTACGATATTGCTTCAATATTAGTCAGTGCATTCCTCAGAAGAAGCTTTACAGAACATCTTGGACTAAATTTAACATTTTGAGCTTCATATTCTAGAAAGCGAAATACACCACTTTATAAACTCACATTTGAAATGGTATTTAACAATCAACAATATATAGTTGATCCTCCAAATCATTTTTCAAAATTCAAAACAACTTAAACAATAAATATTTCGAAATAATAGTATTAAATACATAGATTACAATATAAGAAGAAATACTTCTCTTTTGAATACAACTTAGAAAAATAATACAAATCAGAGTCACATAAAACTTTGAAAGAGATGTAAGTGTTTTATATCCATGTTGTACGAACTAATGATTCCGAGTCAACTGTGAACTGTATTTTTTATTCATTATAAGCGAAAACATAAGTCATTTACATAGTGAAATAAATATCATAGCGGAAATATGTTGAAACTTGCGAATCAATCTGTAACTCGAACTAATAATCCGATTAATGTAAATGTCATATTTATGTTGTTTGATGAATATGGTGTATGATTCCAAAATAATTAAAAATTTGATGGTAAGGAAAAATGCATTTGTTTCTGTTTAAACACAAGAACATATTTCAATAAATTAATACTTAAGGCATATTTAATGCTATTCCTTTTTCCTTTGATACAGTATAAGAAAGCGTTATCACTCGCATCTCTACATTTTTAACAGATTTTACTTTCGAAAATGCTCTGCTTGAACACTGCAAATGAAATTTGATGGAATCATAACGCGATGAAAATGGGTATAGTTATCGCAATACAAAACAACCTGAAAGAAGTAGTATTTGATGTCAGCAAAATTAGTTGTATCGTTTAAAATGAGAACACTTCAAAAGTTGGCTGAAAATTTAAATAATCATATCAGAATTACAAAAAACAGGAAATACAGTTAGTTAGAGAGCTACAGACTACTCCAAGCAGAGTAGTTTGAATAATAGTATCAGTATTTTAATTTCGGACATTGCGGCAGTTTTTATTTTATTACATCATCAAAGAAAATATCGTGTAAAAAACACGAAATGTCAATTCTTACGTTTCGATAATTAGTTAGAGCTACAGATTGTTCCAAACAGAGTAAATTTAAAAGCATCAAGTTCTTATTTTCTGACATGGTGACAGTTTTTTATTTTTATACCTTGTCAATGAAAATATCTTGGTCTAACATTAAACTCAAGAAATACAAGGAGAAACACATTAAGATCAGATAGAAGAAGTTCAAAAGTCGCCTTTTTGCATGGTCCAATCTTATTGAAATGCATGATGAGACGACCCCCCAAAGGCCAGTGGAATCACGTGAATGGGGCCGCTTCGATCCTTTTTTTCCTGGAATACTGCCAGCGGAAGACTACCGTCTTTCCCTTTATTATTAACCCTTCCTCCATGAAAGAGAAACACCGAAAATCTTCCCTTGCATCCGTACACATTCATACTCTCATGTTTCTTACTCCTATAAGATCTTCCAGTGTCAATTTCAGGTCATTAGATAGTGAATTAGTAAGTGTTGGTCGTCTCTGAAGAAAGGTTGTGTCTGTTTAACTCTAATTGTTAAGCTAAAATTCATTTTTGAGAAGTAATGTAAAGAGTGTTGATGTATTATATTAAACATAAAGGGGAACAATTTATAATTGCAAGTAAAAAACGGTGCAGTTAGTTAATTTTTACTGAATGCTGTTGTCTGAGTCTAGTAGTATTCCAAAGATATTGAAATTTTTTATGCTAGAAAATATTGAAGGCTTCTATGTTATAGTTCAAAATGTTTTGATTTAACGCTAAAAGTAGGGCATTGTTGAACAGTACAATTTTCTTTAAATGCGGTAGTTGCTTTTTAATAATTGTTACTACATTCTTACTAAATTCATTGCAAGATTCTTACAAAACTGGAGTAGCATAAGAGTGCCCAGTATAATTATGAATGAATATACCAGAGAATCACATATTAAAGCATAGTTTTATTCTGAAATTAAACGTTTCACAAGACACAGAATGTAAGACTACAGACTTTCAATTCCAAAGTAAATTACATTATTCTTACCAATCCCCGAAAATCTATTTTAAAGATTATAGTTACAAAATTATTCAATAACTCTAGGTAAAGAATCTCTATAAATATATATTTAACCACATTATAATTTTGAATTATATATTAACGAATTAGCATTTGAAGGATTTATTATACAATTAAAAAATGACAAATAATTATATATTGACATAAATTTCATAACCAGTCAGTTTATGTAAATGATCATGAAAAATGGCCATGAAAATTACTTTTTTATTTTTATGGAGCTTAAAATAATTTTTTTCTCAAACATTTATAATATAAAAATACGATGCGATTTAAATTTGCTTCATAGAAAAATACTTATTAAAACAAGTTTTTCTAAAAATATTTACTTATAGTACTTTTCATGAGAAGTTTCAGACTAGGCAGTGTATTTTTTAAACCTTTAAGTTAATTATTCCTCAATGATCCTATAGTCTCACATTTCCAAAAGCGTTTTAATTCTAAGGAGCAATTACATTTTATTATAAGCAGAGGATTAAGTCAGCTTCTAAACAGACCATGAAGAAAAACTGGTTGTGCTTCTTTTTGACAGAATAATTTAGAATTAACTTCCCTTATATTATTTTTTACTTCACTCGTCTTTTATAAGTCAAGCTGCATTCCAAACGTAATCCTTTTAATTTTTTTATCGAAACTCTCCGAGATGGAAACAGATGAAGAATAATTACAGCTAGTAATTAATGTGAACGCTTTAATGCTCTCATTATCAAATAATTATGCCTCAGACAATCTTAAGTGGGCTCGATGAATCTTTAAACCTTATTTTATGACGTGCTTGGTGACTCCCCCTATTAATGTCTGTTTCGCTCTAGTTCTCAAGTTTTGAATTTGCTTAAAATACTTGGAATTCGATTCAAACCTCCACGGTACGAAATACTATGTCACGGGTGAACTCCTTACACAGATTATCAACACTTGTATATTTTTCAATTGGTTCAATAGATTGAAGAACCAATATGATAAATTCTATAAATTTTTACCTTAACTAAAATCTTTAGATTTGAAAATGTAAGGGGATAAAAAACTGTAAAAGATTACTCAAACTTTGCCCATTGTTTGATTCATATACAGGATAACTTAATAACTACCCCATTAGCACAAATCCACTAGCCAATATCGGCTCGACACTAGCCAATCAATCCCGATGTGAACTGTAGTTCACATCGGGATTGTGACTGACCGTTGATATGGATCTTGGGCAATCTCGCCAAGTGCTATGTAAAGTATACTGAACTTCATGAAATACTGGTGCGGAGTTTTAAATGGAAATATAGTGTTATAAAGAAGAGCAGCGGGGTAAAAAAATGTTTTATGATGATTTTGACACGTTTACTTTTTTAAAAAGTGTGTATTTTAGAACAATGTTCGAGATTCGGCATGAACTGGCCAATATTCCCAGAAAATCTGTTTCCAACAATGACCAATACCGCTGTGCTACCTGGATATAATTATTTTCTCTAATGGAACAATTAATAATAATAATAATAATAATAATAATAATAATAATAATAATAATAATAATAATAATAATAATAATAATAATAATAATAATAATAATAATAATAATAATAATAAATGTCCATTAGAGAATAAATAAGAATAATTTCTCTAATGGAACAATTAATAATAATAATAATAATAATAATAAATGTCCATTAGAGAATAAATAAGAATAATTTATCTAATGGAACAATTAATAATAATAATAATAATAATAACAATAATTTATGTGTAAGATGTTTGATCACAATCATTCAACTGCAATTGTGGAGTAGATCTTTTCAGCAATATGAATTTTGATTTCTTCACAGTACATGTTCTTTCTTTATTTTATGCATAATTGAACAAATAAAGACGTATGAGTTGCTTCGTGTCGATCATTTGTTTCAAAAGTCAATACAATTCTCTGCAAAATACCTAACAAACGTTTTGGATCCCTTCCACAACCATAAAAAGCACTAAAAGCTTAAACTACGCCGAAACATTTCAAATCACAATTTCCAAACAAGCCATTTTACAACATTGCTACAATCATCCTACACGATACAAGTTATAGATTTTTAACGGCAACTAATTCATGTTCTACTCTTCACCCCCAACACAGACTCTCTGCTGGAATAGATGGGCCAGAAAATGAAAGGTTAGGGAATCCCATTGGTGGTCGGGATGCTTCAGGACCATCGAGGCAGAAGGGCAACGCTATACGTGGGTCACCGATCAGAGATGACCCCTCATCCATACTTTCGAGTCACTGGGTACCCGGCAATTGGCACGCTTCTTTGGGCTCTGTGGACAATGACTGCGCTTTTGGGGTTTTATTAATTCCTATAAAAGCTTTTACGGGAAAGGGGATTTTTTGTGGCTTACACTAAGAGAAAACTTGTGATTTTAGACTGGTAGCAAGGTCAAGAAACTTGGAGGTAAAGTTCGAATAATATATTTTTTAGTGATTTATGGCTCTTCAAGACACAAGGGATGAAAATCTGTCACACTTTGACACACCCGGACAAATTTAATTTTTCAAGATGACGACCTAGATAGTGTGTAATCATATATCGGTCGTATCTTTGCATAAAGAGCGGAGAGGATAACCATTTTAGTGTCAAATACTATATTCCCATGATCAAAGAATTCTATTAAAGAAATATTTTGGGGATAAAAATATATATTTATGCAATAAAAGGTAATACATGTTTGATAAGTTGAAAACTACTCAGTTGCAACTATTATAAAGTAATTAAAGTAAATATTGGTTATCAAGAGCAAAAAGAAAAATGCAAAAACGTAAAACTATTTAAATTTCAATTATGTTTTATTCTCTTTAGCACTTAAATCATTTCCAGCGTTCAGAGGATTTAGTTGGAAGAAATTTTGTCATCTTTCGGATTACAACATGTTTCTTCGTCCTAGCAAAATGCTGTACATTTTAATTTGGGAAAGAAACAGCTGAACTTCCCGTTATAGCAACGATATTGGTTCGCAAATACACGGCGTACCATTTGAAGTATCTCAGTGTCTCTGCTGGTTTTAGATTAACTCCGCTTGGTACAGTTACATGCACATGCTTTTATTAACAATGTTTTTATCCAGTTGAATTCTTTTTTTATTTGTTGTGGTGAGTTTTCCTCAAATGAAGATTTCTAACTACACACATGGAAAGGTGCTCGCTTCCCATGTTCAGCAAATATCTCAGTAGTTGGGGGTAAGCCACTCAGTTCCTCCTTCTTTAGAGTTCCCATTTTTAAGACACATTCCTTAACTTATGTTTGACATACTCCCAGTGATAGAAGACCCATACAGTGATGCTATAAATATAGTTTATTCATCTATTATATCATGTATGTCAGCTCGCCTTAGCCTTGATTTTTGAAATATTGACAGAAATGATTGACTTGATTGACAGAAACATACATATTTTAACACTAATATAATCAGTTAATAGTATACTTTTCCCCTGAAAAAATGGTATTAGAGACCAATATGGTTATCCTATCTACTCTATAAGCGAGGATGGGGTCGGTATACAATTTTAAACCATTTCAGACACCATCTTGAATAATTAAATTTGCTCACGTGAGACAAGATGGCCTGCAAATTTTCCTTCTCTATGTTTTGAAGAATTGGAAATCACTAGAAAACAGTAGGAGGATGATAATTCAATATTTAGGAAAAAATCCATGCAGCAACTAGACAAGGTATAATTTGAATATATATTGTTAAAACACCGTTTCAGCATCGTGCATTATCTTAAGGTTTTTTTTATAAAATAACAATATCTCTACTGTTTTACATTGTTAATTATAGACATTTTATTTCTGAAAGACATGTTTTGAAAAAGTAAGACTTAATGAAAGACTCTCCGAAAAATAGTGAAAGCAATACATATAGACTAAGAGATGCGAATTCAAAGAAGCAAATAAATGTTATAGAACTTTGGACCTAGCAACCAAATAAAGATCTTGGCATAAGTAATTAAATTATATTATGATTGTTTCTTGCTCGTAAAATTCAAGCAAGTATTATGTGTCTTGATCAATTAATTAAAAAAAAGTTTAACTATTGAATGTTACTAATGACCAAAACGACATTATTGCTTTACGGAATTTCGTATATGTGTGGAATTTATCTTGTAGGACCAAAACTTAATGAACAATAAGAAATCCCTTTTCTACAGCAGATTATAATGTTAATATTTATCTTTAATGTATTTTTGTTGAGAAAGTTTAAAAAAAGTTTTATAGCAAAATATAGGTAAACTTTCAGGTAAAGGAGATAACTAGGTACAAGAAAATGGTCATAGTTAATGGTCATAGCTTAAAAATCTAAATGGTGATAAGTTAAAATCTTTAGTGAAATTATGTATTTATTATCAAATTTACAATCGCTTGACTTAAATATTTTGTTTAGTATAACTCTGTATTCCATAATTATAATGAAATGCTTTAAAGAAGATGTAATGTAGTAAAATAATAATAATATAACCGATAGCACCATGTGAAGTTTCTAATAAAGTTGAACAATTTTCGTCAATATAATAAACTCACATGTAATAAGTAAGAAAGTCAAACACAACAGTCCATCAAACATAAAAAATAAAAATCTGTATCGATAGCACAAATTCTTTTAAATCTTACTTTAACAAAATAAAGGGTTACATTAACAAAACATATGTTGTGAGACATTTAAAGCGGGCATCAGTTTGTTGTTCAAAGCAGTTTCTTCAGAACATTTACAAAAAATAACATTCACCCATATTTTTACTTGCATAAAATTGAACATTACCTTTAAACGTAAAAGTAGTTTTTTCGACGAATATTTTTTCATCCAAGAATTTTAAAAAAAAAGTAATTTCTGCAAATGAGCTAAATGTCTTTACTAGAAAAAAAAATGAAACCCATATATAAACTATTTCAAGCAACAACAACAAAAAAAAAACCTACTTCGTTTTAAATTTATTTCTTTAAAGTCATCATGATTTCACTTTCTTTCGAATTACTTAGAACCAGCTCACGTTAACAATAGTTATAAAAAAGTAATCTTCAAGAGGAATGACCAAACAAAGAGAAGAAGTAACAGAAGATGTTACTACATTTTTGTCCATTCTTTTGCCAGCGCCAAAAGCATTATGTGTTGCCGTATTTTTTTAGATGGGCTTATGACTGTTGTGTATTGGGCATTTTCTCTTTTGCTAGGGAGAACCTATTTATAGGGCCAGGGAGGGGGAGGGGAGAGCCAAAATGCGAAGAGGCTTATCGTACCTTAATAACAATGGGCCAGCAAATGGGCCCCACCCATGGGAATGGGCCCAACAAATATGGAATGAGAATAAAGTGATAAGAAAACACGAAATTGCGATGCCATTCTCCGGACTATTCGAGCCAAAGGAAATGGTCAAAGGGACCAGTTACAGATTATTGCGAATTATTTGCAGGGCTCCTGGTTGGTCAAAAGGAAAGTTTATTTCTCTTCAATTTTCTATTATTTGTTTTTATACAACTACTTCTTCTATATTAGGATATGAGGAGTTGTAAAATAGTATTTGTTAACTTGAATTAAAAAATATTATGGTTATTATTTTTTTTTATATACTTCAAACTATTAGGCTATTTTTAACTGTAAGTAAAAATACTATTACATTTATAATTTGCAGATTTTTTGATGTGGTCCAAACATTTACTTAAACTTTTTACTTTTTGACCAAGATCTACCGAAAAATTAATTACTTTATTAACGTGTGGCGGATTTATTTCACTGCTGTAGAGCTTTTTTCTTTGCTACACTAAACAGAAAAACGCCAGTAAAAGCAACATTTTTTATTATACTCTTGTAGAAATGCAATTATTTCTTCATGTTTATGGAACTTTTATTAGTTATTAAGTGATATTGTAATGTAAATGGCTCCAAATTTATTTTTAACTAGCATCAAGTATGAATTTTTCAAGATACATATTCGAATGTAAACATTTTAATTTGAACTTTTAAGCAAAAATTAAGACTTCTTCTTTACTTTCTCAGATTAATGTTATAAACTGATTTATTAAATAATTGATAAAACTGTTTTTAAATATAATTTAACATCATGATGGATTAGTTTTGTACTTATTAATAAAAATACATTTGGAAATATATTTTAGCATAACTTTATCTATTAAAAAACTATTTTTGAAGTAATTTTGATTTTAATTCCTAATTTTTCGTAAATTCTTATTTTATTCATAATTTCTTATTTGTTTGCATACAATATTTAAAATAAATAATTATATAATAAGTTTTCTTTACAAAAAGATTTTTGGCTCAATTTATGGAACTTATTATTAAGAGAAATGACTTTCACTAAATATAGAAACAATAAATTTAACACTAGATACCTAAACTTAAATCGGTGTTACTCTGTAATTAATCATAACTTCAAATAACTAATGTAATATTTTTATATAACAAATAGAAAAGGGTAAAATTACCCGTTATTGAGAAGAGGTGTGAGCACTGTAGGAATAACTCAAATTCTTAAAACTAATAGGCTTTGATAGAACCGAGTGACAAATATTGAGCTATATGAATATAAACCTTTAACTTTTGAACCACTTTGGTGAAATTCAGTTAAAACTTGGTAATTGATTGCAGGGCATGTTGGGAATATTTTTCAGCATGCGTACTCTTATTGTTGATTATTTTTCAGTGAAAGTGTTGAAATACAGCGTTTGTGAGAGTATATTGATCTTCAAGGACCCGCGATTCGAGCAATAACAGTCAAATTGAAACTCAAAAATAATTTGCGACCTAGTGAAGACAACCGATCCAAGTGTTATAACTGTCAAAAATTCGATCAAAAAGTTTATAATGTTAATGTGTTCGTAATAACTGGTAATTTTTATAAGGATAGTCTTGGCAATGTTGGTTTTCGTCTGCACTATACCATAAACAATAATGGCAAGCATATTGAAAATGTCATAAACTAAATTCTAATATATGTAGTTACTATTAAAATTTGCTTGAACTCAGTAGCTTTTGAAAATTTTATTTTTTATTTCATAAAGATCAATAATTGTCACCCTGTATATTACACAAATGTTTATTTATTTAGAGTTAAGTTTAATTTATTTTAGATGTATAATTGAATTTTGAAATTATTATTATTATAAATTTATAATCTGAAAAATTACAGTTAAAATACCACAAATACCACATAACCTAAACATACATCATTTTTTTTAATAATTTATATAAAAAAAATAGTTAAAGGAAATTCTTTCACTTCAATTACCTACAGTACACATTCAAAATTTCAACTCAAATCTATGATATCTGCTATTCAACACTCGCCAATATACGAAAATAAAACTATCTACAGCAATATATAGTATCTGCTATTTATTGTACAAATGTTTGTTTATTTAACTATTAATATAACGATTTCAATTGAAAACAATTATTTCAAAAAAATTAATGATAACAAAAATGAGAAAAAAAATCAATATTTTAAAGCACTCCCTATGGTTCAATAGAAATATTAAATTATAAGTTGGATTCAGAGTATACCATGAATTTTTTGTGCATCATTTTAAAAGCGCCTTACATAAAATTCCTTTCAAAGCTCTGTCGAACAATTAAGATTTGACGTTGATCACGAAGTCGTTAATTATAGGCTTAATGAATATTCCTTACTCTAGTGACGGGATCAATTAATGGTATAGAAATAATTCCGCCGCTCTAATTCTATGCTGCCCTCTGAGTTAGGCAGTATAACGAGGTGGTAAAAGGTAGGTACCTAAAAGAGAAATAATAATTCTTTTGGAGTGTATAATCACTCTTGTTAATACAAATGTTAATTTTAATTACAAAATATAAAATCGACAAATTATAAATATTCCTTGTAAAATGATTATCTTTCAAATTAGATTTTTCACGATTTCAATATAAGGTATTACAGTATACTGTTACCATTAGAAATTCTTTAGATGCAGATATTTGTAATTCGACAGAAAGTTGTAATTTGTACAGCGTTTATTCAACGGTTTATATATTAGTGAAATTATTAAATTTTAAGAAATTACTTTCAATGCACGAAGGAAGTATAATTTTCTTTTTTACTTTTAAACTATCCAATTTAAAAATAAGAAATTTTTATATAGTTTAAAGCTAACATGCTTCAAATATTTTTCAACTTTTAGTTCATCTAAACGTAGTAGAGGGAGGTATAACAAACCTAAAAATGTCAAAAATGAAGTAATCTAACAGAGCTAAATCCCAGTGGCGTTAAATTTAAAATTAAGACAAAACACAGAATCGCATGGAAGTAAATATATAAAACAAATAAACTAATTTTTAGCTATATCTTACCTTATATAATTTTTCAAACATCCACTACCGACACTAGTGAATTTAAACTCGGAGAACCCTACAAAACCAAAAACAGGCTCCAGTTCTTCACAAAATAGCTCATTTGCATAACAGATGTTATCCTATTTCACACCAAACTTTATTCACTTAAGACAATTTCATTTAATCTAATCCCTTAGAAGACAAAATTGAAATTCATCGAATAAACAGTCACAAAAACAAACTTCAAACACCGAAATATCCAAATCCCAATATTCGTTGAACCTTTCATTGAAAATAACAAAAACACCTCCTTAATACATTGTCGATGTAAATATTTAAAATCCGAAGGACCCATAGCCCTAAGCTGAGATGTAAGCTTCATCCCCGACATAATAAGAAAGATATAAATAAAGAAAAAACTGATTTACTGGAAAAGGTATTTTAAAGGTTCTGTACATAAGCAAATCTTGTTAGTCGGAATTTTCTGCTTTGACCTTCTCCATACTTAAGCACGAAATGGGTTAGCATTTGGTTGCCTAGCAACCACCATCACCCATCTTTTTTTATTTTTTTCCTCTCTTCTTTTATCGAGTATATTTATACGGTCGCCAGTTTGTCTCCCTTGATGTTAGATAAGCTTTTGTTCGTACACCGCGAACTATGCCTTTATGTATTGTAGTGTAGAGTACAGTAGAGGATATATATTTCCGGGAGAGATGTTGAATGATACAGCTGGTTTGATTTCCAGAAACATTCGGGCTGTTTCTTTTGTTATCGGATGATGTCGAAAGCCTTAGACAAGAGCTTTAATTTCCCCCGAGTTGTTATATCCCTTATAAGAATTTGATTCCCGTATAACTCAAGATATTCGAGGGGTGGATCGCCATTTGCGGTGAATGTATATTTGTGTGACGGGATTTCGAAGTATTTCTAAATATTTTATCAAATTGAGTGATTTCTATTAAATCGTGTCTGGTAAAATAATATTTCAAATAAATATAGTTTTAGAAAAAATTTTTATTAATCAATCAAATCTTGTACAACACAATTGCCCTACATTATTCTATTTTTTTTATTCAATCTAATAAAAAATAAACTGAAGTAAATTGTTAAACTAAACCTCAAACAAATTTAACGTCAGTTATAGTTTTATCATCTATAGCATTTTTTCAAATACCAAATTAAAAAAAAAAATATGTATATTGGTAATTCAATTTTATGAAAGATATAGAAGAAATATCTAAAAAATTATACATAAAGCAAAAACGAAAAGATAATGCAATAAATGTAAGAGAAAAGTTTGTACACATTTAATGTCATGTATTCAAATGTATTTTTACGAACATTCGAAAAAATTTATTTTGTAATAATGAACTTCATTATGGCAAAACAAACTAAAAATTTAATTAATATGAATTATACTAGTATACATTTAATTCGTGTTTACATATTTTTCTGATTACTTATAAATATTACAAAGAATATCGCTAAAACATTCCAATTATAAAGTGCATTATTTTATTCTGCATTTTAAAGAGCACATTTTGAAATGATTTCATAAATAACAGTTTAAAAAAGTTCACTTAAAAATATTTTTACAATAAATCATTAAAACAATCATAAAATATTAAAAAATTTCAATTTAAAAGAAAAATACGCATAAAGCTGGAAATACGTTTTATAAAAGTAAATATATGCAATCAACTACACTACAGCATTGCAGGACATATGATTAATTCTCATTATTCAATAGTCTTACTATTAAATATGCTTTATTCGCCATTATGTTATTTAACATTAACTAATAGCTAAAACAACCTAATAGCTTCTTTAAAGTTAAGAAATTAATTGAATATGAACCATTAACTACATTGACTACATCTACATAACATTTCATAAAGTTTGAACTGGATAGTGAACGGATTAGCATAATAGCAGTACATGAAATTAGTCTAGAAAAGGAGAATTTAACTAATTAAAAAATAAGGTATTCCGTTTTATGTTGTTTCATTATAATAGAGAGCAATAAAAGTAATAATCAGTAATATTTAACTTTTTAAAGAAAAGCTTGACTTACGTGCAAAGGCTGATTTTAAATTCCTTCTTTTCTGAATTCTATGGTCTATTTTAGTTAGTTCGTGATATGATGAATAAGTGAGACGTTATGGTGGATAAGTGAAGTGTCTTTAAAAGTTATAATTTTCAGAAAATATCTAGCTTATGAAACAGCTACGTGAAATATTCAAAAAAAATTGAACCTTAATAAAATTTAAATAAATTTGAGGAGAAAAAATATGTTTAGATAATTTATTATATTAATCGTATATTTTCGGCAAATGACTTAATGTATTTTTCATATACTTTCGGAGTTGAATCTATTGTTAGGGTAACTATTTATCACTTTTTATAAATCAAAATATGAACTTAGCTTTTATATTTATTATACAAAAAAATAAAAATAAAAATACTAAAATAATCTTGTTATATATTTTTCATGATTTATAATATTAACTTTATGCCAATATTTACAGAAACTATAAATATTATTTGTCAAAGAGTTCATTGCCTTTTTAATGCTTACTTGCCTCAATTATGTATTTTAAGGGGGGGGGGGGGGAATGAGGAAATTAGGTATTCTAACACACTTAAGAAAAAAAATATAGTTTCATTTCAAAACTTCTATAAGAATAGTTATCAATTAAATTACACCCAAAAGGATTACAGAAACCAAACATATTAAAATTATTTTATAGCAGTTAATATAAGGTTAAAAATAGATATAAAATATCAAGACGAAATCCATAATATCAAACCTTTAAATCCGCTCTAGTTATCAATCAGAATTGTTATTTTTCTCGTTTGTCCATTCAAAACAATCTTTAAGCTTTTGTATTTTTAAAGGCCCTCAACAAATTGCAAATTGTAGTTTTCTGGGATTTTTAATTTTTAATTCATAAGTTAATGTTAATTAATTTTTGAATAAAACTGAAATTATTTTTTTCATGTAAACATCATTTCTAATTATCTGCAAAACAATCCGATTTTTAAAATGATAATTTTTTTTAAAGTTCAAGTATATATGCACACCTTAATAAAATCAAAATACAACTAATAACACTAAATATTTAGTATTTTCATACTAAAAACGACAACTCGCAATTGAATCCTTCTAAACCCTCATCTACCTATCAAAACCATCTAAAATACTCTAAATCATCAAATTAAAATATAATTCACTAATATAAACCCTTCTACTTATACAAATGAATACCTTTCCAAATGAATATAAAATAAACGCAATGATGAAGAGGCGGATCTCAATTATTTATATAGTCACTTCCTCTCCCTCTCCTTATAAAAACACTCTTCTTATCCTCACATCATGTAACCAATTAGAGCTGTCACTTCAAGCCGTTTTTCTAGCAGGAAGGAAGAGTTCTGAGAAGAAACACCCGGCATTCCGTTTTGTCATCTGATATAGGAATGAAGTGTTTCTCTAATTTTGACAGTCAACTCTTCTTTTGAAAGAAGATCCAACACCTTATAAATAGAGTGCTAACGGAAAATGTTGGAGATTTATGACATTTAGAAGAAACCTCATAATATATTTAGACGAATGACATTTTTTTATTTTTTTATTTATATATTTAACATAGTTCTTTTTTTGCAAAGAAAAGAACATAAAAATCCTTTCGTAAAGTATGTGTGTGGAATGCGATGTGTGTTAAATTAATTGCATATTAAATGAAAAATTGCTTTTATTGCTTTAAATTATTATGTTAAAGAAAATGTTAATAAAAAGATAACCACAGGTAGTACAGCAGTATTGGTAATTATCGAAAACATGAGTTTTGGAAGTTTAGTCAATTCTGGACAAAACTCGAGTATCCTTCTAAAATACATGATTTATTAAAAATAACACCACAAAAACACTTTTTAGGTCAAATAACCCCCTCAAAGTATACTTTTTTTGTCCTCCGTTATTTATTATAAATAAAATATTTCTATTCTAAAACTGTGCATCAACCTTTCAAAATTTGCAGTTTATTTTATCCAGCATTGGGTTAGATTGGCCAATATCTGTAGCAAAGGTTGGTTTACAACGTTCCACATCGGATTTACCAATGTCGAGCAATATTGGCCATCGTGTTTATGATACTAGGGACTTCGTCTTAATTAACACACCATGTAACACTCTCATTTACAAGAGAAATAAAAAATATATATATTTAAATGAAAATATTTATGGAGATTTTTTTATTTTTCTTGGTCTATAAACCAATACAATGAGAATAAAATATCAAAATCGTATTTTTTAATTATGTGGATTGTGAATTATGCCGACAATAAGAGTCGTTTAAATACTGCTTCGTAAAAACAGATTTTTATGCAATTATTCAATTTTCTTGCAAAAATGCGACGGAACATATTGGCTAACAATTTGTCAAATTTATAATATTCAAAGAATTTTCTAAAATGATAAATATTTCGAACTGGTTCTCCTAAAATTGTATTTATGCGTTATACTGTAGTTTTTAACTTCGTATAAAATATATGGACTCAATCAGACAAGAGTATTTAATAGTTCCTTCCACTAAGACTCTCTAATCATTAATAGGAATGATTTTTTGAATTTATAAAATTTTTATCGTAATGAACATACACAGTCACTTGTAAAATGAAACGTACTCATTTTAAATAAACTTTTCCCAATTAAAATATGGAACATAGCATTTGTGCTCAATATAGGTTTCTGCGGCAATAATGTTTGTCAACAATTAAATACTATATTAAATACAGAAAAGTCTAATATTTAAATACAGAAAAGTCTAATATTTAAATACAGAAAAGTCTAATATTTAAATACAGAAAAGTCTAATATTTAAATACAGAAAAGTGGCACATTTAGTGTGAATTTTCTTTTCAAATGTAGAAAGTGTTTTTAAAGAACAATTACAACACAATTATAACGTTTTTGTTCAGCAAAACACTATTTGTTAAACTGTGCATAATATGTCACATATATGAATATATAATAAAAAAAACCGCGGGAATTATTATACTGGTAGCTTCTGACCTAATAACCGCACACGATATCTCGTTGTTCAATTCTTACAGCTCAACACTAAAAATGAATCGTTAAATCAGTAAATGTAACAACACGCCGAATTTGGAAAGTATGCATTACCGTATCTATCCATTTAGCCAAAATTGACAGTGTTAATGTAACGATAAAGATGTCACATATGTTTGACTAGGCGTCTTTCTTACTACCAGACCATCGTGTTGTGGTAGAAAATATCGAAGAATCGAATTTCATTCGAGTGTCTATTTAATGATGGTAGGTCACGCGACGACAAATCGAAAACGAATTTCAAATTTAAATGCCCTTTTCAACAGGATTGAAAATATTCAAGCATAACTGTACACTATAGAATCCTGGCAGTTGAATATATTGTTTTTAAAATTTTAATTTTAGTTGTACTAACAAGCCGAGGTTTCTGTAGAGGGACATATGATATGGAAAATCTATTATTACATTTAGAGGTTTAGTAGGTAGATAGTAAGTAGGTTTGAAGTTAAAAATAAGGTATTTTAAAGTTTAATCATTTTAATCATTTAATTTTCTTTTACAAAGGCTAAAATTGTATACGCTTTAAATTAATTTTACTAAACATAGAAAAATTTAGTCAAACAAAATAACTTTCTTGCAAACTCATTCTATTCTTCAGTTCATTTTAACACGTTTTTTATTTTACTAACAACATTCAGAAGTCCAGAATTTTATATATATATATATATATATATATATATATATATATATATATATATATATATATATATATATATATATATATATATATATATATATATATATATATATATATATATATATATATAATATTTTCACATTATCAAACTTTTAATTTTTTTTTTACTTGAAACTTCAAAGTAATTTTATTCTTGCCTTATCTCTTTGTTGAAAGAACTAAACCATTAAAACAATGAATTTTTAAAATAAGTAAAATTAGGGAAAGTGATACTAATCGGTCGTGTACGACTATAAATGTAACGCAAATTTAAATAGGCAAACCTTTTGTATTAAGCCAAAAAAGAAAGATTTATTAGACTATGCAAGCAAGTACTTTACGGATCAAATATTGACAGATGCGTGTCAAAATGAAAAGAAATCATCGAAAAATTCAAAACAAATATTCCAATCAAACTTGCAAAAATAAATATTTGTGAACAGCATGGAGTACGTTTTGTATTACTTATTTCCAAATTCTGTGCATTAAAAAAAGTAAACTTTAACTTTATTGGAAAATGTTAAACGGCTGAGTCGTTTCGCTAATTTTACGATGGAATCTATGTTAATTTAACTACGCAGTGGTTTATCGACTAGTTTTACGGTTTACCGAATCTATGCGGAAACAAGTATCGTTAAACTCTGGAATAAATAGTTATGTAACATTTTATGAACTCTTTATTAAATTTTAATTAACTTTTGGAATTCATAATCAAGTGAAATCCTTTCCAAAATACGATGCCCAATAAAAGTTCTCTTTCAAGCTGATATTTTTGTTAAAAAAGTATTTAATCGTTTGAAATAACATGTTGTTGCTTATGAAACTTATAATACGATATCTGAGATCTAGAAATAGGCAGCAATAAATGTTGATGAAATTTAGAAATATCTTGAATACATAGTTAACTAGCCCAGTATAAGATGTTTTCTAAACTGTAGAGAATGAAAAAATAATAAAGTGTTATTTTCCATCATTGGTTCAAAGTGGTTTTATATCTACAATAATGTTCAAAATTTTATCTAAAAACTAATATATATTTTTTTAACATTCAAAAAAATTTATTATCAATCATTCGAATATCGAAATTGAATTCAGTTTCTTCAAAAAAATGTATTTAATATTTCTGTTATTTTATCCCAAAATATTTATCGATCGATGATATTTCTTTAATTTTAAATATTAAATGTTAATTTGGATATGCTTGATGTGTGTAGATCATTTAAAATATGCAATGTTATAAACTGTGCCATACAGTTTTCAAGCAATTATTAACGTAAAACCATAAATATTTCAAGTTTATTACTTCCAATGCATACTTTTATAAGTGATACATGTATCCATAATTCTTTCCTGAAAATTTGTAAATAAATCCTCGTGAAAACCTTTAACAAATAACGAAGAAAATATATTCCGTGTATAAACTGTAATCACTTATGTCCTTTAAGTGGCCGTTAAAAATTGAAAAATATCTGTTCTATTTATTCTGTAAATGTAACCCACTATAAAATACAATCTTAAATGATTCAGAATTATTTTATATTTAAATGTTAGAATAGTTTTCAAAATTCTTGACTCATTAATTAAGTATTTGTTAATCTCCTAAATGGCATCGGTGTGTAATTATTAAAAAAATCAAAGAAATATTTCATATTAGATAATCGATTTGTTTAATCCCCATAAAGTTGAAGTAAATCGCTTCGCAGTTATTAGCGTATCTATTTTTAAATATCACACAGCAGTAATAATTACGAAAAAAATAATTCGATATTAAGAGCTAGTTAGTATTGAATTAAATTGAAGAATAAAATTGATTTAGGATCTTCTAGCATAATTATATACTTTCTTATGCCAAAAAAAACGTGCTATACTGTAAAAGAAACAAGTAGTTTCACAATATTTTGATAAAATTATAATATCCAATTGCTTTTGAAGGGAACAATTTTGTCAATACTGGATGAAGAAAAATGTGTGAAATAAAAGAAAAGGTTTGATTTTGATAAATTATTAGCTTTTCGTTTATAATAAAGACTTAATTCGCAAAAGAAATTAAATTACAAAATATTTTAAATGTGTAATTAAATATATATGTATTAACATTTACAATATTTACTAAAAGTGAGTAGGAAAAAGTATTCTAAAATGTATAAGATTGAAATGGAATCACTCATTTTTTGAAATTTAATTTTTAAAGCAAATTTCGGAATAAAATATTTAAGGTTCAAATTCCTAAAGAAAATTCCTCAATTGTGAAAGTATATCGTTTGGAAATTCTCATATTCTATACTTGCACCTCAAACCAGCAGAACATCGAAAGAATTTCCAAAGTGAATAACTATTTTCCAAAGTGAATAACTATTTTCCAAAACATTCTATAAGTCTAATTCTCACTTACCGCCGAAATCGGCTCCTCGCAAAAATCCTTTTCTCACTTCCTTCTCATATTTAAAAGCAGAAACCCTTCAAAACCTTCCAGTTCACGAAAAAGAGTGTTTACACTTTAAATTTCAGCAGACGACAATTTTCTAAGAGTCCGACAGAGAGAGAGAGAGAAAGCATCGGAGAAACGAAAGAGTTCAGGAAAATGCCCGGTCTGTTCACGTCTGCTGCTTCGCACCCCACTTTTAAATCCGTACATTGCGCCACTCCTCGGTCCCAGTTAGCCCCCTCCCCCCCTCCCTTGCCCCACATCGTGCTTGCTGCATGACGTTGATGACGTCGACTCGGCAGCGACTGCAGCGACATCTAAGCTTGGATGTGTGTATGTGTGAGGGGAGAGGGTGAGGTACCGTTGTACGCATATGTATAGGAATCACTTGGGAAAATGTGAAGTAGTTCTATGATTGGATGTAATATTGATAATTTTCAATGTCGATTGACAATGATTATTTTTGTCAAACGATTTATGATACGTAATTTGTATAATTCGTCTAAGTAAATTTACTCCTTAGTTTTTAAGCGGTTTGTCAGGTGTTTAATTTGCTTTAGATGAAGATTGGAGTTATGAAACAAGAAGTTAAAAATTTATTGTTATCTAAAATAATGCTTAATATAATATTAGCTTTTGTTCAATTCTCTGTTAAACTAATGATAAACATTTATCTAATGACGCTAAATGGCGCCATTTTAATAGACTTAGTGTACATTGAATTAGTGTAATTGATTAAGTTTAATTTGTTAAGTAGATTAAGTTTAATTGAATTAGTGTTAACAGAAAGAAAGACTTTCATCTTGGACTTAAAACTGTTGTTTTTTCTTTTCCAAAAATTTATACACAACTCCTGCTGACTTTCAAAAATTAAACCTGAAGAAATGTAAGCAAATGCCAGAATCATAGGGAATAGAGTAAGAATCTTTCGATTACCTCAATAAAAAATCTTACCTTCGAATTGTTTAAATCATACACCATTTTTAAAAACTGTATTTTATTTTCCAGTTTATAATATCACAAATCATTATCAAATAGACAATATTATTCTATTATATATTCTAGCAAGATAAATATAATATTTTATTTTACAGTATATGCAATAAATAATATTATCTCCAATTAAAAAATAAGAAAACTACGTAAATAACCTATTGGAAGCGATATTGACAACAACTGGAAAGTAGAGAATAATAGCATTTCATTCGTTCTTCACTAATTCTAAAATCCTCTTCAATGATGTAAAATTTAAATTTTATTTCTTAACAAAACTAACACGTATTTGTAATTGAATTAGCGAGATGTTTTAATCAGTTAATAAAATATTAATTTGAGTTCCATTACTAACATATGTGCTGTAACTGATGTAAGCAAGTTTTAAAATTGAAGATGGCGTCATATTTTTAAAGGTATGCTTACATAACTTATTCAACATCATAACAAGCAGTTCATGTACTAAAATACATAGGAATATCATTGTTGAAGACAAGATGTCTGTAATAGAGAAATATTAAAAATTTCCCATATATATATATATATATATATATATCTTCTAACGGCGTACTACTTTAAATTATAAAAGCTGCATATAAGTTATATAATATGTAATACTTTGGACGGACTTACATACACACACAACTACAAACAATGAGAATTCTTCAAGTTGTAAAACAAGATAGTTATTTGAGTTTACAAGTATTAACGGTAAAACCATTTAAATCGATCCCTTCTTCAAAAGAAAAACATAAAACTGACTTCAGAATATTACAATAGATGGATTTTCAAATATCAATGAATTAGTTGTTTCTTCTGAAGCTGTACTATACTAATCCAAAACTAAAGAACTCGAAAACATGAAATATTCATTTGCATAAATTGTTTTAAAATTGCAACGGAAACATGAAAAAAAGTAGAGTGAACAAAATCTCTTTCTACGAATATTAGAATTTATTGAGCTCTTACTCACTTTAAATCAAGGAAATTCGTCAATTTAAAAATATTTGTTAATTAGTATTTCGGTTAAGAGCTGTACCCATCTGCCATTCATCATTTGATAGAAAATGCTGTGTAAATAAAAATTCAACAGGAAGGAAATGTAAAGAGGCAGCACTTAAAAAGGATTAGTTTATGAAAAGAAGTTCCTTCGAACTCAACTGCAACAGGCTTGTTTTCTAAAGGGAAGTTTATTAATAATTCCTAGAGTTTTTTTAATAATATTTTCTAACTGCAATTAATTGCAATCTAAGATAAAACGTGTATACTAAACATAAACCGCTTGAAACGCAACTCCGATTCGAGCCTCGAAATTAAACATTGGAAAAAATATTCCTGAAGAACGGTCTTTATAAAGCCTTTAATGAGAGTCATAAATTTATTTTTGTTTTAAAAACAATTAAAGTTAATACGCAATCTGCGAAATTTACTTTTAATTGCGAATGTTTTTATGACCCTAATAATTCCTTTCTCTATTTCAGATTCAATATTGCTAATTACTTTCTCAAAGAAAAATGTATGATATTAATGGGAGAAAAATTTATTTTTGGAAAATAAACCAACTATGTCTTTTTTATAATTAGTAGAATGGACCACAAAAAATAACTTCCTAGAGAAAACATGAAGTACTGATAAATTTTTTACCAAATAATATATATATATTTTTTTTTATTGAAGAGCGCAATTTTTTTCTGCGTTATATATTTGTTTTAACGAGATATAAATTTAGATAATTGAAAATTCGTATTCAAATCAGTCAAGAATGTCAGTTTTTCTCAAATAACTTTTCAGTGGAACAACATAGACTTATGAAACTCACATCAAAGAGGCATATTTACCTAATGATATCATAAGTAAAGCAACACAGTTGCAAAATGAGATGTAAAGTGTACTATGAGGGCATATAAAAAAGAATGGAGAATTATTTGTGTGCAGTTATACTCTTATGCATCCATGTTAAAAATCTCACAACTCAAAGTGTTGATCTTCAACAGAAAATGTGATCTCCTTTAATATAAATGTTCACGTTGCACTGAATTCTCATTTTTAATGCGAGGTTCTTTATGCAATCTAAAAATTGGACGTCTGCTAAAAATTGGATGAATTACCTGTCCGACTTTTGGAGCTGTTTTTAAATAATGGACAGTTCCTTATGCACCGAACCTTGCCATAATGCATCTCGTCAAAGGGCTTCACATATTTTGATGAAATTTAGACCTGAAGGATAAGATATGGTTATGAAATTATTCTGCATTTCAAAGATTCCGAAATACTTCAAGGATTTTCAAGCTGTCCTGATCAGCAGGGCCATGCTGTAGATTTTCTCAGTGCGATGCAAGTCTTAGAAATGCCAACCCTTTAAATGTTCTATTCTTTAAAATAACCTTCGATTCTCCTTTAAAAAAAAAGGATACAAAACATATGAATATTGATTTTATTTTAAAAGTTTAAACTATTTGAAAATAATTATATCAGCTACAACAGTCTTCTAGTTTTATCCTTTTAACTATAGAAGTTTCTCTAATTAGAGATGTGTAGTCTAGAGGGACAGCCAAAGTGAATTCAACAGAAATTAATGACAGATTTTAAAGTTTCATTTGATTTATTTAACTTTTTAAATTGTGTTTTATTAATTTTAATTAGCAAAAACTTTATTCCCCTTCTGCTACAGAGACTGGAAGTGTTAAGTTATTTTGGCATAAATAATTTAAAACATCCAAAGGTTTCATAGAATATAGTAGAGTTCAAAATGCATCACGTAATTCTTTTTGAATAGCATTTCCATTTATGTTATTCATTTTCAATATTCATTCGAAAGTATTAATTGGTGACTGATAAAATTATTTTCAGCATTTTGTCATCTATCCTTGAGTTTTAAAATGCCATATAAAAACAGAATTTTTTTGTTATTGGTATCCAGAAGCGTGAATCGTTCATTCTAAGAATTAAGAGTAATTCTCCAACATCACGAAAGAGAAATTACATCACTCCATGAGTAATGAAGTTTGTTTCTAGCATGCAGTGGTCTTAAAAACGTCCACTCCGCAGGCAAGAAGTATTTTTAAAGGCGGTAAGTCACAGATGAGAGGAATGGTCTAGTGTACATATACTATAACAGTGATTTTCCACCTAATAGTAGCGTTCTGACCTTGTCTGCCAAAGGTACCGAGTTCGAATCCTGGGTTTGATGCGGTTTGGACTAACATTTTTCTATATACCTCAGCCTTATTAACCGTCATTGTGCACAAAAATAGTTCGTTGAGCGTACAAATCCACCAACCGACTATAAGAGAAACATAGGCGACGACATAATTACTTTCAACGGTTGCACTCTAGGGCATGCAAGGCGGTAAAATGTGTTTTTTAACCTAGATTTTTCAATTTAATATCTTAATGAAATTTTAATAATTAGTTATATATTAACTTTATTATCCATTGAATATTTAAAAACCTATAAATTACTTATGTTTCCAATGAACCATTCCACTTTCCTACACATTATTTTTAATTTTCAAAATCCAGAGGGTTACAAGTGTACCCCATTTCAGCTTCCTAGAAATTCCCATGAAATTTTATGTTCACATGACTTCAACGTTTATCCAAACCAATAGTGCGATAAATTTTAATATAAATGTCAATAAATCTAATTTCAAAACTAATATTTCATCATTTTAAACTCGCCTGAAAGTATTAAACGTAATTAAAATAAAAATGTCTTGTTCGTCTTTTCTCAATAGGGTAGTTCAATATATTGCATCCCCAGATCAAGATTCTTTCGTCATCAAATATTCTTTACTAAAAAAAATCTGGGCAATATTAGAGTTATACGATAAGGGGGAATATCAGTTAAAAATAGTGATTTGGTTGTAAAAGTATTATGGTTTTGGTATACATTACATTGGTTTGCCCCAATGAGCTCTTCATAATCATAAAAGATAATTAAACCAGATATTTTTAATGCAATTACACTTTACAGCTCATAAATATTGGTTTCAATTCATGTTTATTGGCATTTATAGCAAATTTTGTCACACTATTGCTGTATATAAAAGATTAAACACTATATAGAGGTATTAATAACTGTCTAATATACTATATTAATCAGTTTTCATTCAAAACGTGTTATTGTTTTGCAAGTAGATTCGATTAAGATTATGTCAAACAACTGTTGTATTTGTATTTAGTGCGTTTGTAGTATTGAGTGTCGTTGTAACGATAATGTCTATTCATTTGTATATAATCCATAAAATTAAAATTTTTAATTACAAAAATATTTTCAAAACTTGTGGTATTGGTCTGAATCACTGATCCTTATATTCTTTAGTTATTTCAATTTAAAAATATATATATTTGTTTCCTTTGATTATAAAGAATCTGAGAGTTTTGGACAGTCATACACACAAGTGATATTTGCTAAAGCCGGTATAGAAAAGTTCATTCAAAGTACTAGCTCTCAAGAAAACAATTTTATGTATATTTCTTACTTTATATTAATTTTATATATTTATACTTAAATAAAATAGGGTCGTGAATCTTTTTTAAAGATCACACTATTGGGAACTACAAATTCTTACGGTGGGATGCATTTTTGATGCATCAAATAACTTGATAAAAATAATAAGTAACATAATCTGCATTATACGTTAAAAAAAGAGGGGGGATTTTTCTTTTCATAAATATAAAAATAGGCTCGTACACCATCTCAAAACCTCAGGCTGTTTGTGACACTTCTAGGGTAGAAAAGGAGGTGGTGTCGTGGTGTTCTGCGTCGCAGGCCATCATATTAACTTGTCATGTTACGCGATAGTTTTCCCGTCAAAAATGCTCCAGACTTAGAAACATAGAAGATAAAAAATACTATATATTTTATGAAACTCTCTCCAGAGTTTTTGGCATTTATTTAAAAAAAAAAATAACACTCCTGATTTTTTTTCCCCCTACTTAATGGTTAGAGAATAAATGTGGAAATTTGATGAAATTCTTGTCAATCTGCCGCTAAGCGGAAGCATTGGAAATATGACGTCTGCGGGATTATGTGGAGGACTAAAAATTTATAACTACAAAGATAAATCAAACTAATTTAATGGAGGTATGCTTCTGGTAAAAACTGCACTCTACAAAAAATTTGCAAACTACTCAAATATGATTAAACGTTTAATTAGATATTTTTATAGCTACTCTAAATAGCTCGAAAGTAAATCGAAACTATATCCTTTATTCTTAACAACAATTGCGTTATATTGAAACGTATAAGCTAAATTGATAGTATTGCTATATTCAGTAATATATTTGAAACAAATATCATTCTATTACATATAAAATATTAAATAAAGACTTAACTTTAAGGGATAATTATAGATAAATTCCCATTTCTTTTAAGAAACTTTTTTTTTTCCCATTTAAGAAATTAAATACGAAGCATTAAATATCTAGGTTTAACTTATTTATGTTAAAATTATTTATTTTCATGTATAAATATCTCGACTTAGAATTTGACAGTAATGACAATGGATATCAGAACTGTGACTTCTCCAACAATTCACATAATTTTTCTAAGATAATATTTTTTAATAAGATACATACTAAATAAATAAATTATGCTATATTTTAAAATGGCCAACCAAATTAGTTTACACGTTTCTTTGGAAAAATTTTGGATTAATAAAACTGTAGTATGCCCGAAATATAGTTTTAAAATATATATTTAATTGAAATTGGTATTATCTAGTGTAGAAGTGTTAATACATAGTATCGAATTATATATTCTATCTCGAAACATAATCCACAAAAGCGAAATTGGTACCATAACAGAATTCACCCTAGAATTCATGCTAGCTATTGTCTCACTCTGAATTCAGCTTAACTGTCAATAGTTATAATTCCTCAAACATAATACAACTATCCAAGGATTAACCCTATCAAGAGTTTTGTTTGTTTACAATCATACAAATGCATTCATACCACGAATATAGAACATGCAGCAGTTTGATGTTAGTAAACAAAACAATTCGATATATAAATAGGATAAAAATCTAAATAAATTTATTCTATCAATACCTTAGTTTGAAAATCTCAATCTATTATTTTAATAAAAGGTATATGAATTGAGACGAAACGCACAAGAAGGTTTTCTTCTTCTCCTTCGACTTTTTTTTTTTTTTTTCTAAAAATTTTTTTATTGCTAAAAATAAAATTTAATATGCAATAATAGAGCTAAGAACTATAAAACAATCACTGGTATCAAAATTTTGAAACATGAGGAAAAAAATTTTATTTCGCAAAAAGATATATTTGTCGTTTTATTTATAACTACATATTAAATGCAAAATATGTTTTTACAAATTTAATACATTAAGATTATTTTATCCTTATTAAAAATGTATACCTTTTACTCTGCAATCTAGTCATACATTAAATATTAAACAAAAGTGTGGTTATTTTCCAATTGTTTCGAAAATGAATAATATATTTATGTTGTCTAGTTTAGCAAGAATATGAAGTATTATGTTGAAAATATTCTCTAGAGGAACTACATGATTTTTATATACTTTAGTGTTTAGAATTAAACATTCAACTTAACTTTTGTCTTTGTTTAAATTTAAAATTTATTAATCACTTAATTAATAAGGCTACATAAATGTCAACAAATTATTTATTTTCTTTAATTCCAGCGAAAATATGAACAAGCATAAATATTAGAACTAAAATTGTATGGGTAATTATTTAACCGAAATATATGCAATTAAACTAAGTAAACATTATAACATTTTCATCTACACGCAATAAATTCTATAAATAAATTTTCAGCAAAACATTTGCAATACTTTTAAGACCTAGAAAATCTTCTAACATTTAAAATATAAATTAATGATGTAAGTCTTAGTTTCCCATTTTCAGAACGTTTATCCCCCTAAGAACAAGCGAACATCGCATAATTTCCTCCAATAACTTTGGGATTAGTAACTGTACTTAATCCAAAACAGTCAAAAGCCATCCTTTACAATTCATTTCACTTAGCCTCCAGAGCATTTTCAGAAGCAAAACGACCGAACAAGGGACATAACTATCGTTGCATTTCTTGGCTTAGTCACGTGTTACATCTGCTGTTACCATTAATTCCTTCATAATCTACGCTGATATTGACAGCGTGTATTTGGTAACGGCTTAGGACGTTTTCGGATTAGTCTAGCTTTGGGATCGCGAAATTGTTCTGGTGAGAAGCAATATGCATCGATCTGTGTTTGATAACGTGTCAAATCGAAGAACAAACTATTTGGTGTTGCTCTCATTCATGGTGTTTAGCATTATGGAAACCTTTCCTTTAGCATTAAGGAGGGCTTTCGGATGGAAACCTTTCCTTTAGGATTATGGAACACTTTTCTTTAGCATGGAAAATCCACTCTAGCATTATACAATGAAATTTTTAAATTGTAGCGTTTGTTTATTTGCCTAAGCTTATCTCAAAACTACTGGTCCAATTTTAATCAAGTTTTGATAGATGTGTAAATTAATAATTTACTTAAGTATTAATCTCAAAAAATATCGGCACACCTGATGATTGTGTGGTTAACACTCTGGTATCTCATTCCAAAGTTTCTGGGTTTAAATCCTGGATTAGGCATTGTTGTTCATTGTGATTCGTAATTGACGTTAAGCTGTAATTAGACGTATAATCCAATCAGCGAAAATTATTAACTTACTTATATGAGTGTGCAATTCTATTATGAACGTTTAAGCAAATGTGGTAACCTTATATTTAACCATACACTTCAGGCAGGATTAAATTACACGTACCATTTGCTTAATGAGGTACATCAGATTAAAAGATAGCTTGTTTACAACTTTATGTATAAACTTGAGCTGTAAGAGATTAAAACTTTATGAGCCTACATTAAGGTAATACACTTTATAGCTCATCTCTTCTAATCAAAATCATCTAGTTTAAGGACTGATAGTTTCTGCTTGTAGCATGCTTTCGTAAAATAATGTATGAAGTGGGTTTAAGCAGAGGCTATTAGCTTTTAAATAATTACTTATAAATATTGCTCTTCAAAAGAGATGTTTGTCAACAGCAGTCTCGCTTTCATTTGTATCACCTGTTGCACAGTATCTAATAATATCATCATGCACTACAGTCACTAATTAAAAATTATATTCTGATGAAGTAGCATTGGATTTTCACATATCCTGATTATGTACAAAATTGATTAATTTCTTGATGAGTAACTCTAATAGGAAAACTTGGTAGAAAGTATAAAGAAATGTCATTGTTTTATAAAGTACTTCACACTAAGTAGATATAAAAATGAAAATATGCTTATTTCAAACATTTAAACTGAGTTAACAAGTAAACAAGAATGATTTCATAGTTATTTTATAACTCTAAAAATTCTAAAGAGATGTGTGAAATAAAATCATTTCTTCGAAAAGTAGCAACATATTTTTAATTACTCGGATATTTACTATTAATTGCAGGCAAATTTATAGGTCTGTTTAAGAATATTTTTGATGAAATCGCTTAATTTCTAAAAAGATAAATATGCAGAGATGGTTATAAGTATATCCTAATTATACAATATTTTTATGTTAGTCAGGATTACATTAAACATATTTTTGCTGATAAACATTTACTGTTTTTGACTTCATGTACGATATCACTTGAAAGTTTCAAGAACCTAATTAGCTTTTGCGAATACGTACTCCAAGAAATAATCTTCAGAAGTCATTTTAACATTTCGAATGTGTCACATTTCAAGAGTTCCCTGCATATTAGTTAATTTTCTCTAGAAGAACTCATTTTCTTTTCATGTTAATTTAATTAGTGCCACTTTAGAAAAGCAATCTTTTGTGCTTCAGTATGGTGTTTCATTAAGTTAAGTGGTGAATGCCGGTAATTAATCCGTTTTTTGAATTTCGCTTCTCTGAATGCAATGTACAAATATAAATTTGATTTATATAGTTAAGATAAGAGACCGCATACATGAAACAAAAATTCAGTGTTTGCATTTTGTTAAAAAAAATTTCCGATATTATTTAGACTAAAAAAATAGTATATTTTTACTTCAAGGAAATTGCAAGCAATGCCTGTTCTAAACTAAAATGTTCAATAACTTTATTATTCGAGACTGTTATTTTGGTGATTTTACTAATTATAAATACATTGATACAAGCTTGGTCATTAAAAAATGTATTTAATCAGATGGCACTATTTACACTATTACTGTTGACACTATTTACAGATGACACTATTTACAAACGTACTGGATAGTATGTTGTGCTGTACCTACAACCAAAGAGAGAGACAGAGAGTGTGTTTACATACACTGGTTGTGTATTTGGTTGGTTGGTTAAGCCCCCGAATGAGGGTGGAGAAGGAAAATCTATGTGTACGAGCACCTGCCTCCGCGTACAAATGGGAAGGTTGGGTATTTATATTATTACTTAACATAAACAGTTACAGTTATACAGACATAAATTGTCATATAATAATAGAAAAGTTAGTTTTCATAAGTATAACCTTCACTAGTTGTTACTGCTCCATTTGAAAACAATTAAACCCTTGGTAAAACCCAATATTTACCTTTTGATCAAATGAACCGTCTGAAAACTGGTAAATAAAAAATGCAACCCAAAAACACAGTATGTACGATTTACAAAGTTAACTAATAAACTTATTTGTTCTATATGCTTGTGTGTTCTAATAGAAACACTTTAACTAAAATAATGGCCTGTAACAAATTATTTTTATACTACAAGGTTGCACGTTTCAAAATAAAATAAATGATCGTTATTTTTCTACTCAAGCTTATTTATATAACCATTAAATGAATATTCACGAATTGCCTTTGTTCTACAGAGAAAGTACAGAGAAATTAGTTTGTTGTTTGAATATAAGAATGAAAGAAAAAAAAACACAATAAAAACGATAGAAACGTTAAGGTTAATAATCATTTTTAAAACCACTATTTAATAATAAGTAGACCTCAACCAATTTTATGTTAATTGTACACTTATCATAGCTACGAAAACAAGTGTTTCAATTTTAAAACATTCTAAATTTTCGAAATAAATTTGAAATTACAAATCTATCGATCCTATGTACTTGAAAAGGCAATTTTCAGTTAAGGTTTTTATTTTTTTAATCCATTCTCCCACTGGATGGATGCATCAAAATAGTAGTAATATAAGTTTTCGAATTTTCTAAAATAGTAAAATACTACATAGACATGCTATATGTCAAATAAAAGGTCTCATCCATAAGAGAAAATTCAAATGGAAGTTACAACTGTAAGTACTAGACTCAACGGAAGTCAATATGCAATTACTTAAACATAAACTATAACTTCATACATGTGAAACTTGTCAGTTTGATATTATAGATATGTTAAAATACACAAAATTACACTGGAATTTTCAGGTGAAAGTGCTATAAATTTAGACCTGAACACTACTTCAATTGTAACTCTATAGACTGTTCAGATAAGATGTCAGACTGGGTTACTTGAAATATAGGTTTTCTCACTAGGTTTGTCTCACAAATTTAATAAGGGAAAGGAAGGGGGTCCTCATTAGTCATCAACCTTGACAGTGGCATATTTCATTCACTAAATGTCGTTAAATTGAACCTGAACGGTTTTTGTACCTGATGTACCATAATACAAACGCACATATAGTAACTGTCATAATCCGAATTGCTTTATGTTGTATAATATATGGTTTATTATAGAGATAGAACTTCAATCAACTGAAAAGTGAATAAAAGTTTAAAATGCCCGTGTTTCAGAAAGCTCATAAGGTCAAACTTCCAATTCCAATTCTGTGCCAAGAGCTGTTTACGTATAATACCAGGGCCAAGCGCGAAGGTAATTTACAACCATTGACGTTGCCAAAACTTAAAGTGGTAACACTGAATACCCGAAGTGATGGCTAAAATCAATTTTGGCAACAGAGGTGTATAACATAAGGATGGGTTTAAAGATAAAATAATGTAATACGGAGGCCAATGTTTGTTTGAAAAAGATATTGCGAAGTTTTCGTTAATTTTTTTTCCGAAGTACACTACATTATTATTTCCATTAATTTTTCATTTGAAAGAGTGGCTTTCAGTGCAAGTATTTTTAACAAAAAAAAAACCAAAAAAAACACAGAAGATGCTATGTGAACACTGTACAATCACAAATTTGTCCATTACTCTTATGTTTAAAATACAAAAGAAAACATTCTTTTCCACATAAAAACCTTAAAACTAACATTATTTTGGTAACATCCCAACCAATTTAAACTGTAAGAAATACCTAATACCACTAACGAGCATTTTTGGAACCTCGCAATCTCCTGATCTTGGCATAATATCCTTACGAATGTTGAATGTTCAGCCAATCATCAAAGGCTATTAAATTTACTTTAGAAACATTTTCTAAAGACTCGTCAAATTACACTATAAGGTACACCACGTTAATCCTGAGAATCATTAAACTGTCCTGTAAAAATCTGAAACTAATTAAAAAAATCTGCCATGATACTTCCAACTCACTAATAGTTTCAAATATCGAAGTCACTAGAGTATTATTTATTCTCTCTCAGAACAATTATTTCTCCATGTTTTTTATGAAACTTCACTAAACAATTTGCAGATTCTTGACACATATTTCTCTATAACTAGATATAATGACTTTACCATACCTCAGGTCCCATTATATTTGCTCTATACACAAGACACAACAATGAAAAAGGGATGGCAGTTATCTTCTCTCATCATTATCATCTCATTGTTACCATACACGATAAGAAACACTTATTAATTTCTCCAAACACACATTTTACTTCAATACACAACTAAGTAACAATATGCAGTTCGAAAATTTCGTATCAATGAGCTAAAATCTTAATGTCATTTTCAAGTTCATCATCAGTTCATTGTTAACAAGTAAACAATTTATGCACTAAATATTCATATACATCTAAACAGTATTAGCATATATCGACTTTTAATTTTTTTAAAAACTGAAATAAATTCAGAAACGAAATAGTTTTTGACAACCACAAAGTAGATGGGTTAAAATTCATATTTTTGATGGTTAAAAAGTTATAGGATTTTGAGGTTTCTTAAAATAAAACTTCAACAAGTCATTCCACACGCTAAATAGGTGACTATCGACAGTTCATGAAATGAGGGAATATTTTGTAATTTAAAGCAGAGTTTGTTGCAATTTTTAACTTTAAAAGCAGTTTAGGAAAATAACAGATTCTTTAAATAATGTTTTTGCAACCCTTCAAAATCTAATTTTCCAAAAATCTTATCTATGTGAGCATCTAAAACATATAAAGTATGTTCCTTCAAAACCAATCTGGCAAATTTAAATTTTCCAGGAGATACTTTGGTCAAATGAAAAATAGTTTGGTTTCTATAAGCGTATAATATGAAAATAATGATGCTGATTCTACATATTTGGAAGAATTATGGTCCCAACAAAAATAAGAGTTACTTTTATCTAGAATCTAAATTAACCATTTAACATATCTATTGGTGGAATCACATAACCAATCAAAATTTAGAAGGTGAGTAACTTCAAAATAATATAAATTTTAAATGGTTAAAACAAACAGATCGTCTTAATATCGTATTCAACGTTGAAAATTTTTGTAACATAATTTTTATAAGTTGATGTGTTTAGAAGCTGGCATTTATCCATCTACTACTTTTGTTTAACAGATCAATTATGAAAATTAAATATATATTTTCATAATGTGATTTAAGAATAACTATTTGGTTATTATTAGAAAGAATTAGTAATATCAACATAAAATATTAAACTTAAATTTTATTCTTGTTTATTGAATCTTTTTAAGTTTTGAATTATCTAAATTATCTAATATACAATAAAATATATTTCTTTAATTATAATCTGTCTATGTGTCGTCTAACTTTTCCTAATAATTTTTAATTGGAGTCCCTCAAAATTAGTAAAATATATTAATAAATATCTAGAATATTCCCTCTACTTTACAATAAAAGGTAAACTAATTGTGTGTATCAACTTTTCAAAGTAGTTTACATAAAAGATAATGCATATTATGTAATACCTTTTCTTGCATACTGACTACATCATAGTTGAAATAAAATCACACCATTATTACTCATATACAGCATAATTAACTTCCATTAAACTTATTGTCAAGTGGTACATAAAAGCAACTAGATTTAAGCAACATAGCCATAATTAGATATGTCTTAATTCAGATATTTTCTTTTTTATGAGCTCACTACTTCAATATTCAAACTAAAAAGTAAACACGTTACGCACATTTTTCCTTTATATACTTTGAAGCGTTTTGTTGAAAATGTTAATAAATTGTGTAGCAATTTGAAAAATATTTATTATTCATATTTTTTTTTTTTTTTTTTTCGATTAATAAGTAAAAAACGGGAAAATATTACATTTTACTCTTTTAATAAACATATATACCTCACTTAAGTATGTAAATAGAATTATGTTTCTTAATAACGAAACATTCACAAGAGGTAGTAATGTTCCTTTGGATATACTCTCAGAAGAGACTAAAATGAAGCGAATCTCAGAAAAGAGGCATTAGAAAAGTGTTTGAAGTTGAGTCATTACTGCATTAAATCTTCTTCATATAAGGAGAATGTGAAATGCGATTTCAAAGTCAGGATGACACTTCTAGTAGTGGAAGCAGCTTTTTTCTTTCTGTTTTAATGCGACCCAATCTTGGCTTTGATCCTAGCGAAACCTATTTTAGATAGAAATTAAAGTGGATTTTTTTTTTTATTTGCGTTAGTGCTTTAATGAGAATCTTGAAAGAAACCGAAATGTATCTAAAATTGTGGTGGTACTTGCAAAATGATGTTTTCTTTTATACAACATTTATTTTGAACGCAGTATAAATTAGCTTTTCGCAAAGAATTGAAGAGCATTTGTTGAAATACTAAGAGCAAAATGTAATGCGAAGTAGTTTGCAAGTGTACTTTGGTTTCATCTTTGAATAGTTTACAAATTGTGAGTTTCAAAGTACTTAATTTGGTAAATGTTGTTTTAACATACGTTTCTACTAGTCATAAATGCTTTAAGACAATTGTTTTAACGCACTTCTTTTATATAAGTCAAGAGTAGTAAACGGGATTAAGAGTCTTTATTTTTACTTTATAATTGTAATCATATGATTACTTTATTTAATGCAACATGAAACCATTGTTATCACACAAAGATTATAAAATATTGATTTTCTAATTTTTGCGTGTTATAATCTTTGTAACCTTCTCCTTCCTCTGGCAAGTTTTTAAGTGGATCCGATTACTGCATGTGCATAAATTTTTTATAAAGAATTTATCATAGCTGCAATCATTATCAATAGCTTCCTCAATGTTTCGAAAGCATGTTTCTCAGTTCATATTTTTTGGAACCTTACTAAAAATGCTAAAACACCAGAAAGTATAAACGAAATTACTTAAAATTATTTTGTGTCATTCTAAAGATCTATTTCACAAATATATGTATGTATTTTTGAGTAAAATATTATTTTTATTTTTATTTTACATATTTAAATATTAAAAAATATCTCTTTTTGTAATTTTTTTACCTATAGGTATAATTTTATTGTTTTTCTCCAAAACTATTTCACTTATTCAAAATCTGATGCCTAAAGTTTTTCTAATATATTACTAGGAAAAATGTTTTAAGCAAATCAGGAAAAAGTATTGAAACATGAAAACGAAGATAAAATCTGAAATTTTCTGCATTTTATTAAAATTTTAAAAGTTTAGAGCACCATGTGAACTTTTTTTTTTTTTAATAAAATTTAGTTATTACCTAGTAAGACTTCAAAATATGAAAAAATATATAATTTTAAAGGTTTAAATTAAATAAATAGTGTCAAGGGTACCAAGTCCCCTTAATAAATAAATCATCTGATTTTATTTTTAACAATTACAAAAATATAGTAGAAGAAAATCGCTTCATGAGGTGGTTATTTATTTTATTTTCTTAAGTTGAATAACAGAACTAATATCACATAAAGAAATTTCCCTGCAAGTATTTTAGAGCAACATTTAAAATAAAAAATTCATTAAAAATAAATAAGAATCTACACATATTCATTGAACAAGAGAAAGGAGTTAGAGATTAAACTAAGAAATAGGGGAAAAAAACTTTCAAAATATGTATTATGTATGAATTATTTAGAGATTTTATTTAACAAAAAAAAAAAAAAAAAAAAAAAAAAACAGCATTTCTAGACTCATTTCAAGATGATGTAAAAATTTTTCCATTATCCACTTTCTGTATCTGATGTAGTTTGAAGTTTAGAAATAATAAAAAAATAATGCATTTACTGTGGCTGACGTTACACGCAGAAGAGAATTAGCAATAAAAAAATCTAAATGTTCTCAAAAGCGATAATGTGAATTCCCTTCAAGAGCATCTATCGCATATTTTAAAATTTCTATTTCAGTAAATACATTCATCAAGGAGAAACATCTTTTATGCTTACACACAGATCGTTTTGGAAAACTGAATATCTGTTATTGAAAACTGAAAATCAATGAGAGGAGAACGCATTAAATTCCACAAAAAAAAATCATGCTTGCTTCCGATGATTCGAGGTTACAACCATAATTTAGAATATGATTTAGCAGTAATAATGAAGTTTGCTAATTATCTAGTGAATTCGAAAGGTATTCAGAAAACGTTCTTGAAAATGATAACATTCGGAACATATTATCAAACATTAAACTATGCTATTAATCATGTTTAATAATTTTAGACCAAACATTTTATAAGTTAAAAAATTGTAGTCGAAACAAGATTGAAATAAAAGGATACATGTGTATTTAAACTATACGATAACAGTACGAATTAAGTAAAGTTACACAATTTTCAGTTGTACAAAATGAAATGTAAATTATGCAATGCAAATATTGAACATACATATTTTTAAAATGCATTACTAATTATTTGTGAGTTTTCTATAAAAAAGTAAACACCAAAGGACCCATGACCTAAATTATGATCATCGCCTTCTCTAAAGTCATTTTTAAGTTAACTGAGCATGCAGGGAGTTACGTTGATTTCTCTTCAATAATAAAAATATAAAAAACATTTAAATTTCATAAAAAATCATATAAAAAAGTAGAAAACATAATATTGTAGTTCGATAACTCAATTGTACCTAATTTTATTTGTAATACATAGAGGCAATGATTAAATTATTATATTTATAAATTTTAAAGAACCAATTATAGATATAAATTTGTTAAACAGTCTCACTTTCTAAATAAGGGTATATAAGCATGTATTTTTACAAAGTTAAAACTATTAGCTAGAGTTTTTATTACTTAATTTAATAAATCTTTTATACTAATGAAATTTCAAACAAGAATAATAAAAATTCATAAAACTAAAAGTTACTTTAAATGGTTACATAACCTTAAACTTTTGTTTTTGCGATGTGAACTTATGTTTCTGTTTAGTCAAATTTTAATTTTATTTTAAGGTTAAAATTATATTTTAATATAATTAGAATTAAATGTTCGTTCATCACATATGAAAAAATAAATAATTGGAAAAAAGGCACTGCATTTTTTCATTTTAATAAGTTTTCAAATATTTGAATTGTAGGTTTAAATATACATATTGTTTTGATTATTTTTATAAATAGACTTTTAAACGAAAGCTTTAATAATAATAATAATATATTAGTATCTAGAAAGGTAAGAAACGCGCTTATTTTTAATTATATTAAAATTTAATACAAATTATTGATATAAATAATATTTTATTAAAGCTGTAACTAAATAATTCATTAACACTAGAATAAAACTGTAAAATTAAAAAATTGAATTTAAGATTGGAAGTCAAGATATTTTATTGCATATTTTACTTTGAAGAATATAAAAATATTTACTATATATTGCTGTGTATTATAAACTAAATATCAGTTAAATAGCAAAAATTAAATTTTTTAATTATAATATAAAAAGAAGTGCAAAATAATTGCTTGTTATTTTTAACAGAAACAATTTCATCTTTAAGATGATTAATATATGTTACATTTGCACTTAATCTACTGTCACGTAACAATTGATTTTAACTATTAAAAAGTAGTTGCAGATAATCAATTAATATTTTCTAGAAACTAAACGATAATATTAGAATATGAATATATTCAAAATTCAGTAGAAATCAATACAAAAAATGGAATTAGGATACTCTCAAATGTAATGCTTGTGTCATATTAATAAGTCAATAACTTACACATGTCATTAGTAATGCATTAAATTCATGTGTGTATTTTTCCTTATTTAGTGTTGTAAGGAGATTAAAATATTATTTTTTTTTCTTTGCTTCTCTTGCTGTTTTAAGTGAAAATATTGGTTTTGCTGTATGTCTTTCCTTTTTATATGCATATTGCGAACAATTTCGAAAACAGTAATAAATGATGTATTTATAAAATCCACCATAAGATTGTATTACATTAATAAAATTTTAATTATGTCTGAAAATTTCTTTTATATATACATATAAAACTATGATTAATTGTTTTTTTATTTTGTTGAAAGCATTTAAAAATAATGTCCATCATTTTCATTGAAATACAAAAATGAGCAATGCTTTGATTTTTTTCTGTATTGTTCAAAATTATTTTAACTTTCGTATTCCATTGTTTATGAAAATTAATGGCTGTTTTATGTAAATAACTAATGGCTTATAATAGTAATTTGGATATATATATTATATAAAATTAATTGTTATCATACATCGTTTTAAACTAAAATCAAAGAGTTTAAATAATTTTGTTATTTTATTCGCAATGCATGTCGATAACCCAATATTGAATTTTTAACACAAACTTAAAAAATATTTACGTTTGATTATTTACAAAAAACACACATCAAGATACTAATGTTCTAAATATTATGTTCATTAGGGAATATATTTTAAGGTTTGTATCAATATGCAATATGTATTATATTTAACAAAGAAATTGAGAAGTAGTATAAACGTGCACACCTCTATAAAACCACTACACATCGAAATGATGCAAGTAATGTAATTATACATGTTTAAAATTTTATTCGTTATTCCTCATTACCAAAAAGCATCCCGAGAAGTCTATTTCAAAAAAAAAAAAAAAAAAAAATGATATTTCAGGATAATATAAATTATCTTATAATTCTAACATCATGAAACTTTTTAGACTTGTGTATATGTATCATAATATTTTTTGAAATGACTTCTGTTTAGTATGTAAAATGAAAGTCGCAAATTTCCATTAAGTTATATCTTCTAGTTGTACAAAAGACGTTTGTAAAATACATAAAAAGATTACATGAAAGCGTTTAATAAGTTATAAAAAATATGTGATCCGTATTTTTTAATTGTAGTTTAAATATGGTTTCCTAGAAATGGAAGGACATAAAAAAAAAATTCATTTTTAGCGTAGATTTAATTAAGTAGAAAAAAAATTTAGTAAGCAAAAAATTAAACTAAAACGCATATGTAGATTGTAGAAGATTAAAATAGTTTTGGAAGATTTTAGAATTAAATTTTCGGAATATAAAATTTCTTAAAAAGTCATTCTTTGCGTAGAATAATAATTCGCCAGAAGTAATAAATCGAAAACAACAATTTACTCAAAAATTGAGAGAATGGATTAAAATAATCAATTCTCTTGAGTTATTACAAAAGAAAAGTGAGGCATATATCTATACGTTTTGGTTCATTTTTAGTGTTGGGCAGGTGCAGCTGATAGGAAATGAGTTTGGCGGAATGAGGCAGAGCGAAAAGCAATCAAGCAAAGGGAAGTTTCAGGTATAGATGAAACATTCCCATTAAAAATCGATGCAGAAATATTCGGAAGGCATTAAATTTCACTTTGCCGCTTCGTTTCAGGATGCAAATCTTCATAATATTCCATTTTTGGAAAATCGGTTTTTCTATTTATCAGGAAAGTTTATGAATGAAAATGTCTTTCAAGCCCAGTTAGGTAAAAAAATCATTTTGGTGGTAATGATTCTGAAGCAACGCAAACGAGTTATATTCAAGAAACAGGTCATTGAATTTTTCATTAGATACACTCGTAGTATTTTTCTCCTCATTATCTTGGTCATTTAATTTCACCTTTTCTAAACAAAAAAATTATTGTTATGATAATAATTATACTTAATGTAAATATTTCGTAAATCCTCATTCAATTGTTATTTTACAAATAACTTTAGTTGTAGCTTTGTAGTAAATTTAAAAAAAAAAGTATATATATTTATTAAGAAATATATAAGCATAAACGATATTTTTCTCAATTTTTACAGAATTTCGGAGAATATAATCAACACATAAATGGTTTGGTTCAAATTAATAATTAATCCATGTCCAACCTACTTCTGTTCCCATCTGTTAAATTTTCGGTATGGTGCTGCTGTGAATGAAGCTCTAGTTTCAAACAGTAGAAAGCTTTAGTTTTTATGATATTTGAGTTGGTATGAACGGAGCTCTTGTATGACCATATTTATTATTTACTGTTTTAAGAATTTAAGATTTTTTAGAAAATAAAAAATAAAAAAATATTTTTGTAATCCTGTACAGCACCTTTGTTATTTCTCAGAGAAGAAAATTCGTAAGTACCAATGTCTAGAAGCGATATCATGCCATCTTGAATTTGTTATATGAGGAATAATAAAACAATGGAAGAGTAACAAATGGAGCGATTGATAGAATTTATAAGTTAGATTCTTACTTTTTAGAATAACTGCAAACAACAGATTGTCGCTTTTCAAAAAGTCGTAGATGGTTTATGAAGTAAAATTGGATTTTAAAAGCAAACTCAATGCACATGTGCTGACCGATGTTATAAATGAATTCACATATAAAAAGAAGTTTGGGGTTTTAGATTGCCAAGGGAATTTCAGTCATCATTAGAAACCAGCTGACTTCTTTAAGGAATTGTAATTTAGTTAGAGTTAAAGAATTCCCCGTTGGAGTTGAAAATGTTATTGCCGATCTGCATGTCTTTGTAATCTGTACAACAGAAAACCAATTCATTGAAGGACAATACATACTTGACGAACCAAGACACAGCTGACAAACTTTTCCTCATGCCACTGGTGCTGAAAGTCAGCAACAAATATTGAAAAGGGTTCTTCAAGTGAGTCTCTGTAATACTAACTTCTCACTGAAAATTTCAACGTGGATGTGAAAAATGGAGACAAGTATGAATCTTGTACTCTAAACGTTTATTTACAAGTTGTCAGTTTTAAAAGTGACAGAAAAAAAGTTGATTAGAAGGTCACTGTCACGCGTTGATAGGAGTTTCAACTTGGCGTTCACATGATACCAGCATCTTCAACAATCCAGATAGCAAGTGGTATGCCGCCTGTAGGTGGCACGGAGGAGCGCAGGTATTGGATTGCTGGAGTTGACGCACCTGTAAATGGAAAATGTTTTATATAATGGAGTCGAGAATATGAGGCAACCATGTGATAAATTGGCTTCTCCAGAGACTGAAATAAGGCTTTTACACGGGGCTGTCTCTGACATTTCATGACTAGCAATTGCAACTGATACGCCACTGGTAAAGTGTAAATCAGCAGTAAAGGAATAATTTGTGTCATGTTCTGCACCTCATTTGAAGTTTCAAAGTCACCAATATCTTTATCGTTCCATGCCTCTGTTGTGCTGCCATCTCTTAAGATTATGTGAAACCACGATATTGGTTCCAGCTAGCAGAACTTGTTATTGTGTTCCCAATATTCTAAGTACTGCTGAAAACATAATTTTTCATTAAGTCTTCAAGATGTAGCGCCATCTTCGATATGTGTAACACCTCTGCATCGGCTATTGAGAGGACCCGCTGATGAAAACCTTTCCAGCCAAGTTTTTGAATTCATTTGAAACTGTATAAAGTTATCAACAATTATGCGATTTCAGACTTGGGGTTAATATTACCATAAAGCATTAGCATTAAAGGATACTGAAATACTGTATCCTGTTGTTTATTTTGTGACATATGAACTGATTTTAATGAACCAAAGGCACCCTGGTTGGTTTACAAAATTTTGTTACTGTATCATTTCAAAAGACCAGTCTAAAAAAAATACGGTCGTGTATTTTACCGGCGACAATTTTTCAATTTTTTTTTTTTTTTTTTTTTTTTTTTTTTTAAAGCAATAATCTGGCTTTTACGATCCACGCATACTGCCCTTGCTCCTCAACCATTATTACCAACATTTTTCTCATATAAAGATTTAAAATGACATGCATCCACTTTTAAACCCAAGTCATTATTTTAAAAAGACATTGCTAAATTTCAAGACGGAACCCGAGATGATTTTGTTAATTCACAATAGTGCTACAAAGGAAATATTTAAGTCAGAGTTTAACCGATTTTAGGCTTTTCTTGCTACTCTCAAGCTAATAACTGTGCTGATATATTCGTATACGGGGCTTCGATACAGAACAGTGTGTCCCTTGGATTGCCGCCAATAATAGATAGTTTTCTGGTCCCGTGACCAATGAATATCCTTATTCTCACTGGATTTTACTCATGATGAAGGAGAAGATATTTTTTTCTTATTTATTCTGGAACTACATGCATTGTGTAAAATCGCTGTTTGCGGCTCCGTTTTTCCGACGCTTTAGATGAGATGAAACCGCTGTGACTATTATTGTTTACTTTTCTTTGGAGATTAATTTCATTAATTGGTGAATCAATTAAATAATCATCAATTAGTCGAAGATTAATAAATTGTAATTGGAGCTAATAAATTAAATAAGTTTTATTTCATTATATTAATGAACTTTGACAAAATTGGACGTTAAATATGATCAACTCATAGATTATATGAGACCGAAAATTTTATTAAATTATGTTATTGAAAGAGACAGAATTTCTTACTATATTACATGCATATAGTGCTGCTGCTGACTCAATCTTACTACCGTTGCTACCGTTGAGAGCCAGTTTCATAAAACATCATACGAAACCTCTCAGAAGGTTGGGTCAGTGGTCAAACTGGGACTGTGGACAGTATCACTCACATTTAAAATTAAATAGTTTTACATTTTAATTGTGCTTATGACTAAGAACGTGAAAATTTTTAATTATTATTTTAAAATGATCAACACAAGCGGTTTTGACTTAATTAATTTTCCTTTTTACAAACAGAATATGAACATTTTAATTGGTCTTTTATTCAATTTTTAAAAAAATTTGAAAATATGTTTTTTTTTTTTTTTTTTTTTTTTCAAAGTGACTTTCAGTTAGGGTAGAACTCCGAAATTTAAAACGTTAATAGTTTTGACTTTCTAACTTTGCTTTTCTCCAACGGAATGTTAAAATTTTAATTAGTTTTGAATTAATATCATTTATTGTTGTCTATTAATTCTTTTAAGATTTTTACAAAGTGACTTCCAAAAAACATAGAACCTAAAGTTACAAACATAAGTACAGTTCTGGCCTTATAGTTACGATTTTCACAAACAGAACGTTAAAATATTTATTAGTTTCTTTTAATTACTCTTTTTAAAAAACACTTCGAATAGGAGCAGATTTTTTCAACTTCCGATTTTCTTTTAATCAACAAAATTTAAAAAATTTAATTTGTTTTAATTAATAATAATAATAATAATAATAATAATAATAATAATAATAATAATAATAATAATAATAATAATAATAATAATAATAATAATAATAATAATAATAATAATAATAATAATAATAATAATAATAATAATAATAATAATAATAATAATAATAATAATAATAATAATAATAATAATAATAATAATAATAATAATAATAATAATAATAATAATAATAATAATAATAATAATAATAATAATAATAATAATAATAATAATAATAATAATAATAATAATAATAATAATAATAATAATAATAATAATAATAATAATAATAATAATAATAATAATAATAATAATAATAATAATAATAATAATAATAATAATAATAATAATAATAATAATAATAATAATAATAATAATAATAATAATAATAATAATAATAATAATAATAATAATAATAATAATAATAATAATAATAATAATAATAATAATAATAATAATATTATTGTTATTATTATTAATAATAAAAATAATATTATTATTATTGTTGTTGTTAGTAGTAGTAGAAGTATTATTATTATTATTATTATTATTAATATTAATATTAATATTAATATTGTTATTAATATTGTTATTGTTAATGTTAATGTTAGTGTTAATATTAATATTGTTAATATTATTGTTGTTGTTGTTGTTTTTGTTATTATTTTGCAAAGTGATTTCCAATAAATATAGAAATGTGAACTTTTAAGCATAAGTACTTTTGACCTTCGGAATTTGCTTTTCACAAACAGAATATCAAAAAAAAAATTCGGTGAGGATATTAGGGCTATTCTCAAAAGTCATTGCGAGGGAAGGAGTGATATTGTTTTTTTTAATTTATCAGAAAAGCTTTTTAAAACAATTATTGTTTATTGGAAAAGAGAGAAGGTGGACGTTATGGGTTTAACAAAATTATTAGGATGTGAGTAGATAGTGAGGGATGATTAACGTGCGATTTTTTTTCTTTTTCTTTTTTTTTTCTCAACAGATGAGTTCTAATTATGAAGGCTTATGTACCTTTTAGCGAAGGAATAGAACCAATACTGGCGCAGCAATGAACCTTTCAGCAAGCGAGCTGGATTTATGTGCCAGGAATCCTTTAGTTAGCGAAGCGAAATAAGTTCATGGAGCGTGTCCGCAATGCTAGAATATGCAGATAGTTTGAAATAAAACTTTTGTACGGTTTACTGCTTGAAATCAATGAATTTTGTACTCAAGAAAATAATTATCTTTATAAAAGTATGATAACTTGTAATTTATTAGTTATTTTGTATTATAACTTATTTATTTAACTAATTACGCATTTACGGGGTTTCGTGCAGTAATATTCTTTAAAATGAAACTGTAAACTGTCCTTAAATAAAAGAAAAATAATGATAATAATAATGTTATATTGGAAATATAGGGTGTTTACAAATGGTTGCTTGTGCGATTGTTGTTTTAACTGTATTAACTATAGAAAATACGTGTAAAATACAAAAATGCTCAAAAGAATATAAAGAATCATAAAAAGAGTATTTTTAGTGGTATTTATTTTAAGAGTTGCATAAATATAATTTTACTCAGCTCTGTATTGAAAAAGCTAAAGAAAAAGTTAACTCAAACTTCAATGAAATAAACTAAGCTAAATTATTATAATAAGTGATTTACACCAATGAAAAATAGATTTGGTTATAATAGAACATAATTTTCCTTTTTACAACGGTATATATAAGATTTTATATGCATTCAATTTCGGTTAATTTTAAAATTAAATTAAATGTTTTGTTGTTGTTCCAAGAATGTGATTAAATATAAAAGGATACAAGAATCTTTTTAAAAATTTATTTCTTCACTTACTGGATCTGAATAAAAATAAAAGTTCTGTAACCTTTCAAATAAATTACTTATGAGTGTTGCTCTATCTTGTAACGATTCTAAAAGTTAAGAAACCAAACATGTATCAATCTCTTTAGAACAACCTATACATTTAATAAGTATCGCATACGTAAATTCTACGAAAAATAAAGATTGATCTACTTAATTTCGAATATATTTTATAACACCCTAATTTATTTGTAGTAACAATTTACTTATTTGCACAATTACTTCCACACATTTAAACATAATTACTTTATAAATGTTTGCTTTTCATCAACAGAATATTAATTCATTTTGCTTAGTGTACTTGTCTGTAAATGATTGTAAAAAATGTATCTACTAATCTTATTTAGTATAACAGGAGATATCATAAACTAAAATTATTTTTTAATCCAGAATGGTGAGTCAAATTATATTTTTGTTGTTACTGTTTTATTTATTTGTTTGTTTGTTTATTTGTTTATTTATTTATTTTAATTTACTTTATCGTGCTTCCTCTACTAAACTTGTCCGTGTATTGCAACAAAATCTTAGTTAATTGTTCAATTCAAAGAAATATTTCTTGAATTATTTACATTCAAATAACATCATCAATGCTCCAAAATCAAATGCTATTCTCATTACAAAATTAGAAGAATCAAATCACTGCTTCATAAAACATTAAATATATTCCAATTCGAAGAATCTTCATTACACATTATCTCTTCACGAATATCACGCATTATTTAATTATATGAATACCCTTGGAAGATTTTAGGACTGTGTTTCAACCAAAAGAATTTATATTAAATTATTCACATCCAAAGCAAACTAAAAAATACAACAAAGCACATTTAAGTTGACTGAGGTAACAGTTGTGGATGTTTTATTTTTATTTATTTTTGTTGTGATTGAGAATGTTGTTTCAGTGGGTAATTTGGTAAAAATATTTTCGAGAGATACATTTTATCTGCAAATAATCTTCACAAGCTAAACATAATCAAATCATAGTGCTTTCAATAGCTTTGTGTCAATTATTAAAAAACAAGAAGTAAAAACTCATTTCATATAATTACGATATCTAATACAAAAATATATGATATTTCCCTTATTATAACAAGCATGTTGTTTTAATGGTGTAAATGTTATATTCATTTTTTTAATTATATTAGCATACTCTTGAACACTAAAACTCTTTTTTAGTATTTTAAACGTACAAAAATTAGACTTAAAATTTCTCATACGCTAGAGCATGTGTATAAGGATTATACAATTTTCTATAAGTTATAATTTTTCTTCAAATAACTGCACATACGCTAGTAAACATTTATTAAGAATACACGCATATATAAGCTATTCAAAGTATTGTTCATGATAATACCTGATCAAATATTTAACCATTTTGACAATTTACATGATTCCTTGAATTTTTCCTATAAAAAATACGCTATCGGTTTATCATTCAAACAATGTTTTCAATCTTACAGTAAAAAAAAAAAAAAAAAAAAAAAAAAAAAAAAAAAAAAAAAAACATACTTAAAAGCTTTATCTTAATAACTCCTTAGGATGCTTCACGCCACAATAGTCATTGAATTATTTTTCTAATATATATAATTTCCTCTCTGATGCATATTCTCTATGGTTAAGTCGTATAATCACATCTTAATGGGAGTAAGATCTCTCTGTCTATTATTTCTTACACTCCAAACGAGGATAAACACTTATTTTATTGAATAAAGTACTGCACTTGGAAGGAAAAAGTAATCACATATTTTAAACGGGCTCAAAAGGAGGTAAAAGATTTTATCTTATCTCCCATTCTCTTTTTCTGTTTCTCCCCAGTTTCTCAAAGAAATAATCTCTCCTCTTTTAAATAGCTTCATGATAGGGGACTTTCTCCCGAAAATTCATTTAAATTGAACTCAGTTCCGCATTACGCAAACGTTGACTTTCCACCTTTCACTATAAGAACTCTGCAAATGTAAAAGACGCAAAAACTGATTTTTTTATTTTTTTTTAAATAAATGGAATCTGTTGTTCTTTTCTTTTCAGTTCATTATAATAGCTCAGAATAGAAAATGATATTTTTCATTAAAATTAAATAAAATATTTCTGTATTTTCGACGTAAAAACGATAAAGTTTGCTGCAAAGAGTTTAAATAATACAACAGTTTAGTGCAGTAAAAGATCACGAACTCTTAACATTTTATGTATTTTTAATCAGAATAAATAAAAGATGTTTGGATGTGATTGCATAAACTCTCATTCATTTTTAATAAATAAATTTTGAAAAGTAGTTTACCACATATTTTGCTGATAGAGATGGTGTTTGCATCTAATTTTAAATATTAAAAACAAGAACAAGCTGGCAACAGAAACGGCTCTATTTCAATGAATATATTAAAATTGGCAATGCATATAAAGAATTATATTAAAAACTTAGCTATTATGGGTTATATTATTAAATATTAACTGTCGAAGAACGCACTGACAACTCGTTCATGAGTTTATGGGGGTCCTTCAAATTAAAAAAAAAATTGAAAACAATTTTGAGTTTTATATTGTTTATTAAAATTTAAATTCTTCTCTTCAAAATGATACCTTATTTGTTACAATACTTTATTTAGAAATATTTTAATAGTTTTTTTAAGTGAAAACAAGCCTCCTTTACCCATTTACTGACGTAACTTTAAATCACAAATCACGCTATCTCAAATATATATATATATATATATATATATATATATATATATATATATATATATATATAGGTACATTATTCTCCAAGACTACTAAAGTTAAAATTCTCACTTTGTAAGGTCAACATTTAAGGTACATCTAAGTATTTTAACAGAAGGAATAAGAAAAATATTGCATATTCTTTCTTATAGAAATATAAGTTGAAAATCTTTGAACACTTTTTAAAAAAGCCATACTTATTTTAATTTTTGAAAAAAGATTAAACCTCGAGTTAGAGTATTGTTAATTATTTAAACAATAAGTGGTTAAAATTGCATGCATATTGGACTGTCGGTTTTAGAGAAAAGTGTACCTGAACTTGTAGAATTTAACTTGGGCTTCTATGGGGTTGCCGAACCCCCGTATGCGAACTAAAGTTTGGACTGCACTTATAGCATTGCCCTGAAAGTATTTACCCCCAACTTATCTTTCGATTGTCTGAAAACAAAGTTTTTTTTTTCTTCTTTTTTTTTTCTAAGTCAATGAAAAGGAAAGGTACTAATCATGAAAGGAAAGTTTACTAAATACCATTTTCCCAATACAAAATCTTTATTGCCATTTTAAATGGGAAGGTAGAGCTTGCTAATATTTGGCAAAACTAAATATTACTCTTTTGGATTTATTATTTTATGGGATGTAATATTTACTATGTGCACTGCTGACTATATTTTGAACAACTTTTTTCTGCATCTTTAGATTTAATTTGCGTTCGAATTTAAAAATGTATTGTAGCTATGTTCTTATTTTTTAACACTATAAAACTATATAAATATAAGTATCTTCTTATATTGATTAGTAAGCATAATGTTCACTAAAAACAACTGAAGTAGTAAGCATAAATAATACATTAAAAATGAAAATGCGTTTCCAAACTTTAGTTGTCATTCTCAGATAATGCATTAAAACTGATTACTAAATGTAAACTTTTATAATATTCAATATATCCCACAGATAACCTGTCAGTTCTTAACCCTGAGAACAGCAATATAATCCACTTAATAACTTAAATAGAAATTCTTCAAACCGATCTAAAAATCTGAATGAAACATTCTACATCATTAACAGCTAGGCATTAAGAGAAAATCCTGATAACCATCTAGCAGTGCCTCATGTGATCACTAGTTGGCTCTTAAAGACTTTTTTTTTATATAATTAATTTTTATGTCCCTGCTTGTATAGATACAGCATTAAATATTCTGTATATTTAATCCTATGTAAGTAATAATTTTTCTTTTTTTGAAATTATTATATTCTCTATATTTTTGCAGGTATAAAAACTGAGATCTATAGCTATTCTTCTGTAATCTATGATAATCAGAATACGTCTTCGTCATAATTTGATTCGAATAGTAATGATTCAAAGGATTAGAAAAGTAACAAAAGTAGAGCTTTTTATAGAGATGATATTTTACTGTCAATGAAACCAAATTTTGATGCAAAGACAGGATGAAAGCGAATTTATGTATTTTATCCATTGCAGTTGAATTCAGGAATTAGTATTTTGCAACTAACTTAAACCAACTAAAGGTTCGTTACTTTTCCCTAACATTTCGGCTCAAACAATATATATACCAATGCTTTTAAGACACTAGATTAATACTAAATGTTATTCTTTAAATATAATTTCATAAAAAAAAAAAAAATTAAAAAAAAAAAAAAAAAATTATGTACTATATCATAAAAAGTGCCAACGATATTTCAAACACCGCCAATATAATCTGTTTATATACATTTATATTGCATATTTACCTAAATATTCGCATTGTCAAGTAACTTTGCTCGTAATGTTTTATTTGTTTAAAAGGACCCACTTTCAATTTTCCAAACTAAACAGCCTACAACAGGATTTTCGGGCAATTTTACTACCAAGAAATAGCCTACTATCAGTCATAGTTCATATTTGGCACAAAACGCTTTGAAAAAAAAAATTGATTACCAAAACTCATACCTTCCAATCAATGTCTTACCATAGTCGTTCGAGTCAGTTATCTTAAACTTAAAACATATTTTTTAAAAGTGTGTATTTATTAAAAATGAATTCATACTTTACTTAAATAGTATTAAAAATATATTTATTAAAAATGCGTAAAATGTCCAGGTAGGCAATGTAACCGCAAATTATGTCTCTATTTTTCTCACTTCTAATCACGTTATTTCTTATACATTATATTTAAAAGAATCTCTAGTATTCTTATAATAAAAATTAAATTCAAATACAGTATCTGAAAGACTGTCAATAAAATGGATTTTATAATAATATAAGGACGAGCTAAATTGAAATAGATGACTACTGTGTAACTGTGATTTAAGAAATTATTAAAAACAATCTTCCCCTCAAGACTTAAAACAACAACAAAAAAACAATAAAAAAAAAAAAAGAGTTCTATAGAATCGGAGTAATTTGATCTACAACATCATTAGAGTGATTTACAGCCAATTTTCAAGAAGGGAGATGAAACTCGATGCAAAAGTCACACATCTTTATAATAGCCTTCCATTTTACTCCAAAATAAAACAAACAAAATCAAGCGCCCTCAATCTCTCAAAAGGAACACAATATAATGTCAAATTAGTTCCCTTATCCCAGCTCTTTGTCTCAAACCGATCTCTGGCTCCTCACCAAAAACAACTTCAATGAGATAAAATAAATAGAGACCGAACAAAACTTCCCAAAGATTCTGAAGACATTTATTAAGATTACGCTTCTACAAATGGTCCGCTTTTTCTTAAATAGCCGGGCTATCGCTGTCGCCGGAATGGCCTTTGGTCCCATACAGGCTACTATCGAGATCTATCTGCAAATTTAATAAGGGCACGGTTCTATTCATTTCGCTTTCTGCCAGGGTTTTGTAGCCCGGGTGTTGTTAAAGTACGACGTAACGTCGTTTTCTTGTGATCGAATTAGTGCTTGCCGACGTAAAATATCATCCCTGGATTGGTCAATAGAGAGATTTAGAAGTATTACAAAAAGAGTTGTTTGCCTCTTAATATCACCACTTGGAAAGATTGCACACAAAACACACAATGCAAGTGGAACAATTAAGATAATGAATTGCGCCTTTGGAAGGGTTTCATGTTCTTCTTTTATGTTTTATTTTTAATCTTTGATAAGGAAGGAGGGTAAAGTGTAGAAAATTCTGTTTGTTAACACTCAATGACTCGCTTGTAACTTTGGGAAATCTTTGGCTTTACATTGATAAGGATCTAATTCTGTAAATGCTTTTCAGTAGCAGTAACTATTTGAACTAACCACACACAAAAAATAATAATTTCCTTAATTATTGCTTGGTGCAGGTGTTTTGAAAATTTTCCATTAAACAAATGCATGACAAATTATGTATAATCTTTAATAATTGATTTCAACAAAATATAATTAATTATTGATAAAAAGCAAAACCTATTTAATAACATATTTTTTAGTTAAATAAATGCATATAACGTTATGTTATGAAATAAGAATAAAAAAGGCAAAACGTGAGAAATAAAGCGTGAGAATCATTGCATTTTTAAACTCTATATTTATTGTAGCAATCAATACATATTTGTAATGATACTATTAAATAACAACTGAATTTATAAAATAAAAAAGCTATTAACTTTCTATTACAATCTAAGAACGTGATAACTCTTCATTTAAAGTTTTAACATCTATCTTCACTTAATATAACCCAGTTGATGATCCATAATACCAGACATACGCTGATATATAATATTTTTTACTTCAATAAACGACCTTTCCAGAGTTTATTTTTTCATAACAAAAACTTTCCACACCCATCTCCACTTTAAATAAAAAATATTGAGTATTTCATTACAATGTAGGAGTTTAGATATAAAAACAATCCAGTAAATTATTTAATTGGATGAGTTTTGCCACTAAAAGTCAGTATATTGTTGCATCAACACATTTCATTTCACAAGTACAAATTGAAAAGTCCATAATTTTTCAAAACAAAATAGGGAGTGCTTTGAAATGTTGTTATCAAAGTACAATATAATTTTAGAAGCTTCATTTAATAAACTTGTAACATAATTATTAAAAACAGAGAACAGGATTTAAAATATTGCTGAATCTATAAGGATTACAAAAACCAGCTTGCTATAAGAGAACACATTAAATAATAGCTTCCTTTTTTAATATCATAAATAATCTAAATTTTTTGGTCCTTAAAAATTAAAAAAATTATGTCCAACTAAGAAGCTAATTTAGAAAACCGGCTATTCCAAATGATTTTGACAGGAAAAACAATTCCTGATAAATTGTAAACTTTTTAGGCTTAATAATGTAATATTTTTTTTATTCAAATCAGTTTTGTTACAAGAAAAAAAAATTAAAGGAGATTAAATAAAAACTATATCAAGTAAATTTAGATTTCTTTTGTACCCACGGAAACTTTACTAAGTTGAAATTTATCTAATTTAAAATTTGGAGATACAATATTAACTCCTTACTTACTATTTCTGGAATAAGGCCTATCTTATATTACAAAGCATTGAAGTAATTAGAAGAATGAATTGAGGCTTTGTTGAGAGATAACATTTATGTGTTCAAAGATTCCTTAATTATTTTCCTTTAAGCAGTAAGGAAAGAAAAAATTTAAAAGTGAAATTTCGAATACCTATGATTGGAAATACAATAAAGTTACATTAATTTATACCAGAAAATCCAAAGACTTTATAATTAAGTCGCATATTTGTGCAGTAAATAAGACGTTATCGATATTTACTTTGATACCAATTAAAAGGGTTCAGAAAGTGTTTCTTATGTCAGAAATCATTAAGAAATATATGTCAGTGAATCAATGTTTACACATTTATAAAAATATATATATATAGCATTAAATAAAGCTACATGTAGAGATAAAACGCAATATTATTTTTACGATATTAAATAATGAATAGAGTTAATTAAATATGTAAATGAGTCGGTTAATTAGTTAATTTATTTGTATTTGAGAACCACGTTTGTAATTTGTTACAAAAATTTGAAAAGTATGTGAATCAAATTCAATCAATATTATTTAAAATATATAAGAATATTTTTTAGTTAAATCAATTAATTTTGTTAATATTTGTCAAACATCACAATGAAACAATTATTTATATTATGTAAAATTATATAACGTGAAATCAAACTCTTTTATACAATAGTTGTGGTAATTAAATGTTTCCAATTGCTGTTATTTGACAAAACAAAAATTTACAATATTAGTTTTGCTTTTAATGTTTATCGCAAAAATATTTCAAAGTTCCTTGATAGAAAATTCTTCACTAGTTTGTATGTTTTATTTACATTTCCTTCTGTAATTCATTCTCAAAAAGGCTGATAGTATAAATATTCTATAGCCTTATACTAAGCATTTTTGTACAGCACATTGAATATTTTATTTCCATTCCATCAGAAGTTATGACATTTGATTCCTTCTTTTGAAAGCAAGTAAATAGAATTTATTTTGATTTGACATACAGAGCTTCGATTACTATATTATCAAAAGAATAATTTCATTCCTCATGTCTGTGATTTATTAAATATTTATTTGCTTTCCCATTGATAATCCAACCTCCAAAGAAAACTACTTTTATTTTTTGTGAAATACTGCTTACAATATTCATATATACATATTACATATGAAATTTCATATTCAGCTTTCAAAATAAATAGAAACACGTAGTGATAGGTCAAATAATATTTTCAATGTAAAATATTTCTCGACTTTGTAACCAACTATACCATTGCCTGAATTCATATCATACAAAACATTACTAGTATAGATATTTTAAAAGTTGTTGAGGTTTTTAAATTTCTGTATACAAATTATAAGTATCGTATTTTAAATAAATTTGACTTTTTTAATAAAATAAGTAATGCAGATAATTAATTATTAGTTCTTCGATTTTGGATACTTAAAAATAATTAAAATTTTAGTATTTTTATAGTAATTTTACTTAAATACTTTAATGTATATTCTTTTTAACCTTAAAAATAAATATCATTCATACTAATTTTTATTATTGCAAAGAGGATTCATTTGTACATCTGCCTGCAATAAATTTGCTACGCAAAGTTATATATTCATTTATCATAGCAATAGATATAAGAATACACTTTTGCGAGTTCATAATTCATGAACTTGATACCAACGAGTCTTTAATGTCTATGACTGTATTCAGTGACAAAACGGTATTTCGCATAAACTATAAAGTGAACTATACAACGTGCGCATCTGGAGGACATCTAATCCACATGCATCCAATGAAGTGAAAAGCGATTTACCGAAGATGAAAAAAAAAATTCAGCCCCATTCTCTTTGCATGAGGAGACAGTTAAAGGGATAATTTTCTTGAATATGCTAGATATTTGTTTATTACCATAATTTAAATAATGTGGTGATTTTATTCTACAGAAGGGTGGTACACCACTTCAGTGCTAGCTGTACATGGGTTTTTAAATAACTAATTGTCCACCCGTGAATTGGTAATCGAACACCCTAGGACTTTGCACTTTATCAATGGCTTCCTTATATCCCTGACATCAATCCTTTCGATTTTTTTCTGGGGCCACATTAAACATTAGATATTTGTTCCATCGATATCAACCGACCTTTTCAAAGCGTCGCGCCAAACGCGCTGAAAAGAGTGAGGGATGAGTTATCGTACCCCATCGATATCGTTCGTGTTTCCGGAGGATCTCATATTGAATACTTATAAATGAGTTGAATTGAAATTTTGAACTGATTTTTTTGATTTCCGATTATGTAAGTTTTTTTTTTTTTTTTTTTTTTTTTTTTTTTTTTTCTTTTTTTTTTAATAACCCAGCAAATTTGAGATATTCATTTCAGTACAACCTATACTATTATTATTATTATGCTATTTATGTTTCATCAGCTGTTCTTCATTCTGATGACAAATATATCGCCCACTAAAATCTGTAAAAAGTTTAATTTTTGTGTTAATACCCCTATTTTCTATATTCTAAAAAATTTTCATTCTAAACGAATTTTTAAACAAATCTTTAGCAGTTTTACCTTAAATGATAACTCGATATATAACCAGGACTGAATCTTAAATTTAAATGACATGCACTTGTTCCCAAATAAAATTGAGGGTACTTATTTTTAAATAGATTCTGACTAATGTTTTATTAGTAAAATTGTGTAACATAGATGCTAAGATATCTCTCTCTATAAATTCGTTTTTTAAGAGAACACGTTTCTCAGTGTTCTGTTATTCATTTATATTTCGAACAAAATGTGTTGGACAAAATGCGTTGATGGTGTTATTTCCTTATTACAGCGAAAATCTTAGAACTCCTTGAGTGGTTTAAACATTTTAAGACAACGTTTATATATTATTAAAATTATAATATATCTCTAAATGTGGCAACAGCAAAAACTGCATTTCACTGTTTAATGTCAACACTTTGTCCGTATTTCGAGCGAAATTACACAAAGTTATACTAATTGGGTCGCTATCTGCATCAGGATGTCAGCTTTGTCAATACATCGGGATCCTAACAAGCAGGTGTGTTCCAACACGACTCCATTCATACACATGCCATAGCTTTCAGCGGATTCATCCGCAGGCCTCTAGGATGGCAAAGCTCCAAGACAATGATGCTCAAGATCAAGATTTGTAGTTAGATCGCGCTTCCGAAGAACCCACATTTTAAATGCCTTAATGTGGATTTTTTGAAATGCGATCTAACTACAAATCTTGATCTTGAGCATCATTATCTTAGATATAGATTAGTAAGGAAGTCCTCTTAGAGGCCCGCTAAAAGCTTTGATGGATGTACTCTTTCTAATAAATTGCTATTAGAAGTACGATATCCAAGAGTTACTATTCAAAATTCATCCCTTCAAATCGCTTTGAAAGAGGAAGTGTAGGATTTTCTACAAGAAAACCTCCCAGAATTTACAAATTGCAAAAATTCCTTAAAACACCTTATGACAAAAAAAAAGTTAATTATCCCTCAACTTTATGAATTACACTTAACTATGATTGATAAACGTATGATAAACTATGAAAAAATCCCATATGATTTACCATTTACAGTTACGAATTCTAACCACAATACATCTTTAGAAATATTCTTATGAACTATCTTCAGATATTATTTCAAAGTCTGCATGTTTATATTATCAATGTAAAATACTATAAATAAAAAACTTTGTTGCGTAGTATTTAATTTAAAAAAAATGGAAGAAAGTATACTGTTTTACCATCGCGTGGTGAAACTAAATAAATAAGCTTAGTTTTTACTATATATTCTATTTTTCCTTGAGTTGTGTATGAACTTTCTACTGCTAAATAAAAGTAATGAACCACAAAAATGTTCTTTACAAAGTAGAAAAAACTATCCTAAAATGCGGCATTGTAAATTTTGCATAAGACAAATCTTCCAGAAAGTAAAGGACTCCTTCGCTGTTAGTGAGGATTCCGAGAATACGACTACTTCCATTTCGAAACTGAACTTCCATTGTATCTCCAGAGGAAATCTTAATGCGTAAATAAAGAAAATGCATTTCTAGCTGGGATCTCGCAACAGCAAAGAAAATTGATTTTCTCTCCCTACTTCTAATAACATCAGTCGTGTAACACAGAGCACACATTGTTTTTACAAGCTCCCTTCTGGATTATGGGATCCAAGCTAGAGCTCTGGAAGGCAGTTGCATCGCAATAATAAGTTCCAAGGAGCTAGCTTACATCATCCCGCTATAACACATTTTCTAAACGAGATCAAGCCATTTTTATTTGGGAGATTTTCTCGCTCTAAAAAATACGTCTTGATCCAATTTCATAACACAGTAAAATGAAGATTTCCTGGAAGTAGAAAAGTTTAATGTAGTCTTGCTTCTCAGTATTTCTATGTGATGTTTCTCTAGGATAAGTAATATTAGTAGATGGGTAACAATCATGCTTTGGTGTTTCTAAGGTAGTTCATATATCCTACAAACGTTATCGTAGATTCAAAGCTAATATCATTGCAGTTTTACTTTAAAATTTTCCTAAGAGCACTTTTAAGAAATGTATAGGAAGATGTGTGATTTTGTTTAAAAATTTAAAATAATTCCTTAAATGGAATACGGGTAAATTTCTAAATAATCAAGAGAGTATAAAATCATACAATAAATTTTCATACGTTATTGGAATAATAGGTGCTTACATATTATCTGTCCAACCGTTGGCGATACAAAATGTTCACCAAGCGAATTTCCTTAGTTTTTCCAGTTTTTCTCCGCAGCTGAGGCATTCCATGGGAAGGCTCCGACGCTGGTCCGATCCGAACCTAGCCTCAGAGGAACCCAGGTGGTTCTATATTTTTGTCACTAACAAAAGTTCGTCGCCAGTCAACAGAATAATAAAATAAAACTACCGAATAATACTTCATTGCATATTATAAAGATTTTTAATTTTTATATTGGTTGGCCATTGCTTTCCTCTGTATTTTTTCATTATGACCATGCCATGCTCTTTGAAACAGCTTGGAGCCTTTAAAAGATAACAAAAAAACATGCTGAAACCCGAAAATTATTCAGGAAGGAAAAGTATCGCCAAGTGGTACTAAAATATTATTGCCAAGTAGCGAATTATTCGCCAACTCAAAAACTGTTGTACGAAAAATTACGCGTTCCTCATAATAGGCAGAAGTATTTAATACTCAAAGTTATTTTGACTTGTAAGTTCGCGTTATGTTTTATATAAATATTTCTCTAAATGAAAACGTTTTCGTAGTCACGTTAAAATATTGATTAATTTTCCTTAAAAATAGTACTCACAATTTTTAGTGATTTTACTTTAAAAAATGAAATCAAAATTTTCAATTTATTCAAATATGTCCTTTGTGGCTAATTATATTTTTCTTCCTAAACAGGCTGGAGGTTTTTAATTAAGTTTAACGAAGATGATTTCCAAAACATGATTGCTACTGGTAATATTACAATTTTACAATTGTTTTTGCTGCTATGTCAATCATTTACAAGATTTTTTGGCTTAATCCTAGTATACGTTACACGGTGAATTTGGCGACATTGGTGATGATGCATATGCTTTTTTTCATAGTATGTTTTATGTATTTGCAAATTTTCAGCTTACGATTTTCTATGTTTTTGCCGATACAAATCTTTTCTTTCTATTCCCCCCCCCCCCCCTTTTTTTTTCCTTTTTTTTTTTTTCCTTACATATTGACATGCGTACTATGTTAAATTTCTAGTTTACATGTATGGATTGGCGCGATTTTTATAAGTTGGCGACAAGGCCAAAACAATGCGGCAGCACACCGTTAGCGTAAAGCAAATTTCAAAGTGGCCACCAAAAAAAAATATCTTCTCCTCCTACCCATTCCAATTAGGGTTATCATAAAATCGAGTTGCCAAATGTGGAACTTTATCGTCTTCAAAAAGGTGCCATATTGGATTGGCGATATTTACACGTCAAGTAGGAATAGACCGCGTATTATTATTGGAAACGGATCATTCTCAAAATTAACGTTTACTAATTTAAACAAAAAAGTACATATCATCAAAACAAACTATTTTTAAATTCTGGACATGAATCAATGTTCAAAATAATCATTCCTCCTAGTAAATATATATATATATATATTTTTTTTACTTTTGTTGGTGACTAAATAAAATTTGATAATCACTTGCATGCCATCCTTTAGTGTGGAAGGGTCATTTCAAATATCACGATTCACTAGCAACCGTCGAAGTCAGAAAGACAACAGAAATCGCCAACAGAAATTATTTAAAACGATTCACCGACCGTATCCAACAGACAAATGGCAAAATTATACAACATTTCCTGCTTCACAGAGCTAGTGGCGAGCCACATAGACGTCTGAAAGAAATAGTGTCGGAAGGATGGGAATCAGCAATGAGAAAACAAAAGAGGAAAATCGTTTAACAGTGGACGAGAGAGACGAATTCAATTCTAGAATCGTTATGCCACGTTTTTCATGAGCATTTTCGGCCGCATATATCGATTTTTATTATCATTGCTTCTTTCGATATATATATTTTTTGCATTGCTCTTAGTATTATTACATTTTTATCTCGCCTCTCCAATGCTTTTGTTTCTGCGGTCGGGTCTTTAATATTAAAAGGTTCCATTTCTTCTTGGTGGGTTCCGTTTCAGATTCTTCTCGCCGAGAATATGAATGTCGCTCGCTTTGACGTTTATTCGATCTTTTTTTTTTTTATTATTATTTGTTTTTTGTATACACACCCACTGAGGACAGATTCGAAACTGAATAATTCATTGTAGAGAAAAATAAATAAAATAAAGCCACATTCCTTTATATTTTTTGCAACATGAGAGAAATAATTCTAATGGTTGATAAATTATTGACGTTTTAGAAATAGATCTTTGGGGTATATTGGAAAAATCATACGTCCAAATACAAAACTTTAAGATATGTTTTTCTTTTAAATTAATTTAAGAATATATGTTATAGTTGCATTACATATTCTGTTTTAGATAAATTAGCAATTTGAATTAAAAATATTTTGTGTCGTTTTCTGTGATATGGTTCAACGTTCATATAATTTCTTATACATCCTTAAAACAATCCAATTCAGTAATGTTACTTTTATGTCATTTGATTTTTTTTTTATTTTTCTATTTAAAGCACTGTTAAGATTTCTGTTTCCCTATGCATAATTTGTTAAGATGCAAGACTACTTTACTTATTCTAAATATATATATATATATATATATATATATATATATATATATATATATATATATATATATATAAATAAACTATTGCTATTTAATCCAATTAAATCATGAACACTTAAATAAATATAACTAGAATATTTTAATGTTGTTGTTTTTTTAAAGTTATGGTTTTACCCTTAAAATAAAAATTATTTACTTAAATAAAAACAAATATATGTATATATATATATATATATATATATATATATATATATATATATATATATATATATATATATATATATATATATATATATATATATATTGTTGCACAAATTGTCTGTATATATTGTAAATAGTGACGTATTATTTCAAAATTCTATCGTAATTTATTTTTATCTTATTTTATTTATTAATTAATAGCGATTATACAAGTTAGAAAAAGGTGGCAACACCTAAAGCAATCGAGAAGTTTCGAGATATTTCTTTTCCGATGAATTGGCTGGAAATTTCGAGAATGTCTCACGCGCTTGTATATAAAAGACTGGAGAGCGGGAAAGTTTTGAGATTGACTTCGGACTTCGTTGAAAGCTGATCGCTTTGTTTACCTATTGGAGTGAGCTTGTATAATCGCTGAATTCGAAGTTATTTTTGTTGAAGCTTGTGTTGAAGCTTGAGAGTAATTAAACTGTTGCCTGTGAATAAATTTTTGTGAGTTTTCTGAAGGAAGAATAAATACTTTTAAACCGTGAAAACTGTGCCATCATTGCCTCAGTGGAAAAATTCGTAACAGTGGTGTCAGAAGTGGGGTCTCGTAATTTTGAATGCCGACAACTAGAGGAATGATGGAAGACCAAATGAAGCAGTTGATGGAAATGATTGCTGGAATGAAGGCCCAACAGGAATCCACTGCCGCCGAAATAAAATCCGAAATGAAAGCCTGCCAAGAAACCGCCGCAGCCGAAATGAAAGCCTGCCAAGAAACCACCGCAGCCGAAATGAAAGCCTGCCAAGAAACCACCGCAGCAGAAATGAAAGCCTGCCAAGAAACCACCGCAGCAGAAATGAAAGCCGAACTTTTCGCTACGATTGCCGCCGGACAAGCCCGTCAAGAAACGACTAACGCCGAACTCGCCGCTACCATATCCGCCGGTCAAGCCCGCCAAGAAACGACTAACGTCGAACTCGCCGCCGCAATTGCCGCCAGTCAAGAAGCGACATCATTAGATATTAAAGCTTTGCAAAACGCAACGTCATCTGACATGAAAGCGTTGGCTGATAAGTGCGAGTCCACATCAGCAGCCGTAATCAAGATCAGAGAAGAGATGAAAACCGAGCTAGCCTCAATGGTAGAATCTAAAATTATGGAGACAACATCATCGGTCCTGCATTCCGTGAAAGAAGACGTTCTCATTGCTGTAAGGGATGAAATGGGAGAAAAGGTATCTACCATAGAAAGAGAAATCACGACTGCTAGAAATGAAATGAAAGAAGAAGTTTCCACCCTGATAAAAGAGCAGGGAAGGTTTATTGACGCTATGGAAGAGAAACTTCGAAAACTGGAAATTCGCGGTACTGTGGCAGCTGCATCACCGAACTGGGAGGAGGTTTCCACTGCAGTTTTAGCACCACGTTCCAACATCAAAGTGGCCACTTTTGATTGAAAGTCTTCCTGGCGCGTATATCAAACGCAGTTTGAAATTATTGCTTCTGCGAATGGTTGGGACGATACTTCGAAGGCATTCCATCTCGCAGCATCTCTTCGAGGTGAAGCTGCTGACATTTTACAGACACTACCTGAAGAGAAGCGGGGAGAATTCGTGGCGCTGGCAAGTGCGTTGGAGTTAAGGTTTGGGGAGCAGCATCTAAAGGATTACAACAGACTGCAATTGAAAGTGAGACAGCAGAAGGCCAATGAAACTCTTCAAGAATTGGCATCGGATATAGAAAGACTGTCGCTCCTCGCTTTCCCAGACTGTAACTCGGACGTTCGAGATAACCTGTCTCTTCAGTATTTCGTGGATGCCATCAAAGATCCCGACATACAGCAAGCTACCAGGATGTCAGGCAGCAAAGATCTGAAGTCAACCCTCGTCTATGCCATGAGAGTAGAAGCCGCACAGAAAGCTTCTAGAAAAGATCGGCGTTTCGTACGTGGAACATTGGCAGATGTTTCTTCTGACTTTGTCACCAGTAAGCTTCGAGAACTGGAAAGCAAAATTGATAGAATGATGAGAAGCTATCCCGGAGCCAGGAATCGAAGGACCAGAGTCGTTTGCTGGCATTGCAAACGGGAAGGGCATCTACGACGAAACTGCCTTGATTTGAAAAAGAGAATGGATAACACTACCACGGATTCTCCACAACTGAATCTAAGAAGATGTCATCTCGCAGGGCAGAAGCTGCAATGTAGAACAGGTGAAGCCCCGACCAGTCGTTTCCACGTTTCATCCCGACAAGGAGGAAAACAGGGTTTATACGTGAAGGGGGAGATCAACGGAACTCCATGTCATCTAATCGTCGATTCGGGAGCGAACGTAACGATCGTCAGGACGGACGTGGCTCGTCGCCTGAACAGCCGACTCCTCTACACAGCGCCCTCTGTTTCTCTACAAACTGTGTCTGGTGGTAATATCTCTGTTCATGGGAAATTGCAAGTGGACATTGCCCTTGGATTTAACACCTACAAGCACACCGTTTATGTTACCGAAATTGTAGATCCGTGCATTCTCGGACTAGACTTTTTGAAGAAAATGGAATTACGCTGAATTTTGAGAAAAGCAAGCTGCAAACATGGAGAGGCGAAGTTCCTTTGCACGATCTAGACATGAAAGAGCTGTGCGTATATCGGATTGTAGCTCATGAAGACAATGTCATAGAGAATGCTGAAGAGTCCACATCTATGAAAAGTACCTCACCAGCCTCGGAAAGAGAACCGAAGAAAGCGACGTTGATGAAACCCTCCCAGGAAGTGGTTCATATGGAAATGGACAAAGTTAGTGAAGAGGGAATCGACATACGTGCTCCTGTTACAAGCATCGAACGGAGGTCCCGGGATCTATCAGCTGCACCCGCGGATGATTCGGACGCAATCTCAAAATCATATAATCAGCAAGACGGGGATCAGAAACTTTCACCGCTTCTGTTGGCATACGGGAGTGCAACTCACGAGACCACCGGATTTTCTCCATCTCTAACGATGTTTGGAAGAGACCTTAGGCTCCCCAGTAACCTCCTCTTTGGACAACCACCGGACACTCCTTCCTCGCCTGTCCAGTATCTAGATGATCTGCAGGCACGTTTGGAAGCCGTACATCGGTTCGCCAGAGAGAGAAACAACATCATGACGGAGCGCATGAAGATCCGGTACTATGCCAAGGCCATGGACCGTTCATTTCAGGAAGGTGACAAGGTGTGGTTAGGGAACCCTAAACGTCGGAAAGGACTCTCCCCTAAGCTCCAGACGAACTGGGAAGGGCCGTATGGGGTCCTTAAGAAGATCAACGACGTCGTGGTGAGAATTCAACGGACACCTTCCTGTAAACCTAGAGTTGTACTCTACAATAGGCTAGCCCCATATTATGGTAGAAGTCATTGAATGGCTTAAGGACTTCACTGCCCGGGACGTGCAGTCTTTAAGAAGGGGGAAATGTTGCACAAATTGTCTGTATATATTGTAAATAGTGACGTATTATTTCAAAATTCTATTGTAATTTATTTTTATCTTATTTTATTTATTAATTAATAGCGATTATACAAGTTAGATAAAGGTGGCAACACCTAAAGCAATCGAGAAGTTTCGAGAAATTTCTTTTCCGATGAATTGGCTGGAAATTTCGAGAATGTCTCACGCGCTTGTATATAAAAGACTGGAGAACGGGAAAGTTTTCAGATTGACTTTGGACTTCGATGAAAGCTTATCGCTTTGTTTAACTATTGGAGTGAGCTTGAATAATCGCTGAATTCGAAGTTATTTTTGTTGAAGCTTGTGTTGAAGCTTGAGAGTAATTAAACTGTTGCCTGTGAATAAATTTTTGTGAGTTTTCTGAAGGGAGAATAAATACTTTTAAACCATGAAAACTGTGCCATCATTGCCTCAGTGGAAAAATTCGTAATATATATATATATATATATATATATATATATATATATATATATATATATATATATATATATATATATATATATATATATATATATATATATATATATATATATATATATATATATATATATATATATATATATATATATATATTATATAAAGTTATGGGAATTTTTTTTTTCCCCATGTCTTACTTTCATGGTATAAAATTTTAAAATTCAATTTTTTTGTTATTGTTTTACCTAAACATTTTTTATATTGCATATGGTGTGTGATATGAATTTATAAAAAATTATAGAAAATTGTCAAACTTTTCAACAGATTGAAAAAGAAATTGATATATAGTCTTTTTTTCCTGAAAACCTTACATCGGAACATAGATAAACCAGAGAATTTATATAGACTTGAAACATCTCTATGAATGCTAAAACCTTTTCAAACAAAAATCAATGTGATATTAAGCACATTTTCAAAATTATTTGGCACTGTCATTGAATCATCGAGTGAACGAACGGACCATCCCATAACGTTTAATTTTTTAGATGAAGGATGTTTCTACCGGTTTTGTTAAAAAAAATTAATGCCAAATGTGGTTTATATGATGGCCAACTAATCTGGCCAATCGATAAATTATACTTGACATTAATGTTTGAAAGTTGTGCGAAATATATACTTAATGAAGCAACCTTTAAAGAAACATAAATTTTTTAGTCAAAAGTTTAGTTGAAAAGTTAAATTATTGAGAACCAGCATTCAAAATTGAAGCATTAATATTTCTTATAACATGAAGTTGTTCTAATTTATTAGCTGAAAGTAACCAAACTTCATATTTATATATTCAGTAACTGTAGACAGAGGTTTTGTGAACTTTGGAATGAATAGTTGACTCGGGGGGGGGGGGGGGCCATAATAGTAAAGGTGGATAAATCAGTAATATTTAATGCTTAGAGGCCTTGTGTTATTCTTTTTCTTAGTATTACAGTGCATTACAATTATATCCTTCTATTGTTATATTTTCAAATTTAAAGGTTTTCTAATAATCGTATTCTTCATCCATTTAAATTAATACAGTTGAAGTATGAAGGCATTATGATACTAATGTTGAAGCACAGACTGTTAATCCAATAAATATGCAAACAAGGTAACAATTGGCATTTTCCACCTTCTTAATTTTATATGCTAATAGCTATTGTCATAAATGTTGTGCCTTGGTATGTAGTAAAGTGGTTATTTGCTCCTGATTAGACTACTTATAGCTCCACCTATCAGCAAAGTCATGAGTTACAGTACCTATCTCAACTATTAAAGTTAAAAAGTTTCATTATAAAGTTATAAATCAACATGGGATAATTAGGAAAGATGTACGTAATGCTCTGTGTGCACGTACGTAAATGCTCAGAAAATAGTAGTTTTCATAGGATTTTTTTGTGGAATCTCAACACTAAATAAATTTTAAGAATGTCTTTTATTTTTTTTTTCGGTATCCATGATTCCATTTCCCACAATGTAAACACTCCGAATGAGCACTATATTTTATATGACTTTCAAAAAATCATTTCCTGAATATTTACACTATTCACTCCTCTGACACCCATCAACTTTTAGGAATTCCTAAAGGAATCCAATCAACAAAAACGGGACTCTGAAATCTACAATTTCCTTCTTACATTCGAAGATACTGAAAACCCAAACGATATTTCGAAGAGAAATTACATCATCTCGTTTCAGACAGCCGGATACAATAACCCGCTCCCTGACAAATCCGGTACTGAATATATGTGAAATACGTCACCCCTGGGGGGGTCGAAAGATGCAGAAGCCTCGAAGTTTCCATTTTTTATATAAAGATCCTTGAATGAAATCTTCAAAATCAGAATTCCAATTACATCAGGTGGATTCACGCTGGCAATGGCGGAAAATGCCTCATTTTTCGGAACAAATATGACAGGCGATATTTGACTGGAGTTGTCTACGGGGGGCTGGATTGAGCTTAGAATTTTGGGAAGTTATTCGTACGTTTGTATTTCCCTTGTCTGGAAAAAGAATAAAATTCCTATGGAAAACTGGAATTTGGAGGTAAAGTAAGTAACACCCAAACGGGAAAGGAATACTGGGAAATTGTTTTCAGTTTAGAGATTGAATTTCTTGGAGTTTTATGTAAGTAAAGATTTCATCTTTTTCTTAAAAGAAGCATTGCGCTGTTATTATGGTTTAGCTTCAAAACAAAATATGCTTAAATAATAAAAAATATAATACATTAAGTGAAAAAGTTATGTAAGTTTTCCTTTCAAAGCTGTAAGCGCCACCTCATTGTACCTTAGAATAAAACAAACCCAAGACTAAACCTGTCAATTTTTAATTTATTTTAGATTATGCCTTAAAAGTTCGTTTTATGTTGAATCATATCACCATAACTCATTTAAAAACTTTCTAATTATTTAAAGAGAGTTCTAACAGTGCATTATAACGAGAGTGAAAAGAGAGCATAATTAAGTTATTTCACTCTTCTATTAAGCTGCACTATTGTGACATAAGCTCATTTGATTCAAGGCTATAGAAATAATGTACTGAAATAAATTTGTCCATTATTATATTTAATTTAAAATCCTAACAAATTATACAAACAAGTTAAATACATTCGGTTTTCTGTAAGAAACACAATTTTTCCTGGAGACCAATTTTAATTTGATTGAATCAACTGATATTGACAAAGAATTATAAGATTAAAGAATTTATGTATGTTCTCAATAAAAATCATATGGAAACTGAAACAATACATACATTGCTTTATATAAACGTATAACTTACAAACAACAATTTCCGAAATTATTTCGAGATTGTATAGTAACTAATGGGATTATTATTTTATTTTTCTATTTGCACTTAAAATATATGATGAACAACGCATTTTCCATTTTCTAAGTATTTCAATTGTTATTATTATGGTGTAATCGGACATGTAATTGAAATAAAGCAATTAAAACAAAGTTGAATAAACTTTCTGTCTCAATTAATACTTATACATTGTATATTTGTGTTGTTAATATAAAATCTAAATTCCAGATGCTTTTTCAGACGCTTTTGTTAGATATTTATTATATGTGTGATATTATACTTGTTTTAATTATTTATGAATCATTTTGACTAAAGGAAATTGTAAGTAAATTTTTGGCTAAACTGTAACCATATTATATAAAAAAAATAATAAATAAATGTGTTGAAATATTCAAATCTTGTAAAGTTGCTTATAGCTCTTTTCGTTTTTGTCAATATAACATATTCTTCCTGCTATCTTCTAACTATTGAATGCATATGTGTGTTCACCACCTTAAAAAAGACACTTCTGTCGAAAGCTAAGGACCAATAAGAACTGGCAAGAAGCGAGAAATAAAATGCAAACGATCGCCCAATCTGACAATCCTCAACCGTCAATTCATTTTTATCCCCCATTTTTATGATCTGCACACAGCGAAAAATAAATAAAACCTCTCAATGTTTGTAAAAAAAAAAGCGAAAGAAAATCTCTCTGTAAATGCATCGAAACCATTTCCAGTGCCGCCATATCTAAAGGAGGGTGAAAAAAAAAGAAACATCACTGAAGTATCTGAGCTTGAGGCTGTTCCTTTTGTAGATGTTTTACGAATTTTTTAGGTGGGTTGAAATCCATAAATTTTATTACCTAAGGAGTCTTGGAATCATAGAGTAATTTTTAGAGACTTCTTGTCCGCTTATATTTTTCGCTCTCTCTTTGAATAAAACAGTTTGATGTAATCACAAATTTCTTCCTGTCGACTGTAAAATTCCACATAACAGTCAAAGGCGACTTTGGCGTTGCATCAAAGAAATTTATTCGACTTAAGACCCCCTTTATTGGGTAGTACTTCTTCTGGAAAAGAGTTGAGCTCTGGCATAAAAGGTAATTTCGGCTACATTTTTAAAGTATTCGATGCATTTTATGTTTAAAAGCTTTCAACGTCAGCGATTAGTTTGGGAGAAATCGCATTGGATATATTTTAGAAATGAATATTCCATGCAAGAACTATTAAATGTTATTTTGGTTTTGGTCGAAGGTAATGGAGCATAATACTTTGGTTTCCATGTGGTTTATTCTTCTATTAAGAACATATATGGTGTCAATTATGATATAAATACTGTGCCCCGATACTAAAAATAAAGTTAAGCTTCAAAATAAAAATTACTTTGATATGCATAGTAAGTATAATACAAGATGAAATAGGTATTTTTTGTATGCAATAATACAGTATAGAGGTTTCAAAACATAATATAAATTATATGCCACAAAACTTATAAACCTCAGGTCAAATCTGTATCGCTGTATTTATTACCTCACTATATTTGAAATTAATATGATCATAAATACGGATTATCATTAAAATTTACTGCCTCCGTTTTCAGAATCAGTCTGAAAAAATTAACATGAAGCAATTTTTAATAGTTTTAACAACGTAACCATTGCAATTCGATTGAAATTAAACATTGTATAATAACAATTAACGTCGTCTAATCAAGGTTACAAACTATTCATTAATAATATCATTACCAAGACTCGCAATCATTTTCAAATAAGATTACCGATGTCAGAATGAAATAATGGCCAGGTCAAAAATGCATGCTCCTTATTTATCATTCTTATGTGAAGTTTATCTGCCCAAGTGTAGTCAGTATTGAATAGTTTACTGTAATGTCAATCGAATAGGGAAAAGTTTTGTTCAAAAAAATTTCATTTTTCTCAAAACCGAATAAATTTGCCCCACACAATTTTGCTCCATTTTCCCCAAAAAAAGATTTTTAAAGGTTTCAACTTTGAATGTACCTAATAACGAAATACTTACATGATAAATATTTTCCCAATCTTGAATGTCTCACATCAGACGAAATAACTCAAAATGAAACTTAAGTAAACTCTATACACTGTACATTTCTTGCTGCCATTTGGGACAAAATCTCCACCAGAAAAGACGTTTTCCTCCACGCTCTCTCTAAGAAGTGTAGTAAAAGCTGCTTTAGAATCAAACACTAATGGAAAAACGCAACCTTCACAGTCTCTGACATATTTACATATTTTATTGAAGCCGAAAGTGCCAAAGAAACATGCTTGGATTAGAACGCAGGAAGCATAAATCGGGAAAAGAACGCACCATCTTCTACCTTTCCTCAAATGCAAATACCGTTTCTGGTTTCTTGTGTGGATGGGAGAAACTTACCCATTCGAAATATTCTAGAAGTAGAGCTTTATTGGAAGTCTGCGCGCGGGAATTAGGGGACTATTCTACGCGCAAAGGAGCAGGAATTGAAGGGAGAAGAAGTTACTTATTTATATGGAAGTTGCGTAAGATTGCAGACGTTTTTCAACGGAAGTTTGAAATATGGATTCTGGGGAGTTTTCTTTCGTATATGAGAATGTTATTGTATGTAAATTTGAGACTGTATTTAAGAAAGGCAATATCAAGAAGAATGAGGAAAGGTTTTTTTTAGAAAAGGATTCAGAAGGTATTGCTGGGAAAGTGTGTTATTTCTTCGACTGGAAATACTGTATTCGTTTTTAGTTTGATGTGAGGAAATGATAAAAAATGTGTTTTTAGATTTAATAAAAGTGCGTCAAAAAGGATCTCAGATAATTCTTATAAAATATATAATATTTCAATAAGTATTTCATTGCATGACACATTACTAAAACCAAGATATTTTTTTAAAAATCATTTTATTGCGATTATATAATATTTTAATTAATATATTTAATTGTATAAAAGTACGTTTAGTTTGATTAGTAAGTATATATATATATCCAAAAAGTGAAAATTCATTAAAAAGTATTTCAGTTATTTCGATTATCTCCAAGTTGAAACCTAAAATTTCCATTTATATGTATTTTAATTTACACACAAAAACTTTATTTAGTTATAAAGTGCAAAACTTCAGCACTATTAAAATAAAATAAATAGTACTAAGGTGGAAGTTTACCCAAATTAAAATATTGATGGTGTATAATACTTACAACATACATTTTTTCTTTTGAAATTATTTCTTCTTTAGTATCAGGTATTTGTAAGTATTTCATTGCATTACACATTACTGAAAGCAAGATATTTTTTTTTTAAATACTTTTATACAAATATAGGGATTTCATTCTAAATATAAGGCAATGTTACATCTTTAAAAAGTTAAATCTCAGTTCATTCATCGTAGTCTGTGCAATATTTAATTGAAATCATTTCAAAATGCGGTAGTTTTGATTTTTTTAAAGCTTCATATTATTCGGATTGAAATCTTTAATAATTTTCAGTTTGCTTTTCTCATTGTCATTTTAATGTTTCTGACTTTCAAAACTGGTGGAACGAGAATTTTGGGGTTACATATGTTATTCAGGCTTTGGCCATAACATATACAGAAAAATTCTTTCATTTTGGCGTCGGTTATAGTAGTCACCTCCTGATGAAGTTACTATGATCTACAAATATGCTCTTTTTTTTTTTTTTAATTGTTTATTTCTTTTTAATTTATTAATTATTTGCTGTAACTTATAATTTCTTTAAGTAATTTTGAACATAGCATACAATCTCTTTTTTTTTTAAGAATATTTTACAAACTTGAACAAAAATATTGACGTTTAAAATGGAAATCTCTGGAAATATATTAATTTATTTAGCGATAAGTAGTTCATTAATGACAAGTTATTGATCACTTTATTTTATCACTCTTAATAGCTTGCTACTTTAACAACTACTATATATTAATGTAGAGAGAAGTTTATGTAAATGCTTTGTCTAAATGACTCATGGACTATACTACAAATACTACATAGACCTGAGATATGAAAGTTCTCAACTAGACAAGTTTTCATTCCGAAATTCAACTAAAAGTTACTACCAAAAGTACCAGAAATGACGATCAAAAGCCCTTGCTCAATTCATTAAGTCTAAACCCTAAATTCTACTAACAAGAGTCATAAACTAGTTTGATGATATCATTAAGTTTAGTGAGATTACATGAAACTTAACCAGGAGTTTCAATCGAAAGTGCGCTACAATTTGAGTCGAAGAATGCGTCTATAGTTAACCATAAATAAAATTCACACCTTGGGTCCAAGTAGAGGTATAGGATTAGAACTTAAATGTTAGGTGACGGGTTTTTTCTCTAATTTTACCAACTTAGCTGTGTTTTATTTTTACTTATAAGAAATCTTGCAAAGGTTCACAATTTTTTATTTTATAAATATAAGCAACTCTACTCAGAGAGTTCAGTCATTTAATATCATAAAAAGTATGTAGGCAAGATATCTGACACTGGAGTGCTGTATATAAATTGAAGTTCGTTTATCGAGACAGTTTCTGTCAAAATTGAACTTGTTTTACAATAGAAAAGTTTGTTTGAAGAAAATATTTCATCCATCACAAACACTTCACAAACAATTGTGCATTTTAAAGTAATAATCGCGTTAAAATTCTAAGAGCTCTTTTCTTTTACTTTATATTTAACAAATGAATTCTAAGCTAAGAAAATGTATGAATATTTTTGTTTATAACTCAAAATACTAAACTTCTTCCCAATAATTACCTTCTTCTATAGAAAACTAGGGGTGTGGAAATTCGCACAACTTTCAATTTCACTATATTGCTGATGTAGATTTGTGTAATTTATCATTTTTATATTTTTATAAGTCGCTTAGAAAAAATTGCCAGTTTGGTGATATTTTTTGTGATAATTCTTATATGGGTCTTTAAAACAAAAACAAAAACAAAACAAAACAAACAAAATTGTAAAAATTGGAATTTTGGTGATATATTTATCGATAATTCTTATATTATCCTTTCTTGCAAGTGAAACTATGCAAAGATTAAAAAAAATTTTAAAAAATTAAAAAAATTAAAAAACACACACACACACACGATCGTTGATGAGGTTATGCTCAAGGAAAGAGAACTCAAGAAAGAGGGGAAAAAAGAAACTCCACCATAATGGTAATTTTGGCGATATACTTCACGATAACTCTTACATTATCCTTTATTTTAAGTGAAACTGGCTAGATAAGAAAAAACGATCAATAATGAGGTATACTCAAGGAAAGAAGACTATGTGTTGAAGACATTCGTTTTTCAACTTTTTACGCTGTTAAAGCATTTTTATGGTAATTTCGTAGGTGGCGATGTTTAGAACACCTTAAGAGGTATTGCCACAGCGATTTTGAACAAAATCGTTAGAGCCGTTTTTCAGCAATTACTGAAAAACAAGATTTTTTCAATGGCAGCTACCTTATGCGCACGCGCGTTTTTGACGAAAACCTTAATGGTAGGTCCAATGCTGCCACTAATCCTCATACCAAATTTGAACATCGTAGGTCAATCTGTTCTGGAGTTATGCTGACCACAGACACACATACACACACAGACAGACATTTTTTCTAGATCCCGAATTTGAAATCCGGATGTTCCAAAACGAGGAGAAATGCAATTTTTTTTTTTTTTTTTTTTTTTTTTTTTTTTTTTTGACCGAATGCTATACTTTAATTACCCTATGTACATATACATATGGGTAATTGAAAGTAAAAATATTCTATTATTTAACATACTTCATGTCATCTCTTTCAAATAAATTATATTACGAATATAGCAATTTATTTATGATATTTATAAGTTTTTAATATCCAGTTATATTTTTTTCTATCGTGTGTATCATATAACAAAAGATATCACACATTCACACATTTTTACAATTTTGTTTCCTCTTATTATTTTTTATTTTCTACAATTCCTTATTCACCACACTAACAATGTTGAGCATCAAACTTTTTATTGTTAGTTGTTTGATAAATGGGATGCATACTAAAATGTTGACTGAAGCAAAAGTTGTTAATTGCCTTTCCAATGTGGGATAAGCTGTCAAAGCAAGGAATATTATTTGATTTATGAGGGAAGGATTATACATTCTTTTGGATAATAGACTATTTTATGCGCATTCCACATTTGACGTAGTGTATGTCTATAAAGATAAAGTGCATTGCTGTTTGCTGAATTTATAAAATTATTCAAATAGGATAGTATTGATTTTCCAACTTTAATTTTAAATTTTGATTTAATTTACAAAACAACTCTAAATGAGCATGTTTATTTTTAAAGAAATAATTTATTATTTGAATATTAGGAACAAAAAATTAGATCAAATTTACTAAAAAAAAATTCAAAATATCGTCCTTTATAATGGTTAATGTATATAATTAACAAATTTGTTTCCTATTTTCTATCCTTACAATTTTCAGAATTGAATTCAACAATACGAAATAACAAAAAAGTAATTCTATACTATTTTCAGTTGCTCAGTTAAAGCAATCATATCACATTGTCCAAAAAAAAAAAAAAAAATAATAATAATAATTCTAATAATAATAATTATTATTATTTTATGCATGCAAAAGTTCGATGAGAATATTTTTCAATATTTCTCTATTTTTCAATGCATTTTAAAATATAATTTGTTCCCGCTTTTCGTCTAGTTTAAACTTTTTGTCATATTAATATAAAATTCTACAGTTTTCTACTTTAACTTAAAAAAAAACTTGACTTTGTTAAATATTGATTACTTTTTTTTTTTTTTTTACATTTATGCATTAAACTGTTGAGTAAAAAAATCTTCCTAAAAGCGATTTCACTTAGTTGAAATAATTTAATCTTCAAAAAACAACATTTAAAGACCCAAACCCACGCTGCGAAAGCATCCTAATAGCTAAATTACAATCTGGCAGAAAATACTCAAAGTTTACACTTCGATTAAAAACATTTTTAAACCATATTAATGGTCAGTATTTTACTTCTGACATCAATGATAGGTGACTGGAAATAAATAAACCAGAGTTGTTATTAAAAAAAAGTGACGAAAGTATAATTAAAAACCGATAAAAATTTATACCCCCATTAAAAGTTGGAAAATTACTTTTACCTCCTTCCGCAGGCATTTATCCAAATACTAGTTAAATAAATATTAATAGCGTTTGAGATGTTTTCCTAACTACTTTACAAAACCGTAGTATTTATTGTTAGTGAGATAACTTTTATTAAATGCAAAAGTCGTCTGCTTGGGGAAAAGACAAAAAATGAGAGAAAAGAAAAAAAACAGACTAAGTTTTAGCAGGCAGGCGATTTTGCTAGTGTTGCCAACACTATCGATTTAAAGTGTTGTGAAATAAAGAAGCGACGACAGCTATTACCCCGAGTGTTTTTAAAGGGTGTTTTGTTATTGAAAACCTTTTATCGGTTTCGCTTAATGGTTTTGTTATTTCGGAGGCACGGCCGTGTTTTATTGTTCGCAGCACAGTCAAAGCGGCAGGGGCTCGTTTTCGAATAATCAAAAAATATTGCGACGTTTTTCCCCACTCGGTAATTATTCACACGTTCATTTGGTGAATTTCGTTAGGGACCGACAGAATTGTTAGGTAGAGTGAAAAAAAAGAACTGGGAATAGGAACACCGCCTTCTCATTTGTTAAAATACTCCGTGACAGATAGTTGTTAGGGTATAATCGCAGTTCGAGATAATAATAGTTGGAGAAAAACGAAACGGTTTTTACCTTAATTGAATTTTAAATTGAATTGAATGTCGTATTCAGGATAAGTGTAGTCACCTTCATTTAAGTATTTTAAAGAATCTTAAAGTTTTAATTTAGCTTTAAAAATAAAAAAAAAAATTCAATAATACACAGAATATTCGTATACATATAATCCTCAATTCTAATATACATATTCTAAAGTATTCAAAATTTCACATTATTTCTTAGAGGATCGTATTTTCTTTATTTTTGTTAAATGGTTTAAACTCTATTTAAACTGTAATAAATGATTTAAACGATTGAGAAAATAGATTAATTTAGCGAAATTTATTTCTTTTAAATAAATATTTTTCAATATGCATTTTTCTTTTTGAATTGCTTTACAAATAAAAACTAATATAAATTATATGTGCACAAAAATATACTAAAAACCTTTTAATATGGCTTTCTTTAGTAGGTTCAAAGATTTTAACTTGAGAAATGTCTAACTAATTTGAATGGATTTGGTTAGAGAATCCCAGTGTATCTCTGACCAGTTTTCAGTTTTTCAATTTCCAAATCTTGATTATTGTTTCTTAAAGTCCCTTAATTCAGCATGTAAATCTAAAAGGATTTAGCCTATCAAAAACTTAATTTTTGAAATAGGCTTGAAATTATCATATTTGACATTTTAGAAATATTTAATAACATCTGACATAAGCCCCTCGGCAAAAAAGTAAAATATGGCTTTGTAACTTTAACAGCATGGTGATATTAAAAGACATTTTTTTTAAAAATAATATTTTTTAATGAACAAAATTTAATTTATTTTATTTTTACATAATTATAGGTATTATAGGTATTTTATTAAATTATAAGTACATTAATAGCTTTTTTTTTTTTTTTTTTTTTTTTGTAATATTGTATTACAGGGTATCCCAAACAAATGGCCCTGATTTGGAGAATCAATTCTACTTAACAGAAACTTAAAAGGTATAAGAAAAATTTAAAATTAGATTAAAAAAAAAGACACACAGTTTTTAGAAGAAAAAAATCAGTGCGCTACCTCGTGAGGATCTTTAGTAACTATGAAGATATCCAGCTAGTAGTTCAGTTCCAAACATGTTCGCTGTAGCATTCCGTAGTCTAGTAGAATAGCAGCTGTTATTCAGTCACTCAAGTCTTCAACAACAGGAATATTCCTTGACGAGACTTTGTCTTTGACGTAGCCTAAAAACAAAAAATATCAAATAGAGTGACTTGACGTCTGGAGTTCTTGGTACCCAGGTAATTGGACCTCCACGGACAGAACCGTGAATTGGATTACCACGTTTCCACGGGCTGTAAACTAAAAATAATCAGAAAATTCTAAGAATTCAGCAATCAATTTTGTTAAATACTTCCAACGAATTGCAAATAAATTCCATTTAATCAACAGTTGAAATTACGGATATCTTATTTAGATAGAACCGTCAAACCTTTTTTTCAAAAGTACAGGGAAATCCATGTACTTCAGAAGAAAAACCCATACCTTATCTTTAACGAACCTTAAACAGTGATAAGATAAAAAATCATTTAATATGGCAAAAACTGTTCGGAATTGAAATTTGATATATTTCCAGATAAATTAAAATACATATATTGGATGGTTGTGGGGTGTTGAAGTTCTGACTATTCAAAGTAACAACATGAATTAATTGTGAAAGATACGCTGCATATTAAACGATTAATCGAATCCTCTGGGTTTAAGGTTTTGTTACATTTATAAAGTTATATGTATTTACAAATATCTCTGGAATATATCCAAAGGGAATGTTTAATGTGTTCTAAAAGGAATTAAATTATTCAGAAAGATATATCAACTTTATAAAACTTACTTTTTGTTGACGAAAGCTTCTACAAATTTACCAAAGGACAATTGAGGACTAGAAATGAAAAACGACCTAAGTACTAAATAAATCTAATCTCTTTTTTTTTTTACTGAAAAATATCCTCAACCAAGTTAAACAAAGAGGAGAAAGCCCAAAGTGCGAACTCCAGTAGCAATAGTTCAAATTCAATTTGGTTCTTAGTTATAACATTAAGCACCAATGCGAGTGTTTTTCATTTTTCGGCTCTCCTGAAAAATTTTCTTTTTTGGACTTAGGTCGTTTTCCATTTCTAGTCCTCAATAGTTATTTTACCACTTTTTGTGGATTATACAGCATCTCTACTTGACTATAAATTTTGTTTTGTGTAACTTAGACTATAATTCTCTAAAAAACAATAATGATCAAGGGAACAACGAATCAAAGATATAACAATTTTTCTTATGTATTAAGTATTTGTATCAAAACTTAAACTATATGCTTTGTATCTAGATGGCAACAGTTGCATTTAGGAACAATTATTAATAACAGATTATTATGAGTGAAATTTAAAAAAAAAAAAAAAGTATTATTCAAGAAACAAATATAAGTTATGCACGAAAAATATATTTTTTATTTTATTTTCTTCTGCATTTAACTTTCTAGTAACCGCACTACTTTAAAGACCATTACATTCATTCATACGATGTAAAAATTCCGTGGTGAAATTATGAATAATAGAAACCTATTAGCGACAAAAACTTTTACATTATGCAGTAGAACGTACACTCAGTAAAACATGATCATACATAATAATACACTACAAAACCGCAAGTTTAATGGCCTAAATGAAGCTTGACCAGTGGCTACTACACACGCAAGGATCACGTGACGAGCTGGATAATATACAGAATTGAAGGACAAACCCCGCCTTTGCATATCTGACCATTATGATTCTTTAGACCAATGGCTCAAATGATAATTTGTTGTATAAAAGATCCTTTGTACTCAATTCATCAAAAATATAATAAATAATAGTTGGTATCTAAACCGTTATATCAACTTAGAATATTAAAATTTTATATAGTATTATTATTATTTCTGAATTATTTATGGAGTTTTTACAAACGTTTGAGATATTTAATGAAAAAAAAAATTTGAAATAAATAAATATATATATATATATATTTATGTGTCATATTTGGAACGATTTACAATGGTCTTATAAGCATTTTAAACTTCAGTTAAATTCTTTGCCACTGAACAGTTTTGGTTCCTTTTTATAAAAGTTAAATAAGTGAATTATCCGTAATACATCAAATTGGAAATTTTAACATTTGCAATACATACCATTTTCATCTATGTTCTATTTAATAAAGTACATTTATTACACATAAGTAAAGAACGAGTAGTAATACTTAAATGCAATCTACCAAAAATACTGTAAACGTAATTCATTAACTGCGTTGGAGAAGTGAAATAGAACACGGCACATTCTGAATGAGACATATACAACACAAAGCAAACAAAGTCATAATTTTAGTACGTAATTATAATTGGTTAGATTTATTAAAAATTGGTAAATAGCTATAAAAATATAATTATAATTTAATCAATGTAACTACTATATCAGATAAGTAAAATTCATAAAATCATAGCAGCATGGATTTAAATTGTTTAAATTATAGATAACAATAAGTAAGTATTAGGAATTTAATTATATTTTCAATAATTAAATTCATATGCTTTTAATTTTTTCTTTAATGTATTGTTGCACAAATTGTCTGTATATAGTGTAAATAGTGACGTATTATTTTAAAATTCTATTGTAATTTATTTTATCTTATTTTATTTATTAACAGCGATTATACAGGTTAGAAAAAGGTGGCAACACCTAAAGCAATCGAGAAATTTCGATATGTTTCTTTTTCGACGAATTGGCTGAAAATTTCGGGAATGTACTCACGCACCTGGTATATAAAGACCGGAGATCGGGAAAGCTTTCAGATTGACTTCGGACTTCGATGAAAGCTGATCGCTTTGTTTATCTATTGAAATGAGCTTGTATAATCGCTGTATTCGAAGTTGTTTTTGTTGAAGCTTGTGTTGAAACTTTAGAGTGATTACACTGTTGCCTTTGAATAAATTTTGTGAGTTTTCTGAAGTGAATAAATTGTACTGTTGCGTTGTACGGGTTCGAAAGATTTGACGCCAAAGCAGAAAAAAACTTGCAGAAATTTATTCCAAAATAAATCTTCACAGTTCTCTTACAGCTCCAGAACTTCTCGTTCTAGTAAAAACAATACAGCTCTTTCACCTCAATAGAGCACAAAACAGCAGTTAAAAACTTGACAAACAACTGCTAAATCGTCGCAAAAGACAATGCAATACAGTTCGCTCAGTATCTCCAGTCAACTAATTCAGTGACTCGAAATCCACGAACTAAATCAAGTCAGGAATACAGCTCTCACAATGAACGTTGAGAGACAACTCACTCAGTGATTCAAAATCAACTAACTCACTACAGTCGACTCACCAGTCAACTAATTCAGTCACTCAAAATCCGGACTCAGCTAACAACTAGCTCCGTGACTCAAAATCAGTCAACAACGGACTAACTAACTGCATCACCCGCGGCCGGGTTTATATAGGGGAGGCTGGGAATCTTCACCAACCTTCTAGAGATGGATGTCTGGAGAACTTTCCAGAGAGTAGTCGAAAAGTCCATACATGTATATGGGGATACATGTACCTATACATGTACCGAAAATGTCGCCAAATGGTCGCCAAGTTTGGCGACATTTGGCGATTTCTCGCCAAATTTGGCGAGATTCCCATCACCATAATGTTAAATGCCCTGCCCCTTGAAACTCGCTTCCCAGAGTTACCTCTGTAAAACCCGTTATCAAGCGATGGGAGGCACATTGCTGGGAAACAAACCATTGCCTTATGCGAAATGTACAGAAATTTATCTATTTACAAAATTAACACTACAAAATATTTACAAATATACAAAATTCGTAACATTGCCTCCCTCCCAAGGACTGCACGTCCCAGGCAGTACAGTTCCCGGAAAGGAAGGCTTACTTGAAAGCACTCTGTGTTCATTATAAAACTTACTAATTTAAAGACAGAAACATTACTGAATAAATAAATAATTAAATAAACAATAAACTTAAAAATTTATATACACATGTGACCATGGTCTTAATAAGTTTTAATAACTATATACACTTTGTACATAAGGGGGCTAACTATGGGGATTACACACTATGGGGGTTATAAACTATGGAGATTACAAACTATGGGGGTTATAAACTATGGCCATAGTAAGGAGCTAACCTGTCGTAATGAACTACTCTAGGTTTAGAATTCGGTGACTTACGTATTCGGACCACGACATCATTCAGCCGGTTGAGGACTGAGTAAGGACCATCCCAGTGAGACTGAAGTTTCGGAGAAAGTCCTTTCTGTCGTTTCGGGTTCCAGAACCAAACCTTTTCACCTTCGTGGAATTGATGTCCTGTAGCCTTCGTGTCGTATCTGGTCTTCATCTTATCCGTCGCCAAGTTGATTCGCTCTCGGGGAAAATTGTGCACATCTTCAAACCGTGCCTGAAGATCCTCGACGTACTCCTCTGGCGATGAAGGTGCATCTGGAGGGCGGCCAAACAACAGATCACACGGCAGACGAAGGTTACGACCGAAGAGCATCTGGGATGGGGAATAGCCGGTAGTCTCGTGGATAGCGCTGCGATAGGCCAGGAGAAACAAAGGTAACTTCCGATCCCAGTCCTGTTGGCTTCTTGAAACCATCAGTGAGAGGTTATTGAGGATGGTTTTGTTAAACCTCTCCACCATGCCATCCGACTGTGGGTGTAAAGGCGTCGTCTGTGTTTTGTCAATGCCAAGAAGATCACAGAGTCCTTTCATTACAGCAGAGGTAAAATGTCTTCCTTGATCAGAGTGTAACTGTAAAGGCACTCCAAATCTGGAAATCCATCTCTGAACCATTACCTCTGCAACAGTGGTAGCCTCCTGATCAGGGATAGGATACGCTTCGGGCCACTTCGTAAAATAATTCATGACAACAAGGATGTATCTGTTGCCGTCAGAAGATCGTGGTAGTGGTTCCAAGATGTCAAACGCAATCCGTTCAAAAAGCGCTGCTACGTTGTAACGTTGCAGTTTTCCTCGACTGCGTTTCTTCGGTCCTTTCCAGGCTGATCGGCACCACTTCTCCTCGTCAGCCCTCGCCTTACTCCAGTAGTACCGCTCTCGAACTCTTAGTAATCTCTTCATTATTCCATAGTGGCCTCCAATTGGACTGCTATGTAGTTCTTTAAGAACGACTGTGACTCGGGATCTTGGAAGCAATAGCTGCCATCGGGATGTCTTTCCATCATCAGATTCGAACTTCCAGTAGAACACGTTGTTTCGAATGTGGTCAGAGTCCCAGAGGGCCCAATATTGCTTTGTCGTAGGACTACAGATGGAAATGTCCTGCCAAGTTGGTGTCGCATTCGAAGACTTCTTTAAATCCTCCTGTCCGGCAGAGATCACAGGAATATTCTTCTGCATTTCCTCTTGGCCCGAGAAAATCTCTTTTTTCATCTGTTCTTGACCAGAGAAAATCTCTATCTTCATCTCTTCTTGATCAGAGAAAATTTCTTTCTTCATCTCTTCTTGGTCAGAGGAAATCTCTTTCTTCATCTCACCTTGACCAGAGAAAATCTCTTTCTTCATCTCACCTTGACCAGAGAAAATCTCTTTCTTAATCTCATCTTGGCTAGCTTTATTTTTTTCTAGCCATTCGGATATTTCTTTCTTCATCTGTTCTTGGCTCGCTTTCATTTGTTCTTGGCTCGCTTTCATTTGTTCTTGGCTAGCTTTCATTTCTTCACACCATTCGGACATTCTCTTCTTTATCTCTTCTTGCCCTTTGGATAATTTCTTCTCCATTTCTTGCAGGAAAGCAAAAAGCTGTTGAAATTTGTCCTCTTGTTCCGCCATTGCTCTGGTAATCGGCATCAAATCCCACTTCTGACACCAGTTGTTGCGTTGTACGGGTTCGAAAGATTTGACGCCAAAGCAGATAAAAACTTGCAGAAATTTATTCCAAAATAAATCTTCACAGTTCTCTTAGAGCTCCAGAACTTCTCGTTCTAGTAGGCACAATACAGCTCTTTCACCTCAATAGAGCACAAAACAGCAGTTAAAAACTTGACAAACAACTGCTAAATCGTCGCAAAAGACAATGCAATACAGTTCGCTCAGTATCTCCAGTCAACTAATTCAGTGACTCAAAATCCGAGAACTAACTCAAGTCAGGAATACAGCTCTCACAATGAACGTTGAGAGACAACTCACTCAGTGATTCAAAATCAACTAACTCACTACAGTCGACTTATCAGTCAACTAATTCAGTCACTCAAAATCCAGACTCAGCTAACAACTAGCTCCGTGACTCAAAATCAGTCAACAACTGACTAACTAACTGCATCACCCGCGGCCGGGTTTATATAGGGGAGGCTGGGAATCTTCACGAACCTTCTAGAGATGGATGTCTGGAGAACTTTCCAGAGAGTAGTCGAAAAGTCCATACATGTATATGGGGATACATGTACCTATACATGTACCGAAAATGTCGCCAAATGGTCGCCAAGTTTGGCGACATTTGGCGATTTCTAGCCAAATTTGGCGACAAAAATTAGTCTCCAAATCCATCGCCAACTTGGCTCTATCTCGCCAATTTGGCGAGATTCCCATCACCATAATGTTAAATGCCCTGCCCCTTGAAACTCGCTTCCCAGAGTTACCTCTGTAAAACCCGTTATCAAGTGATGGGAGGCACATTGCTGGGAAACAAACCATTGCATTGCCTTATGCGAAATGTACAGAAATTTATCTATTTACAAAATTAACACTACGAAATATTTACAAATATACAAAATTCGTAACAGTACTTTTTATCTTAAAAACTGTGCCATCATTGCCTCAGTGGAAAAATTCATAACAGTATTGTACACTCTAAGTTTGTAAAATTGATTGTTAATTTAAGAAACTGGGTAAATGTACATATTTAAAATGTCTTAATGCAAAAATAATCAATTGTAAACATCATTTTAGAAATTATTACAAAATATTTAAATTGTGTGCATTTAAAAATGAGCAATTTTTTAATACTACATTTTAATGTATATTTGCATTGTGATAAAATAATCCACCTAAAAATTCTTAAATGTAAATAAAGATTTAAAGATCTAATAGTTTAGTTGAAAAATAAATACACAACTTCAAATAAAACTATTTATAAAACTCAATTACTTTTGTGCTTGAATTTATCTACTTGCTAATGCTAATCCTAAAAATATACTTTTCCTTCAAAAATAAAGTGAAAATAGAAGGTTAATAAATAAATAAATAAATAAAAAAGAGATTTATACATTAAATTAGGTTCATTTCTAAACAGTGTGAAAATGACAAATATAATACTTTAATTATAAATTGTATCTGTTTACGACACTAATAGTTATCTGCAAATTTTTCAATTGTTTAAATTTGTAAATAATTTTCAAAACTGTAGTAGAAACATAAAAAGTAAAAAGTATAATTCATATTAGTGATAATTGATAGAGGTCGTCTAAAAAACTTTCTCTGTCATTAATATTCTACTATTCATTATCTACTTACATTCATTATTAGCAAAATTTCTACAACAGTACCCAACTTTCACTAAATTGGGTACAATTGTAAAAATTTGGCTTTTATCACCTGTAGTAGGATCATAATTTGAAAGATCTCTGAATGTAATGCATGAAATAACAAAAAAACTATAAAATATTAAAAAAAGATCTACTGTATTTTGTATTATTTATTTTGACTACCTTTTCTATTGCTATAACACAAGAAAATATCTTTATTCCACGCAATTCTTTCCTTTTCTACATTTAAACTCTTCTTCCAACTGCATTTGTGTTGTTATTATTGTATCCTGTTACAACTTTTAAATATTCATCAGAAATAAATTTCAATGACAAATTTATATGATTTTGTTCTAGATCATTAGGATGAAAACATATTAATGCAACTTCATACATTATGTTACTTTATCATGTACACTAACTTCATATGCACTTATCATGTTCACTAAAGACCTCTTTTATAACCTTAACTTTTATACTCCTACATCTATTTCCTAAAGAATTCAATCTGGGAACCTTATCTGCTTCTCTAGTTACATACTTAGTGGTTAGACGCTAACTGTTGCGAATTTTATTAACGCTACCAAGCTACAAATTTAGGGATTATAATGCCTATCTCAATCATTTTATAAGATTAATAAAAATAATTAAATAGAAAGTTAAAGAAAGTGATCGTTTTTATCGAAAAAACACTTCATGTAAATGAAGGCTTTGAAAGAAAAACGCACACCACCCATTTGGTTGCTCGCGTTTACCAACACAATGACTGACGCACGAAACATCTAAAAATGAATGATTAGCCGTCAAAACGACAGATAGCAAGTCAACACCTTTGGAATATGTACCTTTTTATTAGTGACCTTCCTTTCTATTGGCAACTAATTAATAACTAATTCTATTGGCAACTAATTGATAATTAATTCTATTGGCAAATAATTGATTATTTTTAGAAGTTTTGTTTTTAAACAATGCTAATAAAGTTGAACAAGTTGATGTTGTGCGCGTGGGATCCCATCCAATTATATGCATAAGATTTATTTTCCTATTTAACTGATGTTTCTCTTCAATTTTTTACTTTCAACTACTCTTATGTTAAGATAAGGTATTGAAAGTATTGTTTTCGGTCCAAAAAAAAAAAAAAAATGCCTTTTTTTTTTTTTTTTTTTGGCATTTCTCCACATTTTGGAACACCCTGCTTTTAAACTAAGGATGTGGAACATCGCGCAGCTCTCAGTTAATATTGGTTATTAAAATTTATGGTGTTATTTACCGTTTTCATATTTTCACTCATTTAGATAAAAATGGCTATTTTGGCGATATTTTTAGCAACAAGATGATGAAATTGACAATGTTATTCGTTAGACATTACATTGTCCTTTCTTGTGCGTGAAACAGGAAAAAAAATCGATCGTTGATGAGAGATGCTCAAGGGCACAAGCTCTGTGCCAAAGGCCCTCATTTTTCAACTTTTTACGCTTTTATTGCATTTCTACGGGAATTTCGAAGATGGAGAGGAATAGAACACTTTAAGAGGCATTAGCGCAAAGATTTTGTTCAAAATCGTTAGACCGTAGTTTTTTAGCAATTGCTAAATCACATGATTTTTTCATGATTTAAACCTTATGCTCACGCACGATTTTCACGAACACTTTAATGGTAAGTCCCAGGGCTACAACTAACACGCACACAAAATTTTAACAACGTAGGTTAATTTGTTCAGGAGTTATGCTAACCACATACACAGACATGCAGACACACAGACAAACATTTTTTTTTCTAAACCAAATTTTTGAAATCATGATGTTTCAAAACATGAAAAAATGCGCTGTTTTTTTTTTTTTTTTTTTTACCGAATGCTATACTTTTATTACCCTATGTAAACATATGGGTAATTGAAAATGAAAAGTGGTCTTGAAAAAATGTGTGTATGTGTGTACGTGGTCAGCATAACTCTCGAACGAATTTACTTACGATGTTCAAATTTGGTGTACAGATTGGTGGGGGCCAAGGGAATCCCCATTTAGGTTTTCGTCAACAATTATCGCAAAATATATTTCCAAACTGGCCATTTTTTCTAAATGAATGATGAAAATATAATAACTGTAAATGACACAATTCCCCGTCAGTATTGTAGTGTAATTGAAAGTTGTTTCGATGTTCCACACCCCTAACTTTGGTTTTGCGTTTCTTTTAATTTAATGTAATGCTGCATTTTCTAATAATCTCCGTTGATTGCAAAAGTTATTTTTTGAAATATTTGTTGCAAATTATCTATTATCATTTTAAATAAAATGTTTTTGTAAAATGAATTTTCTAATTGTGGGTAATTTTTTTTTTTTTTTTTTTTTTTTTTTTTTTTTTTTTTTTTTTAATTTTCCAAATTACTTTTAACATAGTAAATATGTAATTGCAGAAATTTCGCTGTATCATTAAGTAAGGATGTAATATGAGAATTCCAAAGTAAAAAAAAAAAAAAAATGCTCTTTTAAAATTAAATAAGCGAGTGTCAACTTTCAGTACCATATGTTATATTCCTAATAAATACTCCTAATAATGATAATTTACAGCTTTCAGAATTTTGTATAGCAGAGTAAACAAAGTGAGTTCTAAATTTATAATTGCTTAGGTCAATAACACAGTTATTTGTACTTTTTTAAGCATTTGAAACATAAATATACCTATTGTTAAATAGATATGATTAAATTTAAAATTAGTTCTATTTTTAAACTTTGATGTGCAAAAAAAATTTATTGGAATGCAATCATTGAATGTTCCAACTATGGAATTACCACCTTTTTTCATGAAATAGTGTGTCTAGATAATAACTGAGTTACTTTATCTTGAGCAGAGATACTTCCAGTATTCAGAACTTCTACTTCTATCGAGAAAAACTCCCATCTGTATCTCTCTCTCATCCTAAAAAGAAGTATCCACTGTCATCCTCATTTTCTCCAGGTATTCCCGAGTGTTCCTCCACTCTCGTTCACTTTCAAAGCCCCTCGCGAAATAGAAATAAAGCCGAAAAAAAGTAAGAAGAAGTCCCATTTCCATTTGGCATTCAAATCCCGGAGATCTCCGTTCGGGGAATATCAGACGATAAATGAGGGGCGGAGAGAACAGTTTATGCGCTCCGTCGAACGTTTAGAGGGGTTGTGATGAGGGGGGCGATAAGCATCGCGGGATCTTAAAATGTCGTTTGTGGCCGTTTTACTTCAAATCCTTATTTGGGAGGCGTGGGGTTTTTTGTTTTGTTTTTGCCCATGGCCTTGTTTATTGCATCTAGATGGCGGTGTTTGAGGGAAACTTATGGAAGGTTGGGGTTAAGGAATTTGAATATTAGAATAGATGTTGTTTGCACCCAATAATAAGGTGAAAAACAGTATAGAAATGAATGTTCTCAAACTATAGGTGTGTCCCCCCCCCCCCCTACTTGTGAATGGCACTGTTAGAGAAATTTTGTAAGCTGTTTGAGTGTTTTTAAATTTTGACTTTTTGATGTTGATGAAATATCGATGTGGTGAATATGATCATGCGTATAATAACCATGGGGACAGTTTTATCTTAATTTGGAGGTGTTATAGAGATTTGTTATACAAATGCGAATGATTAATGATGTAGTAAAAGGATATTACTTGTTAAAGCTAAATTTAAAAAACCATGTTAAGTTTTTTTTATAAAATTATGTTAAAAAAATGAAGAGTGTACTGATATTCACTTTAGGTTTCAACAAATACAACAAATAATTCCGTATATAAATTTTCTAGATGAAACTAAAGGTTTTATCGTATATCAAATCTCTTTACTATAATATAGTTACCAGCTGCTCTTTGGAAATTGAAAAATAAAGAATTTTTCTAAGAATAGAACAAAAAAAACCTACTTTTGGTTAAAATGCGTTATCCCCCCTTATCCTTTGGTGACTTTGAAGAATGCCGCCAAGTTGCACTGACACTACTACTGAATTGAACTACAGGTTTCCCAAAATGGAACCATACAGGCGCCGGGTTGCCATACTTGGCGCAAAATCACCACACACAAAAAAAAAAGGGGGGGGGGAGCGTATAACGCATTCTAATCCTAGTTTTACCATAATCTCAAAGAAATAAATATAAAAACTGCAATATTTAAATCTCTCAACAAATAATTATTTAAATAAATATTCCTAAACCTTATAGTTTTTAGCTTTATTTAGCATTATTAAACTAAACAAAACAATTTTTAAAGTTAGCTGAATTTCTACGATTATATGAGCTATCAAATAAAGAATTATATGTTCTTAAGTTATATACAGAAGAAAATTAATTCTTTTGCTTTATAAAAAGTAAATAATGTAAAATGTGAATCTTGACTTTTTAAAGTGTATTTATAATTACTGAGCCGTGGAAGTTTCTAAGGAAAAAAAAGCTATTAAAATAAATACCTGGACATTTAAAAACTATATAAAATATAGCACATGAAACTGCAATTAATAGCAACGCGCACTCATTGTAGAGATATATATATACGAAATATTCTTACTCAAATTGAAATTCATACTTATTTATCAAGTAAAGTGGTTTACATTTAAACTTCCAAGGAAATTCATTTGAAATTTATTGCTCGAAGCCATGTGAGGTGAGATTTGATTATATGAAGCACTTTCCTTATACCAATGGCATCAAATTGATTCTTCGAAGACGAATATTTATTCAAACACGCCATCCACTTGAAAGCCGATGGAAATAATTTAATAGCACAAACTATTCAATGTTTATCCTGTTCCCAGTGCTTCTTAAAGTTAAGCTAGTTTTGAATAAATATCTTTTCGATAGTATTTTAACATATTAATATTTTTAAATTAAAAGTTTTTTAATCCTGTATCTGAATGAAAGGTATGTACGATAAATCAATGAACTTCATATACGTTCACCAGCTGCTGAACAAGAATGAACTTGTTAATTAGTTAAATTTAAAGGAGAAAATTGTTGGATAGAAATCTTGTCGAATTATACTTAGCGATCATGTTTTAAAGCTACGATAAGACCTAATAGTCATAAAACATGTAGGTTAAAGTATCCAATAAAAAAGGAAAAATTATGCTATTAAAGCATTAGAGACGGAACTAAATGTTGGATAAAAAATTTATTCATCTTTTTTTTTTCAATCTTTTATGAATACAGAAGTGTTATGACTGATAAAAACGTTGAGTAAAAAATACTGAGAAAAAATTGAGGACAACTCTGAAAAAAAAAATTATCTGAGTGAAAAATATGTTTTATTTTCATGAGGTTATAAAAACTATTTTATTAAATCGTTTTCATAAAAGAAAATAAACCCATTTTCTTTTAACTACTTGTTACTACTATTTTAATGACTAATCTCGAAATCACTGTGGTATTTGTTTTTAAGAGAAACGTCAACTTTTTTTCAGGCTCATAGCCTTAATTTTTCATCTTTTTACTACAATACCAACTCTTATGCTTAAAATAGTACTTTAATCATAGGAGAAAAAAATAATAATTGAAAAAAATAAAATAATAATATTTGAAAAAGCATAAACTAAATTTGAAATCATGTTTATATTGAAGTAAGTTGAGATGCATTAGGTGTATAAGATATGGAAGAAGAGCTATCCATCTTAAGTAGCCGGTGTAGAAAATGTAAATTACTGTTTTAAGAGAAGAGAAAATAAAATGTATTATTATTTAAATAAAAACCTAGAAAATTCATCAAAGTATTCTTTAAAAGTCAAAATTGTTTGAAGCAGAAAAATAATTTTTAAATATAATTTAAATAGATTTGCATTCATAATCTCTTAAAGCTAAAACATGAATTCCTTTGAAACGAATAAAACTTAACATCTCAAATACAAAGTAAAACTGTATCGAATGAGAATTGCTTATCGTCCTTTTCTGACTTGTTTCTCAACACATCTCGGCTGACGCAGGAATAAAATATCTCGTTTAGATTTCCGTGATCGGAATAACAAAAAGTGAATTCATTTCTTGTTTAGTTTTCAGATTTCACTCACGGGAAAACTGTCAGAAAAAACTCAAACTTATCAAATTAGAAGATGAAAGGAGATAGCTGACTGGAAAACAAACGTTGAATTATTTATGTCATCGATTTTTGAATTCAAAGACCGTTTCGGCTTTAAAAAGTTTTTGCATAAAATATTTGGAGATTAAGAGGAGATACGTGCTGCTGACTGTGAATAAGTCAATGGATTTTAAAAGTAACGCCCACTTTATTAAATAAAAAGAAAACTGCATTCAAAAATGAAGTTCTTTAATTAAATATTTATATTTTAAGAATGTCATTTCCATAAAACCTGTTTGAAGTGCGTGTTTTGAGGATTTACTTTCATATCTCTTTATAATCAAAAACTTATGAAAAAAAGTTTAAGTATTCCTTACAATTACTTTAATTGGATAAAGGCATACTTCTACGGTTTTAATCTTAATTATAATATAATGATGGAAGAGTTTTCATTAATTAACTCCTCCAATGGTTTAATTCAGCATGGTGTATGCAAATAATTAACAACTACGCATCAAACATGGTATACAAAAAGCACAAAAAAAATCGTTAGACAAAAAAAATCCTTTTATTTACCATAAAAATTATTTCTGTTAAAGATTATTCTAAAATATATTACAAATTTTACAAATTTAACCCATTAAAGACAACTTTGAAATGGATAAACAGTCATTGTTTTTAATTTTACCTTGTTTATTTAGATCATTCAAGGTATATTTTGAATTTTACAGATTTTTTGAAAAATCTTTTTTATGATTTTTAAGAAACACTAAGTGGAATTACAATCGCTATTTCTTAGCAAAGTAAAAAACTAAAATGTCCATTGGCAAGTTTTCTACCCAAACGTCGTTAATGGTTGTAACTCTAAACCTGAGTAAAAGATAAATATTTAATTTACAAATACAATTGTTTAAAAAAGATCATACTAAAATGAACGATTATTTATCATAAATGGATATTAGAATATTAAAATTTATTTATAGGTTTAATTATAAATAAATTTTATATATTGCCAAATAGTTAGCGACTGGCTTTAGAATGCAATACAAAACAGGATTTATACTTTAGAAAATATATAGAAGCGTTTACACTATAAAGAAAATTGGTAAAGATACCTTTTTAACTCGGTATTTGATAATGAATAATACTGATTATTAAGCGGTAGTAAATTCACTTATATTATTTTTTGAATGAATCCAAAAAACTATGATTATGTGATGCAAATAATTATAAGTTGTAAAGTTGTAATTTCCAGCATAGAAGAATTAATATTTTTAACTAAATACGAGAAAAAAGATAAACACAATAAATAATACTGAAATCTGTATTTCTATATATGATACTCAATAATCAAGATTTATCTAACTAAACTCAGCAAATAAAATCCATGCAGATTTTATTTAAACTTGTAAAAATTGATTACTTGTAGATATTTTTTCTACTTAAGTCTTAATTTCTTTAAGGAATAACCCTAGAGTAATTTAAAAGTCCTTTTGAATCTTGAAAGAATTATATTGTTTTACCAATTTGATATCAGTCCAAAATAAATCATTTAGTCTAATATTTTAATATGTTAATGTGCCAATATGTAAAATCTTCTAAATTAATTCACATAAATAATATATTTACAAAGAAAATCATCTACTATTACTTCTCCTCAGATCTTTTATGATATAACATGGTATAAACATGTACATAATTACTATTTATACCTAGATTTACTTCACCTCTCGTACATCAAAAATATCCCATTCCCAAATTTACAAAACTTATCCCTATATCCCAACATAAATATCATTACATACATTAAAGCTTACCATTCCATTTCTCAACATACATCTCGCATCAAAATCTCACCTAAACACCTGCCAAAAATCCCCCCCTAAAAAAAACCCTCCCTTCAACCAACCAAACCCTCCATATCTCCTCATTCCTCAGTCATGACCCCGCCACTGTGCATTCTGATCATTCGACAGGCTACCATATTCTGGACACGATCTGGTTCGGTAACTGGTGAATCCGCATCGAGCAAGAAAGGATTTAGAGGATAGACGGACATGCAGAATCCGTACGTGACAAGACGTTCCAACGCATGAGAGATTCCGAGGGGTCTTCTGTCCCACTCCGTGCTGAAAATTCGTCCTCCTCTTCTAAAATGTCCATGGTCTAAACCTTTTACCAACATATTCCAAACATTCGGCTTGGCTAGGAGGCAGTTTGGATTATGGTATGAGAAGATGCTTGTTGAATACGTGAGATGGGATCTGAGGAATTTGGTATGTGGAATGTCCGGATTTGGAAGAAGCTCTACAACAAGAGGAGGCCAACATTTAGAATTGTAAGTGCAATGATATATGTAATGCAAATAATTTCCCGTCTGAAAGATAGATAGTCATTTTAAATTCAAAACTAAGTTGGATTTTTTACTTTTGAAATAGTAAATGGATATTTCCATCCGCCTTGATATCTTATGTGAAATTGTATTTTTCTAAAAGTGAAATTTGTTCAAAAGTATCAAAAAATAAAGTTTAATTTTCATAAATGTATTTTCTACATTTACATATACTAATGGTTTTTTTAATAACTACTGCTTAGCAATCTTAGGAAATTCATTAAACCGTTCAACAGCTTCTAAGTGTTCTGTTGTTATTTTGTATTTCTATCAAACACAACCTCGCATAAATTTACTCACAAAAAAAATTTGGTGTAATAAAACCATGACAATTAAACCAGGACAATTAAGATCGAAACTTATTTCCAAATTCAGAAAGTTAATTTAATTTTAAAGAAAATCAGTATTCAACAACTAAACTTAATTCTATCAATCTAGAATGATGCTATTATTTTTTCCAAACATTACTTACAATTTTTCGAACGATTCTTATTTTAAACAATAATACACGATGCATAAGCGGAATTTTAAAAGTATCTGCGATGGATAAAAACTTACTTTATGGTTCACTATTTGCAAAATTAACACATTTTTAAAACATTTGAAATTTTTTATAACATAATTCCAATACAAAATAAATACGCCCCTCGCATATGAATTATAATAAAGCAGTAAAATAACTTGAATTATATTTCAAATTTCAGATAGGTATTAAAATCTATGAAAAATTCATTATTCTTCTATTAATTACACGTTTACTGTAAAATAGTCATGATAAATGTTTTATTACCTTAATATCATAAATAACCTTTGAAGAATTTGATACTGATTTGAATTACATAAAAACACTTTTATTAATATGAATTTTTAAGTATGTATGATAATATGCAAACAAATAGCAGACATAACTCAAACCTCAGGAAATACGTTTGCGTAACTTGCATTTCCTATTATAAATATACTGCACACGACCATTTATAAAAGGATTAAACACAATGATATTGTATGCGATTTATGTAATAATTTTGGTAATTACTTCTCTAAGTCAATATCATATTAGATGTGTTTAATGTCTAACATGACTAATTTTTCCATTTCATCAAAATATTAAAAACTACCAATTTTAATAATATATATTTCTTAATTATCTATTTGATAATTATCAACACTTCTTTTTTTTTTTTTTTTTTTTCAATTAACCATCACATAACACTCTCAAGTATACATAAATTGGACATTGATATAAATTTAGCATTCACATAATATCTTCTCAATTATACATGTTAATACCATCCGAAAAAAATATATTCGTTACCGAATACTTCCTTAATCCAATTAACGTTACTACATCCTTCTCCAAAAAGACGTAATTCCATCACGACATCATCTCCCTTTTTAAAAAGTAAGCAGACATTAATGATTTAAACCGCTTGTCAAAAATTATCTATTTTCATTCACCCACAGAATAATCAGACGGTAATTTGACAGTAATTATTCGAACATCTAAAACGATTTCCGGATACCAGTTCATTAACAATCTCCTTCAATTTCACGCAGACGTGGATTAATCTCATTCCATCGCTGCGATGTGAAATGCTGTTTGCCTTGTTATCGATGATATGGTCCCCCTGCATAATTTACAGCCACTTTTTAGCGCGTGTGGGAATCTACCCAACTCTGAGTTGTCAGGGGAAGCTTTTTAAGTTGAATTTCACTGAGCCAAATTACGCGTTTGGAAGAGGTAATTGGATTGTAAATTTTTCATCGCTGTAACCTACCCGTGTATAATTAAAGCTTCCTTTCCTTTAAAATTGACATTGGAAATAGTTTTGACATAAATGCTCCCTAGTTTTAAAAATTTATATTTTTTAGACAGATAATTTGAGGAACTTTGATTTAGGAAATGGAAATAAAGTCTAGTTTGATGTTAAAGCGGCTGTTCTAACAAACTTTGCTTTTTGTGAAAAAAATATCATTGTTTTGGTATTTTTATGATTGCTTCAACAATGTGTTTTTAGAGTTTGTACAGCACTTACAAGTTTAAAATATTTAAATAAACTTATTTATAATCGTAATCTGCATTTAGGTAGATGTAAAATAATGAAACACTTAAGGCGCACACCGACGAATTTGAATGTACAAAGAAATATTTTCTAACTTTTTTATTATATGTTTAGATTACATTATATTGTATAGAAAATAGCCATGTAACGAAAAAGATACGCCTTTACTTGGTTCTACAAGGATTTTACTATACGTAACAATAAAATATTTTCTAGCATAGTCACTTCTTTCAAAAATAAATTTGAAGTTTGGATCCTTTGTGCATACATTGAAAGGTTTCTCTTTCAATTTAAATACATCAGGTGCAAACATCTGCTTTCGTGTTTTATCTACGTTTGGATATTTACACTTGATGGGTTTCTACAAAGTACTGGTTGAAGAATGCGGTGGACACATTTTTGAGAGGTTGAAAAAAATTTAATCAATATCCACTACTTTCTTAGAAATATAAATATATTCTTAAATAATTCATATTTTAAATATTTCGATTCTTGTTGGTTGTCTTGTTCGATTCTATAGGATAATAGGAGGCTTTTTTTAGTTAAAATTTTACCAATTGTCTAAAAGTTTTTTGTCCAGTCATTTTAGATGAAAACATCAAAGAAATTACAACAAAAGGTTTTTAAGGTTTTTTAGACTCAGAAAAATTTCATGAACAACATATCAAAAGTCTAGAAAAGTCTAAGTGGGGGAAAACCGCCATCTTGAATTTCTGTCATAATAGTAAAATACCCATAATTAAAACTACATGGCTCAGATTTCCTTCAAATATGTACCAAATTATAGAGTTTTTAATGCTTAACATTATAAACTAGACACATATTCTATTTAAACAACTTTTTGGCAGTAAAAGAATTAAAATATTTTTATTTGTTTATTTTGATTGCTTTTTAAATCATAAATTAAAACTTTTCTTTTACTTTTATTTATCATATATATCATAATCATACATCATATTATCATAAATATATCATTTATATATCATAAATATATCATTTATATATCATAAATATATCATTTATATATCATAAATATATCATTTATATATCATAAATATAAAATTTCTTTTAAAAAAAGATTTTGAATAAAAACACAAAATATATTGCATTTTATAAAAATTGTAAACTCTTAAGCTAAAAACTACTCATACCACCAAATTTGATATTTAAAAATAGAAATTTATAACCAAAATATGTAATGAGGGCACACAAAAAAATCTATTTTCAATCACTAATTCTTTCAAAATTACTTTTTTCAACTAGCAATTTTTTTTTTCACGGTAATTTTAATTGAACCTTAAAGTAGTGCAATTAATCCTGTATTTACCTCTAGTAACATCCGAGATCTGGAATGGTGCTGATTGGATTTCAGTCATAATGGGTATAAGTTGGTCTCTTTTTAATGCCTAAGCCAGTCATGAGGTACAAGTGGATTTTAGGCTTTAAACGCGTCATAAAACAGTTTTGATATTTAACAATAGCTGATGATAGATGAAGTGACTATGTTTAAGTTACCGTAAAAATACATAGCTTTATTTTTACTAGCCGACTTTTCATTAAAGAGTTTATATCGTAGATGATCCAATGATGCAGTTGTCTTTCAACCGTACAGGACAATACAAACCTTTTTAACATGCTTTTATTAGCTTCGTATGTATCTATGTGAATCTTTGAACTCAATTTTCGACCACTTCAAAACTTTGGATTAATTTGAAATTTTGCATTGTTATCAAGGACCAAGGACAATACAATAATTCAATAAGTTTTTTGCATTATCACATGAATTAGCTCGTGTTGCCCTTGCGCCCTTAAACTCCAACCAACCAACCTTCTCCGTAATCGAACCCTGGTGTCCTGTTAATCGTTACAATTCCAGAAGTCACAGAACCTACCATCGACAGTTGATAAGGCAGACACTTGAAAGATCTGTCTTGGGCACTATGGTTATACTATTAGCAAAAAGTTTTTCAGATTTATCATATAATAATGATGGACGAGCCATCGATTGGTTTTGATCTAATATTAAAGCATTCTTTTTATCTGTTCGGAACTCTGAATTGCAAGGATTAGCTCTAGAAATACAACAGTTTTCCATGTAAATGTGGACACGATCTAAGGGGTCATAACCGAATTAATGAGCTATTCGCGGTTTTACCTTAATATGACGTGTACTAAGACATGCATGAGTTAATCATTGAGACAAGCGTGTGACTACTGGCCGGATCAACTAATAAGGAGTTTCATTCACGTTTCACAATTGAATAATTAATAGTTTAAAAAACTAAAAAACACGCTGTAATAGAAAGTGTGTTTTTTTTATTCGCATTATCCTTACCAGGTTCTTCAGGATTAGCGATTTTTCATTTTCAGAGACATGGTAATGTTTTGTGCCAAGTAATACGGCGTGTACTAGGGCATACACATGACTTAAATTTGAGACAGGCATGTAACTATTGGCAGGAACAACTGGTGAGTTTTGTACACTTAGCTAAAAAAATGATAGTTTACAATAAAATATTTAATAATTTAAAAAACTAAAAAACATGCTTTAATAAAAAATCAAACTAAAAAGTAGAAGGAAAAAAAATAGTTTAAAGAACTAAAAAACACGCTTTAATAGAAAAGTGAACTAAAAAGTAAAAAATAATTTTAAATAAGTTTGAAATAAGAATAGAGTGATTAGTAAGAAATATTTATTTTGTCGTAAAAAAGCGTGAGGTGGTTTTAAGATATTTTTATAATGGCTCTACTTTTACCAATATCTGTCATTAAATATTTACAACAATTGTCATCAAACACCCCACGCCTTTTTAAGATAAAATAAATATTTCTTATTAAACACTCTATTCTTACTTCAAACTTATTTAAAATTATTTTTTACTTTTTAGTTCACTTTTCTATTATACAGCTGAAATAGTATTTTTCTAATAATTAATGATGCATAAAATATTTGGACATAATTGATAAACCAAGCAAATGAATTTATAATTTTCATTGGATCTTAATCGATTCCTAATCCAAGTAACTCTAACACGCTGTCACAATCTAAAAAAACTTGAAGGGAAAGCAGCCTTCATATACATTTAACAATATTTAGACTTTGTGGGTTGTTTATTATATTTTCGAATATTACTTGCTTTACTCTTTGGTTGTAGTTGAAATACTTAACATATAGTATAAGGGTAATATCAGTTCAAGGATAACCTGTAATGAATCTTTTCTCAGATACATAAACTACCTTCTAGTATATGAGTCTGCATCTCTACGTGCTTTTGAGTTGCCTGGAATCTATAAAAATATAACCTTGTACTCTACATTTGTATACAGTGTTCAGTGTTTACTTTTTTGGCTAAAACTCATTTCTTAATCATCATTTTCATGTTAATTAGATTACAATGGGGCTAATTTTCTTACCTTCATTTCTTCAAATGTGTGAGTGGGGTCTTTATTGGAGAGACCATCTATATATCCTCCAAACACAACTCTAGCCAATTTTCCGTAACTTACAAAAACATCTTATGTATGACTTGCATACAAACATTAAATATGCTGCTCATGATATGCGCAGCTGTAAAGCACCTAGTAGATGAAAAGGCCAAAACTGGTTTGCTGGATTTTTTAGAAAGAAGTAACTCATCAAAGAATGATGAGGTGTAATTATAGTTTGTACTTAAATATATTGGTTTAATAAAATCCCTGCATTTCTGAAGGTATTTTAAGTCTCTGTAAAACCAATAAAGGTCAATAAAATATAAGAACAAGTTCACCGACTTCTTTTACTCTATGGATATTGTAAGATCCTGTATTGATCCTGATGTCTAACTGCACAAAGGTGGATTAAGAGTGAAGGGGTTCTTTTCATTTAAAAAGTCAGGCTTTTCTTTGCATCTTTTCAGTTTTTTTTTTTTTTTCCTGGTTTACGAAACTTCTTTGTATTTGTTAATGAGTGGTACATAACACTAGTAAATACACATATGGCGTTATTAACATCTGTGCATAGAATCGTATATTTAACCCCAACTCGTTTCTGCACTTCTGGTACACCTGTTCTTTTAGTTAATCGTTCTGTTCCTGTGACGGTTCTTAATGGTTCAATATTATCACTATACCAACGCACAGTGGGGCAGAAGGGGTGATATGTTGTTCAGGACATTTTTATGAATCTAAAAAACCTTTTCTAGCAATTTATTTAATGTTGGTCCTTTTTACCTCTAAAATGACTGGACTACAATCAAAACAAGCAAATAAAAGTATTTTATATCTATTACAATCAAAAAGTTATTTGAATAGGAAATGTTTCTAGTTGATAAGGTATACCCATTAAAAACCCTTTCATTTAGTACATATTTGAAGGAAATTGGAGCTCTTTAGCATTAATTATTGGCATTTTACTCTTACGACTGAAATTCAAGATGGCGGCCTTCCACCACTTAGATTTTTCTAGACTTTTGATTGTTGTTAAGGACATTTTTCTGAGACGAAAAAACCTTAAAAACATTTTATTCCAATTTGTTTGATGTTTGGCTTTTTTTAGCCCTAAAATGACTGGACTATTTATTCTTTAAATTTTGCACATGCTGACTGTTGTAGAAGAAAAATAAGTCTTCTCAAATAAAAAATTATTTGTTTTTCAAAAATTTACTTTCAAACAATTTCTCAAATTTCAAAAATGTACTTTCAATTACCCATATGTATACAAAAGGTAATGAAAGTATAGCATTCGGTGGAAAAAAAATCGTTTACCACGTTTTGGAACATCCTGATTTCAAAAAAGCGATCTAGAAAAAATGTCTGTCTGTGTGTATGTATACGTGGTCAACTTAACTCCCGAACAAACTGACCTGTGATGTTTAAAGTTTGTGTTCGAGTTGGTGGTGGCACAAGGACCTACCATTAAGGTTTTCGTCAAAATCACGCATGCGCATAAGGAAGCTTCCACTGAAAAAATTATGTTTTTCAGTAATTTCTGAAAAACGGCTCTAACGATTTTGATCAAAATCGCTGCGGTAATGCCTCTGAAGGTGTTCTAAACATTCCCACTTTCGAAATTAAAATAAAAATGCATTAAAAACGTAAAAACTTGAAAAACGAGTGCCTTTAACACAGAGCACTCTGTCCTAGAGCTTCGGCCATTAACGAAGATTTTTTTTTTTTTACGTTTCACGCACAAGCAAGGACAATGTAATGTCTATTGAATAAATTCACCATTTTGGCAATTATTTTCCCGCGATAAAATTACTGCCAAAAATATCGCCAACTGGTCCTTTTTATTCTAATGAGAGAAGATAAGAAATTGTTAGTAACACCATGCCAAATTTTACTGCAGTGACCAATGTTATCTAGTGTAATTGAAAGTTGTGCGATGTTTCACACCCCTAGTTTATTTAGAAATGTATTTCATTTATTCCTTTTCAGAATATAAAAAATATTGTGAAGGTGCAAAAATATTATATCATGGTTTATAAATCGTATTTTATCGTAAACTAAAATCGTATTATAACTAAATTAAATCAATTTGTCTATTTTACTAAACAAAATAACCATGCATATATTTCTACTTGAAATAAATCTTTATTTTACTAGTTACTAGGAAATAACCATACGTTTACTATCTGCAATGCTACTAAAAAATTTCCTCATTCTGGTACCTAAAATTCAACTAAAACTAATCATTCTTTATCAAAATGTATGCAAAGAATATTGAATTAAATCCTGATTTAAGCTAATTTCAACTTTTCAAAAAACCAATTACCTTAAAATATTTCTAGAAATTATTAGAGTCATCAAAATATATTTTGATGAAAATAGCGCCTTTTACAAAATTTAATGCCAAAGTCTGGAAAACGTTTATTCAAGCTGAACTCAATTAACTCTGAAGTGTTGCAAAAACGGTTCCAGAAGCTAACACTAAAGTAAGTAGCCACCGCCTCAAGAGAAAAACCTTCTACTCGGGCGAGGAAATAAAACTATCCAGGGGCACAATAAGAGCAACGAAAACACCCCAGATGTGATTCCAGAAAAGCGACAACACTAAAAAGAGACACCGAAAAACTAACAGTAGCTGAACGTCAGGCCCGGAACCAAATGCCTGTCAGGGTCCTAAACTAAAGAAGTAACCCAGCTGTACTAAGTTAGGCTTCAATCGGTGGCTCCTTAAAGACTTTCTCCCAAAGTTATTTTTAGATAACACAGAATGAAGCTATCCCAGAAAACAATACAACGCAGCAGCAACGTTTTCTTTCTTTCCAAAGGAAGCATTTTAAGTTCAAATATTTGATGTTTTCTCCAAACCAATTTCCGCAGATGTTTTTCGTTCTTTTTCTTAGAGAGAAATAAAGGGTATTTTCTCAAAGGTTTCTTGCGGTAGTTGTGTGGAGAGAGGTTCTTTTTTTCGTTCAGGTTAGGAAAAAAAATATAATAAAAGAATAAGTATTGTCAGAGTTGATTATGTATCATATATCTGAAAAGTAAACGGGAAGAGAGAATAAAGAGCTTTTGTTAGAATATAAATATTATGTTACTTTGTGTTTGAATTGCTCTGATTACAAAAGAGACTTCTATTTGATATATTTATTGAAACTTCAGAGCATCAAACAGTTTTTATATCCCACTGTTCGAAGTTCTAAGTAACATAAATATAATTAATTTAATCTACAACAATTACTAAAAGGATAACAAATACAATTTATTTGTGATAATTAAAATAATCAAGTATTTTTTCCAAAAAGTAGTAATAATATTTCATTGTAATGGTTTTTTAGTTGTAATATATAGGCCATATCCAACGACTCAAAAACTACATAAAAGTTACAATGCAATTTTCCCCAATCCCTGATTTGAAATGATGAATGTTCTTAAAAAAATTTAGAAGTTTGAAGAAGTGTAAAAAATAAACAGATTCTTCTTCATTAAATTTATGTCCGAATGCACCATATTTTTGTAGTAAATATAATTTTTTATGGTACATAACATTATCTCCAGACATCCAGAAAATGTCTGTAATTTTGATAATGTAAGATAATTATTACCACAACCACGTAGAACTTGCGCAAGTGTTAGTCGATGCTTTGTAGGAAATTTACAACGTCTTTCATTCAAAGTAATGGTATTTTTTGGCGAATGGTTGGTGTCAAGTAGTACTTTTGAGACAAAACAATGATAAACTAAAAAAATACAATCTATAATCTTTAGAGTTCAGGGAAATATTTTAGTAAAATTCACTATAATAAGTAGCAGAATTTAAAAAAAAAATATATTAATTTTCAAATAATACCTAAAATTACACATTCTTATGCATTGATTTATTATGCAAATTGTTCTCTGTTACAAAGTAAAATTAAGCAGGAAATTTTTTTAAGTATTTAGAGGATATTTTATAAAATATCCTGCTCAAAGAATTATGAATATGACAGTCATGTATGCAAAAGGATTCTTGTGTTACAAGTAATGAGCACTAAGAATATCTTAGTTTACTTTAAAGTAACAAATAATATAATTATTATTATTAAAAAAATACCATTAAGAATGGCTGAGATTTAAAGTTTGGTAAATATTAAAAGAGTTCATATTTTTACAACTAGTAACAAAAATAACATTTTAAATTAAAAATACAGTCTAATATATACCAACTACAAGGCCTCAAGGTCGTCATTTTTCAACTCCCTAACACTGGTGCAATATGTTTCCCACCAGTAAATATACATTAAAGGATAAGATCATTTTACAGCGAGACTTCAACACGCATAGTATATATAAAATGATAATAAATCCCAAGTTCAGCCGTGTAAATAAGGAATTATTTGTTTTTGAATATTTAAATGCTTATCCTGCATAATAAGAAATATTAAAACTTTGCTAACCATTTTTAAAGTTTCTTATTACTTATCTTGTGCTAAATAATCCCAAATAAGTTTTTGATTCGATTTATTTTTTATTAACAACATATAAAGTCAACTCACAGTTTTCTGACTTACGAAGAAGACATTTGTCGCTCCGTCAAATGCATTCATTTCGAAAACAAAGTTTAAAAAGTTTGATAACTATATTCGATAACCCCTAATTTTGATTTATATATTTAAAAGTAACTGGGATGTAATAGTAATTTGTTCAAATTAAACGATGATTAAACTAAACTCTTAATGATTTTCATTCAAAAGAATCAAATGTATTTTTGTTGGGATCACATAAAATTGTCTATAATATTGTAAACAAAGCGTATGCCTAACTGAGTTAATGAGCAAAATTAAAACTTTATACAAATTAAATAAACCAAAAATGAATAGTATTTACAAAAGCTACTTGTAAAAATTAATGTAAAACAAAACTAGGACTTCATGGACGGTAAATCAGCTAAACTTAAAACACTACACAAAACTAACACTAACATACTAAATGGCAATTTTACAACATAAGTCCCTCCAGAAGTATTCTGAACCAATTAAGTTATGTTTCTTCTCAGTGTTTTAGCATTTCTAAATTAAATGTAACAAACCACGAAGTTTTCCAGAATTAAATTAAAAAAGTTAGTATAAACAAGTAACCAAGAAAGTAATGCATTAACGATATAAATTAGGTAAAAATACACCTTAAATAAATCCTGAATTCTGCACACAAACACAATATTTTGATTTTTTTTTTTTTTTTTTTTTTTTTTTAATATAAACAAAACCGGGTTGAAATTCTTAAGAGCAAAAGTCGCAAGTTTGTTGCCATCAATAAAGTGTAATTAATAGCCACCCGCAGCCATCGACACAAAAGAACTTTGACTTCAGATAAAAGCAAAGATCCTTGAGCTTTGTATAAAAAAAAAAGTTACTTATCCGTTATATCGTGAAGCAATGTAAGAAATTTCTTAGGACATATTTTTTTCGTGATTAGTAGTTTTTATGGCGCAAATAGTTTTAAATATGGAATATACTGAGCGGTTTAATCCACTTCGCTTTTTACTTCATAACCAAAATGCACTCTTCTCAAGAAAAAAATATTTTTAATATTAGGTAGTTACATTTTCCCGTGAGAGAAATGTCTTTTTTTTTTTTTATATAACTTTGAGGGGAGTTTTTTAACTGAAAGTTCTGAGAGAGTTAAAAATTCTTGAATGGCTTTGCGGTTACGATGAAGCATGGAAGAATAAAAAGAAGCATATTAAACAGCCCCAAAAATATTAAAATTTCCATGCACGGCTTCTTTTTTTTTCTCCTCTTTTTTCGTAGGGAAATTCCCGCACCTCCGCTTTTAGGTTATGAAGAAATAGGAAAAGTAAATATGAAAACAAAACCTAAACTTTGGGTAAACTGCAAAAAATTACGACAAAAAGGAATCCTAAGACTACGAAGAGTTGCATATTTAAAAGCACTTTTTAAACGCATATTCCTACTTATGAAATTCAAAAAACGTATTTTAAGTTTTTTAGAATATACATTAAAGTATATATTCATATTTTAAAAACTTTAATAGGGGAACATTTTTAGCTAAACCACATGCTGAAGAGGGTGTAAAAATTGAACTATAGTTACTTCGATTTATTCTTCTTCTGTTGACAGTTCTTGGACTTTTTTTTATAAAGTGCATATTTACTAAACCCTGAAAAATAAAAATGTTATTTACTTTTATAACAGTTAATAAAACTGGTAACTGAAAAACACAATTACATCTGTTTTTTTTTTTTTTTTTTTTTTTTTTTTTTTCATCCAAAAGTTATTGACTGTAAATATAAATATTGTAATGTTTAATATAATTACCATATAATAAATGAAATTATACTGTTTACATAATGATAAAATAAAAGCCAAAATTTTACTTAAGAATGGCTCGGTTTTTATAACAAGAAAGTACCTCATATTAAATTAAAAGTTTACATGCTTAACTATTCAATATGAATCAAAAACCAAGACTTTTTAAATTCCTATTTTAACTTCGATTTTATGTATTTGTTTGCTTGTGTTTGTGGTGAGAAAATCTTGGGAGGTATAATTAATAAACTTGCAGTTATAATCCAACTTAAACTTTATAGAAAGACTCGTTGATAATAGAATTGCATTCTACCAAGTTTAGTGGGCAAGAAAATTTCAAAATAATGACAAGGAATCGATGGTTTTCTTCGAAGTTCTAAGAAACTATGAAAGGTCGATCTGAACTCGAAATCGCTTAAATAAGTATAAATTACGTATAAAAGGTAATGCGTGTAAAATATTTAAGTTAAGAACTTGTTTTTATAGGCTATCTTTTCCTTTATTTTCATGGGTCACTTTTCACACAATGGTAACTGAATAAGTAACCCTTACCAACTCTTAAAGTTAAAATTGAAATTGAAATTATTTATAACCCACATTTGACTTAAACGAAAAGATAAAATATAAATATAATTTCATGGGTATAATAAGATAAAGGTACTTAAGTAATATAATAAATATTACAATGATTATAATTATATTTGTGCAATAATTATCAAAATAAAAATTGGCAAAAGATTCGAAACAAATTGGACGACACTAATTTCCTATTCTTATTTTTTTTTTTTTTTTTTTTTTTTTTTTAAATCTGCTATTTATGTGTTTTATTTATGTAATGCTTATATAAAATAAAAAGTGCAATTATAATAAATTTTAAATAGTTTAAATATATAATTCAAATAATGTGTACTGCAAATAAGGCGTAAAAAGTTTGAAAAAATACATAGTTTTTAGCAAAAAATTAAGATTAAAATTTAAATAAAAAATGTGTTTATAACAATATATATTAGATTTTTTTTATAGAAACATAGCCACCACTATTTTCTACAAAATAAAATTAAATTTTTAAATCGGACCATTTATAATGAAGTTATGACCGTTGGTGTAAATTCATATAACACAAAATGTCATTCTTCAGAAAACGAGTTTAAAATTTACAAAACTAATTATTGTGATACAAAACAGGTTCACAAATCTCACTATAATGTAAAAAGTAATTTGTGTCTCAGAAAGAAAATGGAATCATTTTAAAGGTAATGAACCCTTGAATATTTTGAAATAAAAAAATAAAAACGCATACTTAAGTCTAATTTCGTAAATCCTAATGTATATATATATGCCGACCAAACAGTATAGTGGTTAGCGTGCTAGCTTCTAGACCACGAGGTTGCGGGTTCGAGTCCCGTGTTAGGCATGGGTGTTTGTGAATGTATGTTGGCTTGTCTAATAACGAATGTTATGGCGCATTATAGCCCTCGTGTTGCTGACGGCGCCAAATAATCTGAAAACAACCAACCTAATGTATATATATATACCTTGCATCTGCTGACTAAAGAATCCTCCTCAGTAATGATGAAATTTAAATACTTTAAATGTAGTAACAAAATAAATTAAATTACATCAGCCGACTAAAGAATCCTGAAATTAAGAACTGTATTAAACTTAGATCCGTTTTATTTTCATAAAAACGGGCATAAAATTGATTATACTCGTAAAACTAATATATATACACTCACTTCCAAAAGTTAATCTCGGAGAGAAAATTTGAATTTCCATAAGTAAATCTGAATTAAAGAAGCTGAAATTGGCTGCAAAGGTTGAATGAAGTATGAAAATATGTTAGGTATCAGCCAATCACTATTTCGACCCGAGAAATACGCGAAACACGCAGTCGAATTAGAAGCTGGAATTATGAATGGTTACAGAACTTGCATGTAAATGTTAATAAAAGGTGTTTAAAACATTCGTATGATTTGTTTTCAAGCTAGACGTGTTTTATGGCTTCCAGAAAACGAACGGAAGATTCTGAGCGCTGGTCGGATTTAGGACGCATTGAAGCAGGACAGTCTATCACATGTGTTTCTTTTTTCTTGGGCTTTCCTTATTCCGTCTTTTCACGATTATGTAAGCAATTCCAAACCAGCCAAACAGTTGTCCGAAGACTTGTAGCCGGTCGTCCAAGGGTTACGAGCCTCACGGATGATCGATACATTGCTGTTGCAGTCAAGCGGAATCGAAGATCCGTTGAATGGTCAGTACGCCCAGGTACAGTACCCCCCCAAAAAAAACAGAACGATGGCTATATCTTCGGTTCTAATTATCGTAGAATCTTACGGTTTGCACCAAAATGTTTTGCTTACAATTTTCTATATATCTGATGCAATTTTTTTTTTCTTGAGGGACCGTTTACTAAGTAAAAGTAACGCTATCTTTGAAAATTTCAATACGAACCCTTATTTTTTATCATTTCATTCGATTCAGAATACATCATTTACCCTTTATACCAAATTTCAATGCATTATGTTGAAAAACACGTCACTTATGAGCGAAAATATTTTGACCATTTTTTGACCGATCTTCAGGGAGAATTTCCATAAAACGAAAGGCATTTTTAAGGTTCTTCACAGCGGGAGAAATCAAATGGTTAATGTGGCGCGTTTCACGAAGATTAAAAAATACAAGTATTAGTCTAAAATTGCATAAAAAGTACGTGGATTTATAGTGTCATGTTTAAGATTAATACAAAAATAGCAAGTAAACGCAAAAGTAACATAATTTATTTACAACATTAAAGATGTGCAAGATGTGCATTCTTCACACGAAATAAATAAAATATCGAAAACTGTAATTGCAGAAATATAACGAATACTACTGATAATTAGAAAATTAATAAATATTAAATGTAGGCATTAGTAAACAGTATTTAGCGAAGCATGAATATTTTACAGAAATATTTCACTATAAACACAAATGTAACTAGATCGTTGAAATTATTTATAAAATGAAAAAGGCACATGATTCAGTAAAATTTTTAAAGGATAACTTATTGAAATTGCTTAAAAAATGTTGTTTTAAATAAACGGAATTTAAGAAAGCAAATTAAATAAAAAAAAATGATAGTTTACAGAAAAAATAATTAATAATTTAAAAAACTAAAAAACACGCTTTAATAGAAAATCAAACTAAAAAGTAGAAAATAATCAATAGATTAAAAAACTGAGAAACACGCTTTAATAGAAAAGTGAACTAAAAAGTAGAAGATAATTTTAAATAAGTTTGAAATAAGAATAGAGTGATTAACAAGAAATATTTATTTTATCGTAAAAAAGCGTGGGGTGCTTTTTAAGATATTTTCATAATGGCTCTACTTTTACCAATATATGTCATTAAATATTTACAAAAATTGACATCAAGCACCCCACGCTTTTTTACGATAAAATAAATATTTCTTGTTAATCACTATTCTTATTTCAAACTTATTTAAAATTATCTTCTACTTTTTAGTTCACTTTCCTATTAAAGCGTGTTTCTTAGTTTTTTAAACTATTGGTTATACGATAATTGAACGTTATGCGATTTTCCACACCTCTAGTTCACCTTGAATTAATCTTTGATAGTTTTCAAAAGTCGTCTACTATACGGTCCCTTAAAGTGAGCGTTTTTTACATTTTCTCTAAAAAATCGAGAACTAATATTCAAAATGGAAAGAAAAAAATTATGGGGGGGTTTTAGAACATCGTAAATCTAATGAAAGCAAAAAAAAATATATGTTTCTATTCAAATTTTCTTTTTAATTGCTTTATTAATTAATAATTAATTATTAAGAAAGAAATTGATTCAAAAGCTGATTGCTATTTATGTTTGGCATTTACAAACTACCTTTTGAAAAAAAAATTACTGAAATATATTCTGGTGAGGTTCTGTGACGCCTGTACACAGTATCGAGATGAAGTCTTAGACCCCATTGCGAAACTGTACTCTAAAGCAGTTGTTCCTTCTTTCGTTTTAATTGACGATAATGCGCGTCTCCATAGAGCTGCCATTGTTAACGATTTTCTTGAGAGTAAAGGGATTGCGCGTATGGAGTGGCCGGTTTACTCGCCAGATCTTAATCAAATTGAAAATCTTTGAGATGCCCTCGACTGTGCTGTTGTAGACGTTTCCCACCTCCAACCACTCTCAGAGATTTAAAAACTGCCCTACTAAAGGAATGGCGATTATGGGACTCTGCGGTGGTTTATCACCTTGTAACAAGCATGATCACACGCTGTGCAATTTTTATGTAAATGAGAGGTGCTCACATATCCTATTAAAGTCGTTTTTTTGTTGTTCGTTTTGAATTTAAACATAATTTTGTTAATGATACAAATATTACGTCATCTTATAATTCATGAAATTTCAATATTTGTTTTTATCTCTGTTTACAATTCTTTGATTTGTTTCATGAATAAACATAGAGCTACTTACTTGCAGCATTTCGTGTCAATAAAAGCAGTACTTGTTCATTTTTTCGCGTTTTACCGCTCCGCGCTTAACTTTTGGAAGTAAGTGTATTTAAGTGATTCATAAATCTTATTTCCAAAACCTTTAACATAAAAGTTCTTGTGTGATAAATTTTGGCAAGACATTTAATGCATTCCAAAGCTCCTTGTCTTGTTTAAAAGTAATCTATAGTGTTAAATTATTTGAAATTTAACTCATATTTTTAGAACAAATTGGAATTATTTAGTATAATTTATGTGGATTAAGTTCAATTATGGAAAACAAAAGAGCTCTATAACAATTTGTAAGTGAACGATGATAAATTAAGTAATCACAATCCTAGTTTTAAGATAACTTTTTATAAAATCACAGAATGTATGAATATTTTATGTAGTTAATTCTGCTTTGAAAAATTAACTTTAAACTTAATTAATCGTATTATTATTTATTAAAAGTTAGACTTTTATTTTCTATGCCGCACAACCATTTTAAATGTTAATTTCATATCATTTTCAATGGAATATAGCAAATAAAAGTCATACGCACTAACATTAAAGCTCAATATTTATTTTTCAAATCATTTATTATAATCAAAAAAGTAATTTTAATCTTATTTTGAATACATTGCTGGCACTTTCTTCAACTGAAAGTAATTATTATGCAAAAATGTGGAAGATTGAATATTCTAAACAAATCCACGGCTTTTTTACAATTCGGTAAAGATAGGTCATTGTTGTGAGTCATTAGATGAAGTTTATTTAACTCCACAACTAAAGAAAAAAAATTAAATAATTTCTTTCTGAAAGCGAAATGAAAAATTAACAAAATAATGAAGTTAAGTACAAGTAGCCCTGCCAACTTGGCTTAATATCAAAATATGATTATTAAGTGCAATTTTTTTAAACATATCCAACAAACCTCAGTTAATTATTAATTATAAAACAATTACACAAACGTTTCTACAGTTTGACAAGATTTCAACCATTTTTACTCTTTTTATTTTAAAATAATTCTTACTCTATAAATTAGACTATAACCATCAGAATATTTTTTTAGAAATTTTTTATTCAACTTTTCTATAAAAACATTTATAAATCGCTATAGATAGCGAATGAACAAGTAATAAATAGTACTGCCAATTCAAACTTTAACAATGTTCTCAAAATATATTACACTTAAGCACTTTGTTGATTCGGTCCACTTTTGAAATTGAATTATCAAATATCCCCAAACAAAATCAATTTCTATTTTTTTTTCCCTACTCTAACCACCCATAAGAACTGACACACTCTTTCTACCTACTTTATTTATAAACAAACTATAAACGTTGATAAAACATTTTAGCTATATACAAGAGCAATTCCTTTGCAAATCTCATTTTTTAAACAAAAAAAAAACGTCAACGGGTGTATTGGTATAGAGTATTAATAAAAAATAATAATAATCCGGAGTTTATGAAAAGTTCCCTGCCTCCGCGCGAGCTGTTTGAAAGGAAAAATTGCTCTTTGTGCTATTTTAGAAAGAAAATCGTGAATTTATGTCGTCTCCTTAAACACCGAGTCAAAAAGCGGTATATTCGAAAAATGGCATAAAGAAGTATGGGAAAGAGAAAATTCATATGAGAAATGAAAAACAGTTCGTGAAAAGTGTGCTGCACGTGCATGTTTTGTTTATGCCCGAGTTCGTTCATTTCTTTCAAAGAGCGGGTGTCAAAGCAGGGGCCGAAAGATTAGATGATAAATCGCTTGGAATTGGAAAAGAATATTTTAAAAGAATTTTGCCGTTTCGAAGCCTCTGGACTTGTGCCAAATTGAGGGCAGCGTTCGAAGTGTTATTTATGAGAGAAGAGGAGGAATTGCAGTCTTCTTATTTCTCACTCTTTGCAATCGATTCTGAGAAGTTTAGGAAAGACTTCGCGTACTCTAATAATAATTGAACACATAAAAAAACTTGTAGAAGAAAATCCCATTTATTTATATTTTTGCGGATCGCTGTCAACAAGCGTTCTTTCGCTTGTTGGTTGGTTGAAGGAGGCGGGGTTATCGAAAACATATTGTCTGGAAAGTTCTATGATTACGGACAAGAATTTTTTAAAATTACATACCAACAGTAGTATGGAAGATATTCTATCTAAATGGTTTGGTAGTTTTGTTTGGGAGACAAAAAGACAAAAATTCTGCGTTTATTATTTTTAAAAGAGTATATTGGATATAATAATAAAACTTTATTAACATGAAGAATCTTGTTTAATGGGGTTCAGTAGGATTAAAATTTCAAAATGGGTTCGATTTCGTGATATTTGCGTATGTTTAAATTTACAACTATTCTGATTCTTTTAAGATATAATTTCATGCCTGTACTCTTTTTAGTTCCAGAGAAAAGTTAGTTTTAAAATACGTAAACCCACGTTTGCCATGCTACAATTTCGCATAAAAATACATTTATCTCAAAATGTCAATTTTAAAACTTCTGTGTACCTTTTTAAAAAAAACGGCTACTATAGCTTCTTCATGAAATTTTTACGCTATATTTGTCGTGTATCAAATTTTAATCTGAAGTAAATGTTTTTAAAAAATGCTGATTATTTATTTATTTATTTATTTATTTATTTATTTATTTATTTATTTATTTATTTATTTATTTATTTATTTATTTATTTATTTATTTATTTATTTATTTATTTATTTATTTATTTATTTATTTATTTATTTATTTATTTATTTATTTATTTATTTATTTATTTATTTATTTATTTATTTATTTATTTATTTGTTTATTAATTTTGTCTTAAAAAATGCGATTCTCAGAGATTTTTGGTGTTTTATCATTTGAGATTGTTTTTGAAAAAAAAACAAGTAAACATATTCTATTAATGTTAACCTCAGATTGAAAAAGAAGGTTGAAATAATATTCAGGAAAAATTTCAAAAGTATCCGTTTGTTAGTTATTTAGAAAAGGTACATAAAAAATTGGTCTTTTAACATTAGAGATATATAGGGCCTATCGAAACCCCTTAAGTTTTCAATCGCAATGTATAAGAGCAAAAAAAAAAATCCTATTTTTACAATAAAAATGCAATTGTAACATAGTCATTAAATAAATAAATAAAATCAACTTATCTTATAAAAAATTTGCAGGTTACTAGACAGTAGGGGTGCCAACACATTTTTACAAGCCTGAATAATTTTTAAACTAATTTCACATCAGTCTTTGTTTAGAATAAAAAAACGGAATTTTTCCTAAATAAATAAACAGTTCCATATAAAAGTTCCATAATAAAAATAACTTTAAATTTTTCAAAATATTGAGCATTATTACATTACTAAAGTTTTAAGTATTTTTTGGTTTTCGAACACATTTGTAGATTATATCTGATGACATCGTAAAAAGTATAATAAATTAACTTCTAAAATGAAAGTAGTTATTTTAGTTATCTATTGCTAAAGTATCCAAAATTTTAAGTAACATATCTAATTAAAAAAAAAAAAAAAAAAAAAAAAAAAAAAAAAAACGATCTCCTACTACGAACACAATAATTTAAAAAATCCTTTATGTACAATAGGTGAAAAAATTTAACATTAACTACTGTTCAAATTAGTCAAAAAAAGGTTGTAATATGTAGATTTTTTCATAAATATTTCTTTTGTCATAAAGAGTTATATTTGTATTAAATCATAATCATACTTCAAAATTTTGAATGTCAAAACATATTAATATTGTTCTATATCTGTATTTAGCAGTCACAAAAAAGTCGTAAATGCAAATTTTTAAAAAATGTAATGCATGGTTAAAAGTGATGAAATGAAAATGATCAATTAATGTAAAAAAGTAAAATCGAGTTTTTTAATATAAAAGTAAAATAATAGTAAAAATTACAAGCAGTTTTTGGATTAAAAATTTTATTTGTCAAATTATTATGTATGAAAATCTTATAGTGGAGAACGTACACCTACAGAAAAGAATTTCAAAATCAGTTGCATGTTCTATCATTCATACATCACGCTTTCTATAAATAGCTTTTCTCGATATTTATAGAAATCATCAACAAGTCAGTACTATATAAAAAAAACTTGGAAAATTATATTTTCATACCTGTAAATTAAAGTATATTGAAACATTGCAAATTCATCTGTTAAAAGTAACAGAAATCAAACTGAACCTTAAATGACAAGTACAAGGTAATATTATATTTATTATTAATTAAAAAAATTATTTGAATAATATTTTTGAAAATGCATAGCTTTTCTGATATATTAACAACATCTTTGGTTTTACTGTCCGCAATCAATGTTTCTTCAACTAATAAATTTTAATAAATGTAACGTTAATATTAGAATATGAAATTGTTTCTATTATATCGTTTACTTTTTCTCTTCCCATAAACTGCCAAACAAAGCCCAATGAAAACATAAGAAAAGTAATTTATATCTCAAATTTTTATAAATATTTCAGTATTCTACAATTTAAAAAACACTAGCAAGATTTACTTAAAAGAATCTGATGGTATCACCAAAAGCTTCTAATGCAATTTCTTCTTCGACCTTTTAGAAACAGATTCCTGCCATAAACACTAACCTTCCTTTTCCTTTAAATGTGAATCCCATTCTTTAAACCACTCTCTACCGCGCATTATATCCATAGTTATGGAAATCCACCAACTAATAATATTCTAAATCACGTTTTCCAACAAGGAACAAGAAGCTTCACTTAATTTCCTCTAGCCAGACGCACTTCCGAAGATTGAAAATTTTTCCAAACCCCCCATTCCCTAAACCTCCACCTACTTCGGATAAAATACTATCAGCCAGAGTGCGTAGATCTGAAGACGTGAAAAAGCGGTTGGTGCAGCAAATCTCTTTGAAGGGAACCGCCATTTGTCAAAACGTGTTGCGTCAAAGCATTCTTCCGTCGCGTGGCATTTCCCCCTCCCCCTCTTTCCTCTAGCCCATTTTCCCCGTATGTGTGGGGGATGAAAATTCTGATTTATTGGTCAATTGATTGTAGAGCCTGTTGCCAACTCTACTCTCGGAATAGTATATTTGAAGTTGAACACGTGGCTGCCATTCTTCTTTATTCTCCCGGCTTTGAGGGTTTCAAGCTGTTTCAGAATTAGAGGTACGCGTTCGTTGCTTTCTTTTTTTTTGGATATGCTTTATCGTATAATTTTAAATATTTATTACTGTAAATGCGTTTGGATGGTAGGATGTAGATTCTTTGAGCGTATTTATTTCTTTTCCGATTTAAAAGGTTGAGCAATCTCGGATATTTTTATGAGTAAAACATTATGTTTTATCGTCTTAGGGAATATTTCTATACGTAAAAAATATTGATTTAAATATGCGAATTGTACTGCATTACAAATTTTCAATGATTAAATTCACTAAATTCTTAACCTAAATAACTTTACGACCATTTCAGATAATATAATCCGGAGATGCCTAATCCTAGGTATATATAAAATACAGTTCAATTCGCATTTATTGAGTATAAATTCCTCTTCGGAAAAATCGTTGACAACTTAATAACCACTCTTTCCTTTCCCCTCGAACACAAACTGCTCCTTTCTTTCCCATCCAAAGCCGACTACTCCTCAACCTAGCATGCTACATACCTCGAGATTGAGCATCACAATTACCCTGATTCTGCACCTGATCGATTACCTATCAATTTCTCACAATATCTTACTGAAGACCCCCTCACACTCATGCTACTATTGATAGTCATGAATTTACAACGTTACGATACAGTATTGTCCTCGTGTAGCTTTTATGCCAGAAAGTATCTAAAACAACTAACCTATCTATCCTTTTTCCTTGATTTGCTTCTTCACCTTTCAAACAAAATGTTCATCCCTGCTGAAACTCCAATTTCTTTGTATATCAAATGGTAGATAAACTGGAAAAACTCTCATTCGAAAATTCAACAAAAAATATAAGTGAGTAATTAATTATATATATATATATATATATATATTTTAGCATTCAAACTGATATTTAATTAATGTTACAAAATAATCAGACTTGTGAGTCAATTATTCATATTTCTATATGTAATGGCATAAACTTTATTGCACTATATACACGGGCTAATTTGATTCATAGTCTGACAACGCTTGTTAACACGCGGTCAAACAACTTTCACTAAATACAAATTTTTTTTCATAAAAAATATAGTAAACCAAACTCTTAAAAATATTGAAAAGAGAATATAACATCAAGATAATTTAATCCAAACAGTTTAGAAAAAAGTATTAGAAAATATCATTTACATAAAAAAATAAAGAGTAATTAATAACCAAATGGATTTAGCCAGAAACAATATTGTATAAAAATATTAATGTTTGTATCTTTATTTCATTAATTACCACTATGATGGATTTCTTTCCATACAACTATACCATACAACAAATACAGATAAATAGTATAGAATATGGCCTTTTATTGCGTGAAAACAAAGAAATGCACACCCAAGCATTATGATGTTTCATTCACATTGATAATTGCAACAGTTTTAAGTTCATCAGTCAAAAACTTCTAGTTGCAATTGGTTATGGAATTTTTTTATATTTTCTGATGTTTAAACTACATGAGAACTATGATGCACCGTAACATTCTTTCGATCACATCTACAATCACGCCTCGAAATTTTAAACTTGATCAAGTGACGAGGCTGTGACACCTGAACTAGCACCTCACTCTCAACAACCACGCCACACCAAAGAAAGTACATTCATACATCGCCGAATTCAACGTGCAACGGCCAACCACATGCTAGAGTTATGGCAAAGCGCTGGTTCTATCCCTCTATCTTCAATCATGACATAACAGCCGTAGCTAAGCAAGCCACAATCAGCTCTGAGTGGCAACCACAATCAGCTAAAAGTACAAAAGTCAAAACTTAGTAAAAAGACGCTAGTTTTTTATACAAACCTCCCATTCACCCATTTAGCTCATTATATAATAAACTCCGTTTTATGCCAGCAAAAATTAAATAGCTCGTCAATACAGATATAAGAAAGGGATCCATTCACTTTTATTACGATTAGGCTCAATTCTTAGATGTAGATTTTCATCAATTTGTTTGGACGTAAAATATTCATTGATCATGGCATTTTCCTATTTCTTGAAACAGATCCAAATAACTCAGCAGGCAATGCTTATCATTCCAAAAATAAACTCATCAATGAAATTATCAATCCCATTGATCCGATTCATGCTTATAAACCACAATCTTTGAATCTCATCTTACCACAAACAGGAACAACTCCTATCCGAAATCTGACAGATGCCTTTCCAAGAGTACCCACCGATGCGTGACTGCCCAAAGTGGCTGTCAAAACCCCCATCAGTCCACTGGGGCATGAGGCCTCTCTCTCTCTCTCTCTCTCTCTCTCTAGAAACCTCCCCACCAACTCATCGACAAGCAATCACAGAAACGGCAAGTTGCCAATGCCTCGGCTCCACAAGTGCGGGTTCGTATTATCGCATTTGATAAGCGGGGTGGCGGGCGTTATTAGCAGCCATTCAACGCGCAATCGTGGCTGTTGCAGCAGGTCGTAAGTAGACACGGGGTAAGTAACGAACTTAGAGCAGTCCGACAATTTATCGCGTAATCAGAATGGCGTGTTCTGGGGTATATCGTGTTTGGACTAATGGAGTTCGATGCTGTGAGGTGGTGATTCATTTGGCGTTTATGAGAATTCAGTGGTATTTGAATGTTAATAAGATGACCGGAGTTTGTTGATGGAATTACTCTTTAGATGGAGATAAAAGGATATCGAGTGTTGTATTTGTAGAGTCTTTACAAATTTTTTAATCTCAATAATACGACCAAAATAAAACAATTTTTACTAAGTTTTTTTTATATCAATTTATTTCCATTTAATTTAATTTATTTAAATAGTGTGAATATGAATATTAGACAGCCTAAGAAAAGTTCTTATACTTTTCTATACAGTTAGTATTTCATTTAATGCATTTATCTTACAGTGATATGAGTTTTTGAGTTCAAATGACAGAAAAATTTATCCACTTCTAAAAATACTTAGTATTTATTGGAAACGAATTTCCTTTGAATTTGAATTAAAATTCTTACGCCTGTGTAGTATGAATGCTTCAGTTGAAAAGCTGAACATGTTGATAATTTGACGACTGATTAAAATTTACTTTTCATACAAAAAAAATTACAAGTATTTGTAAGTTAAGACAACTTTAAGTAATAAAACAAACATTTTAAGATACAATCAAAACAATCTTTTGTCAAATTTGTGTACCATTTGTTTTGTTTTTTTAATAAAAAGTACACAAGTAATATACTTAAGATTCAAATAAATAACAACAAAATATATGCAAGTATTTTTTTTCTTTCTCAAACTTTATATTTTTCGCAACTTCTGATAGGATGACCAGCTGAGTCCTTGCGAATTTATCGTTCTAAACAGTGACATTCCATTTGAAGCATCACCTTCTTCTTACAGCTCTTTTTTCAACTTCTCTTCTTCTTCGTCTCTCCTTTTTCATCTTCACTTTTTTTCTGCTTCTCTTCTTCCTACTCTCACTCTTCTTATTATTGTTGCTCTTTCTCTTCTTCTCTTCATCTTTCCTTTCTTCACCATCTCTTCATCTTCTTCCTTCTTCTTTTCCTTTCTCCTTTTTCTTCACTTGTCTGTACTTCTTACTCTCTTTCTTCCCTTTTAAATTATTCTCCTATCCTTCCTTTTCTTTTAATTGTTATTCCTCTTATTTCAATACTTTCATTTTGTATTATTATTCGGAAACTTTTCTCTCGTATTCTTATTCAGAAATCCAAACAAAAGCCCTCTAAAAATGTCGACCCTCAGTTACCAGATCATATAAGTTTCAAAATTAGACTAGAAGGTCTTACAATCTCCTCACCCCTTTCACTTTCCTACCTACTTACGTTCTTTTTCTTTCTATTTTTCATCTTGATCATCATCAATAGTACGACAGCCTATTTTTCTAGGTGGTGTGCTATTAAACTATAACAATAGAATCAGCCTACTTGAAAATACCAACAACCAAATTACATAATAGCTCGAGTAAGAGATTATTTCATGAACTCAGCATTAAACAACATAACTCTAAAATAACGCTAATTTTAAAAATAAAAAAATTCAAACCACGACAGAACCATCCTTCTCTTCACACGCATGCGTAACATATGTACAAATAATAAGCTTAAAACCAAATAACGCACTTTCAATTTCAAACCAAACAAAATCACCACTCCGCCTTCTCCCGCAACTAACACTATCTTCAGCATCTTCGAAACATCCTGGTTTTTTCACCTCAACTAAACACCATAAATATTTAACTCGACATCTCTCCGGCGCCATTATCCGGCACATCCGGCGTAACGCTCCTGCACACGGTCCGTCGCAACAATAATTGGATTCCGGCTCAGGCCGACGCCAACTGACACACGCTCGTGCCGATCCAATTAAATTATGCAAAACTCATTTTGAATTCGGCCAGCCTATAGTATATTTCTCCTCTTTTCCCAATGTTAATCACCCGTATTAATCCGGCAGCTGGGATGTCCGGGAATAGAAAATTTCTAGCCCCCTATAACTGATATATAATTAAGAGAAAATAATTCCGACGTATATTACTGATTTAGCATCTGAAGAGTGTCATTTGCAGGGGTGAGGGTTAACTGAGGCTCTTTTGGGAATGCGATGGGAGTCTTGTATCAGTTAATTAATAGTGCGATGTTATTTCTTGTGAAAGTTAAGAAATGGACAGCGTGAGGGTAATTGCAAGTAGGGATTGACATGATTTCTAATTTATTACCATTAATAGGATTTAATTATGTTTTGCCGTGTTGGAGTTCTGCATAGAATGTATTAATTGCCTTTAGTTTCTGAGGAGAGCACTCGGATGAACTTGTTAGTTTCTATTGCTATTTTGTTTTGGCATTTCTATTTAGCATTCTCTTAGAGTCGGTTTTACTTAATTTAATTTTTAGAAGTACAATCGTTCAATGTGAACGTAAAGACCAATTTGTGAAATTGTAAAACGTAATTACTCTGAAGAAAGACTGAAATGACAGTATTAGATAATTTAAAATGTTTCACTTAGTATTCTGGATGTAAAAAATTTCTCTCAATAAAATGACTGTTCCAAACACTAAGAAATCTTTTTTTTTTTTTTTTTTCCTTTCTTTTTTTTTTCTTACTTAAATCATTATGTATTTGTTTTGAAGAAAAGAAGCTTATTTTTGGAAATTAGAGCATTTTCTCTGAAACGGTTCTTTCCTTTTGTTACTGTAAATTGTTATAAATCAATTGTAAAAGGAAATGAACATAAAATGAAAATCTTTAGTAAATATTTAAACAGTAATATTGGTCATAATGAGGATTGAAAATGTCTTGTATGCTTCCATTTATCGCAAATTCGATTACTTTCAGGTAATTAGTACTAACGAACAAGGGCGTATATATGGGAGTGGCCCAGGGGGCCCCGGCCCCTCCCGAAATCAGGAATAAAAAATTAAAGTAATAAGTAGTTATTATTTGCGTTTATTTGCAAATAATTTAAATTCTCTTAGCTTCCCAAAAATAAAAAAAGTTGATGGCACCAGAATAAGTACTGTGAAATTAAAATATGTATAATGCAGGTGAGGCTTTGGCATTTTATCTGTAGCTCTGTTTATTCAATAGTGTGCTTTTTAAATAGGTGTGTATCTGCAATCCTCTGCATTATGCTGTTGTGGAATCTTAATTTGCTTTATTAAGTTAATGGTATTCATAATAAAGCGATAAAAATTCTATTCAAAATTGTTTTGCAAAAAAACATCGTGTAAATAAGCAGTGCTGAAGTTGCCTGTGTCAGTAGCAATGTTCCTTTTGACATCGCAAATTCTAGTACCGTTGATCCAGTATCAGTTGCGGAGGATTTAAACAAATAAAGAAAAAAATTTAAATAAAGAAAAACAAATAAAGAAAAATTTAACTCGTAGAAAATGCATGGAACCTTTTTACAAATTTCTTTCTTCTTTAACTAGTCTACAAAATTAATGGATATTTCAGTTTTTCCCTAATAACTTCTCACTGGAGCAGCATAGATACATAAAATTCACATTACAGAGGCATCTTTATGTAATATGACGATAAGTAAAACAACTCAGTGGCAAATTGAAATGCAAAGTGTACAATGGCAATGGACAGGGGCCGATTTAGAAATTTGATTACTATAGGCAACACATAACAGATGCCCCCCCCCTCCCTCCCCAATCGACAATTCTTGGAGTTATTTAAATATTAATTGATAATTTAGAATACCGTCTATTGCTGTCGTGATTAAATTAATGATGAGATATTAATATTTTAATAACTGATAAGAATTATAAAAATTTATTCTTGTATTTTATGGCATTGATCAAGTGCGCTGAACATAATATTGATAGTTGCATACTGATTCAGGATTTTAAAAAAATGGAGTAGCATTAGTGTGCAGTTGACTTTTAGTGTAAGATATGATCTCCCTTGTCATCAGTGTTTACTCGGCACTTTATTCTCATACTTGACATGAGTTTCTTGATTTAATTCTAGTGGCTAAATTACTCGTCCAGTCTTTTGAACTGTTTGCAAGGGATGTAAAGTTTCCAATACATTAAATCTTTACAAAATGCGTATCGTAGAAGCGTCCAAATCATATTTGATGAAATTCGGATTAGAGGAATGATCTGGTTTACTTATAGGGGCGATATTCATACTTTTTTAAATAATTTATTCAAAGCAAAAGTGAAACAAAATTTACTCCAAGCAACAATAAATGATATTTAAAAACCAATATTTCACCGTTTAAAAATTTGCCTGGATCAAGTTAACATAATCACAGTGAAAAAGTTGAATTCAATTATCTCTTGCGCTCTTAAATGGCATCTAAAGAACAAATTTTTTAACATTAGATACTTTTTACTGAAAATAATTTTTTCAATCTCATGAGTAATAATGGACGTCAGAGGTTCTATAGAAAGGTGGAAAAACGATATTACGTGATAAATACCAAATCAAGTTAACGATTTGGTGGGAAAAAAGTTTTGGTCTTTGGGTACAACCCAAGTAGTAGCATGACGTGATAAATGACGTAATTTTTAGGCATCTTTTCTCGAATGACGTTATTCAGTAAAAAATCATGTCAGTTTTGACGTCATTTAATGGTCATACAAACTGACGTTTCTAAAATGACGTAAATTTTTTGGTCATCATATGATGCACATTTTTTTGAGTCATGAAATGACGTCTTTTTATAAATAATAAATGACTCAAATAATTTTGGGTAACAATATGCTTTCATTTTTTAGTCATCATATGATGCGAATTTAACTTTTACTATTTTTTATACGGACCCATGGAAGAATACACACTTCTACTTGTGAAGACTACTTGTATGACAATTTTATTTTAATAAACATGTAATATTCGTCGAGTATCTACTACAACCAGGAAATAAATAAAAATAATAGTACAACAAATAGGTGAGTAAGTTTTAGGTAAGTAATCTGACTGAGCAATTTAGTCACTAGAATTAATCAAGAAACTCATGTTAAGTGTGAGAATACAAAGCCAAGTAAACACTGATGACAGGGGAGATCATATCTCACATTAAAAGTCAACTCCATGAGTTGTGAGATTTTTAATGTGAATGCCTTTTTGCAACTGCTGTCTAATGGTACTTTATGCTTTTGCATGTGTCCCCACTGTGCACTTTGCATTTCAATTTACGACTGAGTTGTTTTACTTATCGTTTTGTTACATAAAGATGCTCTTTGATGTGAATTTCATGTGTATATGCTGTTCCACTGAGAAGTTATTAGAGAAAAACTGAAATATTTTAAATTTTGCAGACCAGTGTAGTAGTTCTTGCTCAAACCATACTACAACTTTTCAAATTAAATGGCTAGAAGAATTTGAGTGGTTAGCTTATTCTGAAGGAAAATTCCGATCTTTTGGTAAATATTGCGTGATATTTTTGCACTCCAAAAGTATATTCAAAGGAGTTCACCAAGAAACAAGGAAATTAGTAACACATGTTTTCAGTAATTTGATAAAAGGAACGAACATTTTCAATCACTGCTGAAGATAAAGAACCAATAGTAGAGATAATGACCTTAAAGACTAATTAATTGACAGAAGAGGTTTTTATTAAAAAAAAAGTTATATAAGGGAAAAAGTAGGGGGTGTGAGAAAAATAATATTAACGAGAATGCCCAATGAAGTGTTTTATAAAATAATCTGCTATCATATAATAAAGCATTAGTTCACTTCAGTTATAAAAGTAAACTGAAAATATATAAAAAAAAATAATAACTATATTTTTTCCCAATATTTCGTTTAAAACCCCTTGAAAACCATCCTTAATCCTTGAGTGAGAGTTCACTTAAAACATAAAAAAACAAGTGCAAATAACGGCAAGTTTGGTCGTATTGGCCCCTCCCGAAATTGTAACCTATATACGCCACTGCTAACGAAATAAATTCCTTATGTCTCATCTTTAGCCCGATATGAATATATCATACATTATGGAACAAAAAGAAACAAATAACCTAATCAATAGTTTTAAATATATACAATTTAGTTAATTATTCACTTATAGCGTGACTTATTTTTAAAATTAGGAGCAGATGTCAACATATTGCATTGTGAAATTTTATATGGTTTTTGCATTTATACTATTTTTAATTTTATAATTCATTGTTTTCAAAATGTTTCCCATTGTAATAGTGAGTAGCAGACAATTTTTGGCATATTAATAAATGATGAAGGTCAATACAGAAGCATAAATCAGAACGTGATAACATTTTTATGCGAGATTCGTACATCGTTTAGTTATGTATTTGTTTGAATAAAAGAATAAAAATATGATTTCTTCACCTGAAATAATTTTGGTTTCTGAATATTCAATTAAAATAAGTGAAAGAATTGCAACACAAAATTATTTATTTGTGATCTTTTATTTGAGTTATTTCTAAAATATAGTATATCAATTATTTGTTGCTCTTTCGTGATGTTAAAAATTCATATAACTTAAAAAAATCATTCTAGTTTCATAACAGCATACATATTATAAAAATTCCACAGTTTTAGTCCTTAGTTCAAAAATTATTTTTGAACTATAAACGTATTTACTCGAAATATAAAATACAATATTTCGTCCTACAATTCCACTCAACCACAAATGAATGATTTAAACTTACATCTTAACAAATTGTTTTATTAAAATTAAAATACAGCAGTTATACTTATTCCAAACTCAAGGCATCTCATCCAGAAAATTTTGAATCACTCATAGAAACTCCGAAAATTAAGACACCGTTCTTGAAGGGAAATAACTAGAAATTTTCAGCTTCATTGCAGTTTCAGAGGGGTTCCGACCCTCTAAAATTTCCCCTCCATTTAATAGTTCTTCGTCTTAATGCTTTTCTGTAGTTTAATCACACATGTAAGGGGGGGGGGGGGGGAGAAAGAACACACACCACTCTGTCGAGGTGGAAACTGAAGGGAAAAAATGAACAAAATAAGAAATGAAACATTGTTTGAAAAACGTCAAGAATCAATCTCAAGTTTAAGAGCAATCTGGATCGAGGGCGTAATTACATTACATCGGCAGCACCAACGAGAACAAGAACTTGAAAAGATAAAAAAAATAGTTCTCGTAAGTGTTTTTAAAAAGTCATTTTCTTCGGCTGATTAATCGTATTTTTGATGGAGTTTCATGACAAATACTGAGTGGATTTTTTTTCAATTCACGTTTCTTCCTACTGGCAAATTATTTCCCCAAACCCTGTAAAGCTCTGAGAATTCTCTAAATACTTCGTAAATTGGAAACAAAGTTTAAATTTTTTATTCACTTACTCCTTCTATCAGAGTTTTTTTCCACGTTTGCTTGAAATGAATTTCCTAAATTGCTGACTATAAGAAGTCGGGGAAAACTAATCCCAATGGCCGGCGGGTATAAATCCGAGCGAAATCGAAGAATAATCCATTGCTGAACACAAAATTATAAATAAGAATTGTTTTTTTAAGGTCCAAAGTCATAAATAGTAAGAACAGTGTTATAAATATCCTCTAGGGATGATGTCTAGCATTTAGAAATTTGAAAGAAACGGGATAAATTAACTTGAAATGAAGTCGTATTCAATAACATAAATTAATGAAGACGCTACTGAAAATACTTGCTTACAATTAATGAATTGGAATTTTATTTCTAATAAATAAGAGTAATCTGGCAATTGATTGCGAAACTTGCGAAATTGAATTTATTATTTTTTCTATCGGTAGCAGGAACCATAATTTAATTAGAAATGATATTGAACGTTGCTTATAAAATTCAATTAGTGTTAACTCCCAAAGAAAATAACACTTTTTATAATTTAAAAAGGTATCATGGTTTCAATTAAAATACATTTAGTTTATCCTTGTGACATTAATTTCAATAAATATTTTCACTGCGAAATTATTTTTATTCATTTATTTATCTGCTTTAGCATAAGATGTATTAAAAATTAAATGCAAGTACTCACTCAATATTCTACTTTTTTTGTGTATGAAAATTTTGTGATAAGTTGAAAAGAATTAATAGTAATGAATATTTAATTAAATTATTTAACATATAAAATATATATTGGATAGTAAATACAAGTTAATATTTGTAAATTTTGTTATTATCTCAAAACAGTTCTTGCATTTCACTACCTTCAATTAAAATATTAAAAACTTGCATAAAAAAAATTATCAAATAGAAAGTAGCATAATGCATTCCTTATTTATGGTTATTGCATATCATTACATATACTATAGATGTGCTTTGAATTATTTGATTTTTTGTAGTTCGAAATAATAACTTGGAAAATGATATTAAGTGAATTTTACCATCGTGTAAAAAGGTAATTATTTAGTCATGACAAAGAGTAATTACATTTCTTTCAAGCTGCTCATAAAAATTTTATATAGATCTTTAAAGAGGTAATCAGACCTCAAGTATTAAACACAGTAACTAGCCAAGTATTACTTTAAAATTATAAAACAATGTAATGATATTGCAATAGAAAATGCATTAAATTTTCATAGTGTAATTACAGAAACACTTGTAGATTTTTCTTTGAAAAAATGCATATTTTGAATTATTTTCTTTAATAAATGGTAAAAATAACAGAAATTAATTAATGTATTTCTTTTTATTACAGTAATTGTAATGGGTGCTATTTTTTTCATTCATATTTTGTTTAAAATACCTTTTTTATTTTCTTCATACAACATGTCATATATTTTGATGAAGTTTTTAAACAGATACTGTGTTTGTAAAGTTTTAGTTTTGCCATTGCCTACATGAAACAATTCTCTCAAATATTTCAATCTCAAGAAAAATTTTATTGCTAGAGATAGCATATTACCAAAAATGCAATCCCAACAAAAACATCTCTGTAAAAAGACGCCAAGTTCTTCTTGCAATGATTATGGCCGCGAAAAGTATTGAGATCTAAAGTAGTCAAGTTAAAAGTTTTTGTAAATTACAGGCAATGAAAATTCGTAAAATTGTCTTCTCAAAGTCAAAATTCTCCTGCATAGGCCTAAATATCTAGCTGCAAAAATATTGTGACACTTAGCCATTACGTATTCTGGTTCACTGACGCATAATAAGCATGTCAACCAAGCAATTTTGTAGCTAGATATTTAGGCCTATGCAAGGAAATACTTGGAATTTTGACTTTGAGAAGCAAATTTTACTAATCTTCATTACCCGTAATTTACAACAACTTTTAACTGGGCTCTACTTTAGATCTCAATACTTTTCACGGTCATAATCATTGCATAAAGAACTTGGATGTTTTTACAGAGATGTTTTTATTAAGATTTCACTTCTTTTTTTAAGGTACTAATTTAAAATTTATTATTTATTTGCACAAAACAACTAGTTTTAAAATGTTTAGTGTCCATAATTTTTAAACTTGCAAGAAAACTTCCTGGAATTGAAAGAATTAAGCATGCATGTTTTTTGTGACTCTTACTCAATCAACCGTTGACAAACTTTTTGTTGGCGGCAAGATATATATAATTAGCCGATTCCTTTATTCTTTTAATTATTGTTTGGTTTTAAGGAAATTTAAAAATTGTTCTCAACCACATCCAAATAGCGGATAATTATACGAGATTTTTTTTAAGAAAATACCTTAGTAATTTGATAATCAGTGAGTGAGTTTCGAGTGGATTTCAAAATAAGTAGATTTCTACCATTTTTAACTTGATTATCTAAACAACCAATATAATTGGAGACTTGAAACTTAGGGGTCTTACTAAAGTGGTTAACAGTCACCTGTAAAAAAGAGATGTTATTGTTATGCTAGATGTTATTTTAAATAAAAAATGTGCAGTCATAAATAGTATGGTTTCAAACAGATAATGTGTATGAGTAAATGTAATTGCTAAAGGAGGACAATTGAATACCTCAAGATGTTTCAATCATCACACATCATTTAAAGTTGTACTTTGATTAAAAATAATGGTAAAGCACAAAATTCTTATACAATCTGTTAATTAGTAAGGTAAATATGAAGTGTTCAATTAATATACCAATTAAATATTGACACTTACCTAGTAAACAAAAAATTAACTATAGAAAAAATTACTTTGTAATTTGAAAACTTATTTTCCTTTACATATTTCCATCAAAACCTGGTGTTGATACCAAATCACATCAACATGTGAGATGCTTATCTGAGGTTTATCCATTGTAGAAACCAAAAAACGCAGTCATTTTTCAGTGTACCTCATGCTCCACCTGGGATTTTCTTTAAATGTTTCACTGAGGTGAAAAATTCTGATTATCAATTATTGTTTATGTATATCTATATCCTATTTTCACTGTTTTAATGTAATCTCTAAGATAGAAATGTATTATTTCCAAATTACTTTGATTCAAGAATAGAATTATAAATTATTATTTATAAAAAATGAATACTTTGTACTTCAACATAAACGCACAGTAGTTGATTTTCGCTTCTAAAATAAATTTAAAAAATATTAAGATTTCCATAATAATTTTTCAACTACTTTATTTTTAGAGCATTTTTTATTGTACTAAAGAAAATTGAATGAATGTTACAATATTTGCGCTTGTTGTGAAATTCTTATTTTACTACACGTTGTTTGAATTACAAAAACATCGATGATGTTTCTGTAGATAAAGGCAATAAAACTTTCAAAATATTAAAAAAAATATATAAATACTCCAAAATTTCATCATTTTACATTATAGCCTTTAAGTATTAAATTATTTGTTGCATAAATCTTTCAACTAGCTCCTCTTTCTAAAGAGAAATTTAGCAGATCATTTATATTTACTTCAATTCATAGTACTTGAATATATTCTATAGTACTGCAGTTATGTGCATATCTTAATGCTCAGTTAGTTCCCATTTGTCCCTCACCTTAATGCCCTTAAGTAAGTGAGTGAGTTCAAGTCCAGTAATTCTCTGTACTGACAGAAATTATGAAGATTAAGAGCCAAATTGTGGAATAGATTCCTAAACGTGACTCTAATACCTTCAAAGTAAATCAGGTATGACTAGACAGTATCAACTGCGTAGTTCTAAGCCATGATATTCAAGATTTGGAAAGCTGATTACTGACATAAATTACTACATTAGTATTGCAATTAATATAGTATACCATTAATGATAAGAAATAATGTATACGTATAATATTTTATGTAACTAAAATACAATTCTTTCATATCTTGTACATTAATTGAAAATAATAGAAAATAAACCACCTGATACTTGAAATTCAATTTTTTATGGAAATTTATGCAACTTTGAGTTACTCCACTTTTGGTGTAGTATTTGTCTTATTAGTCGTATTTAGATTTATATTCGGGATTAAATTAAATTTCTTTTGATACGACCCTTTTTTTTTACTTATAAAACGGCGAATCGACGTTTTAAAATATTGTAACAAATTGAAGCCTTTATGAAGTTTAGTTCACTAGATATTTTTAGGTTTTTTAAACCATAAAAATTATTTAAAAACCATAAGTATTTCATTTTTATCATTAAAACCTTTCAAAATTATATTTAATGGAGGTATTTTTATATCTATTAATAGTTTACATAAATAATATTGCTTTGTATAAATATGTATGATAAAAAAAAATCTGTGACAAATTTTTCTTTTTCGTACTTATACTATTGAAACGATGGCAAGAATAAAAGTAACTATATTAAAATTACTAATCTATATTAACAAAACTGTGCCTACACCTGACTTCAAATAATTTTAGCCATGGTAACAAAAACAAAAAAAATCCCCACAACGTTTACAACTTGTATTCACGATTTCTTAAATAAGATCTACAATCTTAACTTAGTTTTTGACAAATTACCCATACGATTCCTATAAGGAACCAATTTAGTATCAAATCCGAGACATAGCATCCGCTAAGCTAGATCAAAACTCAAACCATTAGGCAAGAATGACAGCCTGATTCCCAAGAAAGTTTCTGTAGTGTTAAAAGTCTGCCAAAACATTTGTCTAATAAAAAATTTCTAAACGATATTTTGAAACTATCGAATAGTCTATATTAAAAATATTTATTTTAAGAAATATTAATAGTTTTAGAAAAAAAAAACTTCTTTTAATTGCATGGGTATAGATTTCTTAGAATTTTATTGGAATTAATAAAAATTCAACTGTAGCTCAGTTAAAAAAAACGTCATACAATTTTGAAATTAAGAAACATTAAAAATAAATGGGTTGATAAAAAGAATAATAATGTGTTTCACCACTATTTAATGAATAGATTCCTAAAAAGTAAACTCCTCTCTCTCACTCTAGTTTTTAATTTTATAATTTTTAAATTTATAGTCTATCGATAATGGTAGGTATAAGAAAATGAGTAAATATGTTTCCCAAATTTTTACTTTATTAAGCGGGCTTCATAAAAGTATATAATAGTAATCATATTCTGGAATTAAGGTAACAAAAAATCTAAATTCCGCACGCATTTTATGAGTTGTTTATCGTTGTGAAAATTATTGTAAATATGTCATTTGTAATGTGCACATATGAAAGCTACTCAAATAGAGAATAACATATATTACCCATATAACACATATCCTCCCAGGGAAGACTCTAGGAAGTTATTCGGAGAATGGGGATTTCCTTGAGACCTTCAAGGGAGGATGTGTGTTATATGGGTAATTATTTAAAAATCTTAGAACATTTCATAACTTTCGTATTTTAAGGTTTCTTATAAATCTAAAAATCCGCGTAAAATTTACCTTTTTTTTTTTTAATTTCAAATTGCTCCCAATAATACCTTGACTAATTCGCAATACAAATTTAAATTTTAATAAATGTAATTTTTCCACGGGATTCCAGGACTCCGAATGACCAAAAAAGGTCACTCGTTTTCCAAGATGAGTATATACTGCAAGTTATAAAATTACCCTTTTTGGATTTTCTATTATAATATTTTTCTCTAATAAATAGTTCATTATTTGTACAGTTGGTGTTTATCATATTGCCAGAATAAATGAGTATGGTATGCGAAATAGTGCGTTAGTAATAGTAGCATAAATATCATTAAAAAATTGCATGATTGTGTTGAATGATTGATGAGTAGTCAAACAAGTATCTACATAATGTCATTTGTATGTCACATGTATGTATATAATGTCAATGTCAAACTATTGTCTAATTTGTTCTTAATTTTAACTAATAAATTTCAGGAAAAAAAAAATTTAAGTTTTTTTTTTTTTTTTTTTTTTCAGTTTTTTGATACATTAATGAAATATTATAAGTGAAACTAAAAAAATAACAAAGAAAATAAAAGTTATATCCATTTATAGTAAATTTATATTGAGTTATTATAACTTAAAATAAGGAAATATCATCATCACCTAGTAAAGCGAACTTTGAACATAAAAGTAACCAGATAAATTGATACTCAAGCAGATTCCATATTACTAATAATTGAATATTAAAATTTATACTATAGGTATAAAGGAAGTTTGGTGTCTTTATATTAAAAATGATTAAGAAAACATTTTAATTCTTCAAAATGCTTTTTGAACAATTTGATTAAAAAGAATTCATTTATAAATAGTGTATTCAGCTAATTTCAAATTTAAGTTTTCATTATTGGTTTTTCCACTTTCATATTATAACTTTATGTTATAGCTTTGTGTGTAGAAAATCACTTACCGTCTTATTATTGAAAAACTATAGATTTTATGAGACATAGATTAAATTACCACATTCTTTAAATTATTGCAACAAGCGACAAGTGATAAGTAGTACTTATGTGTGATTCGCATTTATTTCGTATTTTAAAATGCGCTTCCAATATATTTTTGTCAGTGTTTTCTATTGTAATCTGTAAACAAGTTTAGGTGTCTTGCTAAAACAGAGTTAATTGTTTCTTCAGGTTCATTAGCACGTATTCCTTGATAATTAAAGAGATCGTTAATCTAAAGAAACAGAAAAGCAACAGAAAAATTTTCCAACTTCCCTGAAGAGTCATTATATTCCTTATTTGTAGATTAGTTTTTTTCTGCTGTTGTTATAAATATGCAAAGTGCTTCAGAAAAACATGTTAAAATAACTGCATTGTTTCAATTTTGATGGTACATATCTTACAATCATTTATGGATCCCTCACTTTGAAAGAAAAGTGAGAAAATTAAATAACTAGACATCATAACTTAAATGTTTTTCTGCAATTTATAAATTCACAGTTTTTACATATTCCCTATTCACGTGGGATTTGATATTAATAAAGAAAAACTACTAATTTTGTCGCAAAATTAAGCACATACATTACACAAAGAAAATAAAAACAAATGCCATTTATCGACTGTTTATTATTTGTATATTTCGTGATTAAATAATAAACAAAGTAACTCATTAAATTTATTTTTGTTTCTCCGTGTTTTTTGAATTCTCAATGGAAATTTCCATATATTTATGTTTACCTTATTATATACTAATTTTTATCGCTCTTTTAGTCAGCGATAGTAACAAATCGATTTTTAATCTAATTTGTTTGGTATATGTTAAGCTACAAAGTTACGATTTTTTTATACAGATATATTTTATACTGAAACATAAATATTAATTAGATGAAAATTCAAATTCTCAGTGAAATTTATAAAATGCTCGAGAGGAAAAAATTCTGCCAAATATTAAGTAATTTAATGACAAAAATAATAAAAATGCTTTTTGGAAAAGTAATGGTATTTAACAAAAGAAATAATGAAAAAAGTAATATTTCTAGCGAAAAATTAATATTTATTCGCATTTGTTGATATTATTTGAAAGTAATTTTTAAATGTTGATATTTCTTTTCCTATTAAATTAAAGCGATTATCCTTACAACATAATTTATGTATGTTTAAAATACACATTCTATATTATATGTCAATTAGATAACAGCGTCAAGAGGTGGACTACCTTTTTTAAAAGGTATAGAAACATAAAATAATTTCGATTCTATAAACTGTGTCGTTAATAAAAAGGGGAATTACAACAAAATTAACTAATACACATTTAAAGAAAGCATAAAAAAATACTTAAATATTTGTTTTATGAAACGCAACTCCTCCATTTAATAAAATGAAAATGATCATTAACAATACCGTATTTAATTAGCAGCATCTAGAATAGTCAAATTTGCTGAATTTCTAATTAAAATACTGAAGCAATTAAACCTTTATAAACTCAGAGAACCATATATAAATTGTTGAAAGTTATTTTTCTCATTCAAGCAGCCAAAAAAAATTATATATTTATTTTCATGAGTGTATCAAAATATATATTTAAAATATAAAAAATAAATTTTTAACAGTCTCAAGTTTTATAATTATTTCCTCAATTTTCTCTAAATTTCTGTCTTTGAAAAAATACAAGACTAGAATTTACGCTAGTTTAAACATAAAAAGAAGCCATAATGATTTGCAGTCCATTAATTTCGTGGTGAAAAATATTTTATAATTGACCTTGAAAGTTTCTGTTGTCTATTAAGACTTTTAATTACTAATAAGCGAAAATTGGTTGATGATAGAGAGTAAAGAAGTGTTAAAACAAAAAATTAATTTTACTGGGTTCCATATGGCTTAAACTACTAGCTTCAAACTCACAAATGAATTATCTTAAAATTGTACAATCGATGTTGAACCAAATTGGCTATCAGTTAGTTCGCTTATTAGCTATTATTAGTTCACCAAATTATTGCTCGATTTTAATTGAAAAACGTAATATACATATTTGCATACATGGTTAACGTATTTACTAATTAAACCATAACAACTCAAAATAGCTAATCTACAATTTTACTTCATAAACGACACACTAATGAAAAGGTAAAAATAGCTACAAATTATAACAACCATTATGTAAATTACAATTGTGAAAGATATTGTACAGATGAATCTCAATATCAATTAATTTTTATTTTTTTAAGTATTTTCCCATCTAATATCAAAAGTAAATTCAAATTTATAGTTTAAACTACTAATAGAAATATTCAATCTTGTCCAAAATACGACAGGCTTAACAGTAAAATTTATAAAAATATTTTTTGCACTTGCATATAATATTAATGTGAAAATATACACTATTTCTAAGGTTGCACAGCTGTATTGACCAATGTCGAAAATAAGAGTTTTGGGAAGATTGGTCAATTCACGCCAAAACTCGAGCATCATTCAAAAACAAACGATTTTTTTTTTTTTTTAAATAAACATGTCAAAAGTATCACGAAACCTCTTGTTACGCCTTCGCTCTTTCTTATAAAAAATATATTTCAATTTTAAAACTCTGCATCAACATTTCAAACCTTACAGTATATTCTATCCAGGTCTGGGCGAGATTGGCCAAGATCCGTAACAACGGTCAGTCTACTACTATCCACATCAGGACTGGCCAATTTCGAGTGATACTGGCCAGCGTATTTGTGCTACTAGGATTCAACATTTAAAAAGAGAAATCTTAATAAAATGAAAAAGAAATTATTCAAAGATAATAATTCTCACATTAAGATACTTGAGAATTGCAGTTTAATTCTACTACTGATATACTGAAACACTTAACCGGGAGTGGATTATGTAAAGTACAAGACTCAAGATCATAACAATATAATTATTTAAATTGGTTTTCAAGAGTGTACGTCTCAAAACCTCCCCAATTCTTAGCAATTCCCTTTTATAATGCCTCATATTTCAAATTTCATCTTAAATACAAGGTTTGTATTAGTTTAATTTTCCCATATATATCATTAGCACTAATGAATTGTTCTAATGTATGCAAATTGAAGTAATACATTAAAAAAGTACCCAAATCACACTAAACGTCAACTGCTTTGAAAAGCAACATTTTTACATAAACCACATTTACTCCATTAGATGTCGACTTGAATTGGCATTCGGTAGCAACCAACTATCATCCCAAACCAAGGTTCAATTTCGAGTTGCTCCCCTTTGTCCCAAGGACCGCCTAACAGCTGTTATACGTTTACTTTCCGCTTCGCATTCTCTAATGATATCGACACAATTCTTATTAAAAACATAATGAAATCCCACTCTCTTCTTGCTTTCCATTGATATCTTTTTTCCCCTTTAACGCTGGGCCGAGTTTTTAAGCAACGTCGAAAACATCTTTTTCCATCTCTTCCTTCCGCCCGGCTAAGCACCGATGGCCCTGCAGGACACACCGGAAAAAGGTTTTCTCATTTTGTTCGTATCCCTTAGCTCACCCTCCGTCAGCATTTTTTATCTCTCTTTTTCCAAGAGCATCTAACTCCAAGGTTGATAGATGGGATAAAAAGAAGTCTCGTAACTCCTCTTCTTGTAGTTTCAAAAGATGTACTGAATGTATCATGAGTCTTTAGTTATTTCCTAACCAATATTACTTGCCAAAAACCTATTTTTAAATTGATCTAAAAGAATGAATCACAAAATGAAAAGAAAAGTTAAATTTCTCACAAGCACAAAATAATTGGCGAGTTTTGTTTGTTTGTTTTTTTCGTCAAAAAATATCACTTTAAATATATAAACGCAATATACAGCTTTATTTTAAAACGATGAAAAATCCGATCAATTAAAAAAAATTGCTGTAAAATAGCTCATTTCGACCAAAACTTTATTTATTTGTTTGTTTGTTTATTTATTTATTTATTTATTTATTTATTTATTTATTTATTTATTTATTTATTTATTTATTTATTTATTTATTTATTTATTTATTTATTTATTTATTTATTTATTTATTTATTTATTTATTTATTTATTTATTTATTTATTTATTTATTTATTTATTTATTTATTTATTTATTTATTTGTTTGTTTGTTTGTTTGTTTGTTTGTTTGTTTGTTTTAATAAAAATTGGCCAGTAAACTTTTCTATTCATAGCGTAATTATCACATAGTTCAATTATGAAATATCAAAAAGTTTATTTACTCATAAATCACAAATAATTTATTTTCTTAATTTATATTCATATCAAAAAAATTACTGGGATGTAAAAAAGGTTCTATATCAGCACTATAATCGTTTTTATAAAATTTTTATTTTTATTGTCAATCTTTTAACAAAATTTCTTTAAAAAAATTAGTTTTCTAAAACAAAACAACGTCTATGTGAAAGATAGCAAACGTTGTTAAAATGGGATGACTTAAATGGATCACTTTAATAGAATAATTTTCGTTCGTAGCACAAAAGGATATATTTACTGTTAAATCAATCAATTTTTTCAGAAGAGGGTGCACATTTTATTTAGAGAAATATAAATAGAAAATGTCAAAAACAGTGTCCTTTTAATAATATTAATAATTTTAAAGAAAAAATATTTTCAATGAATAACACATTTCATTTTCAACACTTTATTCATTTACAAAATACCTATAAATGTATTCAGTAACTTTGGGTTTATTAGAGATAGTAGCCTAATGAACGAGAATGTACTACCAATCCTCTTAAGGGGAGTTGGTACCCTAAAATAATTCAAAATACTTCTAAATGAGGTATTATTACAAATGAGGTATCATTTTAAAAGGAAATATTCAAATTTTAATAAACAACAATAAACTCAAAATTGATTGATTATAAATTTTTGGGTACCAACTCCCCTTAATTTTTTGTATTGAAGCCAAATTCTGATATCTCTTAAAAAAATCGCTAATATGATTAATTGCACAATCTAGAAATGTTTCTTTAAATACTAATTTTTTAAAACAAATAGAAACTTTTTATTCTTTTTTCACTTTTTATAGGACATTTTATTTTTGAGCACTTACAGTATGATTACGCCTGCCATTGCATTTTCATTTCGATTTCTTTGTTTTTATTAAACCGCTCTACTCAATTGGACACAGAGCTTGCATAACCAATGGTATTTCTCCAAAATAATATAATTCTACGAATTTGATAGGGAAGTTAAAAGGTGTATATTATGAGATTGCGATCTCTTTCAATTCTAAGCCTTATGCTGTCCTAATGCAGGCGGTACGGAACTACTAACAGACGCTCTTTGACCACTTCTCAGGAAATCGTAGAGACTTGGCTCACCAACCAAAGCACTTCTTTCCGACATTCAACTGGTGGAGCGAAAAACTTAGATGGAGTGTATGGGAGAAATATTTTGTGATAGACATTTTTTTCCATTACCTTTCAAGAAACTGTATCATTCCAAACCTGATCATGCGCTCATAAGACTTTATATTATAGTTGCGTTGGTATTGTAATTTTCAACTAAAAATCAAAAAAATCACATTCAATAAAAGGTTAACTATTAAATTGCAATTCTTCTAAACACAAACTAGTTGGATTGGGGTAGTATTTTTCAGTAAATCTCCGCTCCTGATGTATATTCCAGTACGGTTATAAGTATGGTTTGACCCAGGGATGCGACATAAAATGAAGACTTTTACAAATTGTTATCAGTTGCTTTATTCACTTGTGAAATTAAAAATTAAAAAAATATATCCCAAGAATTATAATAATGTCTTTATCAGAATCTTGTTCCAAAACCATGCCAATGATTGTGTAATAAATTTTGATTTTTTTATAATAACACAATGACTATATTATTGCTCTTGTCACTCCCTTGTCGACCTTTTACAATGAGATTTGTACAGACTTTTCTCTGCCCCTGTTAACCATATGAGGCATTCCATGCGACAAGGGCGAATCCGCTAAAACTGTATTTCAAGAAAAAAAAACTCAAAGAAAAGTTTTGCCGTTTTTCACAATGTTAGCGCCCAAGTTCCAAAGCTTCAAACAGAAGGGCAAATAATCCATCTTGTTGTATTCCTTAGCTCTTCAATAACAAAGCGTTCAATTGAAAAAAAATGGAGGGACTGGCGGATTCGTCAATGTCGCATGTAACTCCTCATATAAAACCGAAATTTTCCGGGACCAATCACTAATATGTTAAAACATTTCAAATTAAAGGGTTCTGGGACTCAAAATTCTAAAATATTTTGTTTTATAATTACTTTTTTGAAAGGATGGAGTATTGTATGTTTTTTATGGTAGTATTGTATGATGCTTTGAAACTTAAAAAATTATTTTAAATTTTTTAATTTAAAAAAAGTTGTTTGTTTTTTTTAATTAAAAAACTTCAAAATTTTGATATTTCTTAAATTTAATAAATCTAAAACACTTTTATAAAAAATCACTTAATTTTTCCATAAAATTACTTCTTATAATTCATATAAAAAATTGTCTTCATGATTTATCAATAAAGTTATTAGAAAAAGTTGGGAAAAACAATGTTTTGTGCAAAAACTGTATAAGATCCATAATATGCAAAACCTTTTTAAAAAAAAATTAAATAAAAAACATAATCCCTGAAGACGAATTAAAGAAATATAAATGAAAAATAATTGTGAAAAGTTTCCTAGATTTAAAACAAGTAGTTTTTAGGTTATATCAATTTAAACTCAAGAAAGGAACAAAAAGTCATCACTGAGAAAAACAGTTTCAAAGTTTCAAGATAGTATGTCTAAGATACAGTAATCATGTTACAAAAACTTAAATATTTCAAGTTTTACTAATGGTAGAAACAAAAAAAAATTATGCCATTTTATTCAAAAGTATTTGTTTTTTACGATAGTAAAAAAAGTTTGGGAATTTAAAAAATTTAGAGAACCAGACCCTCTTAAAAACACATTTCTAATGTAAAATCTCAGAAAGAAAGTCTAAGTACGTAATAAGAATTGCAATACTCCAAACTGTTAGTTTACATAATTTTCTAAATACTCTTAATTTGTTTGCTATATTATCTATTTTAAATCATACTATCAAAAATACAATGTAAAAAAAAATGATATCATTGTAATTATCATTATTAATGTAGAAACGCTTATTAGAAAAAATGTTTAACGTTTTCTATTTACCTATTTGAAGTAGCTATTTGTGAAAATATTAATTAAAAAACAAATTAAAATTTTAACATATTTTTTGTCAAAAGTCCACTTAGAAGGCCAAAACTACTTGTATTTAAATTTTCAGAACAGTAGCATAATTAGAAATAGTTTTGTAAAATATTTCTTATAGTTAAAAAAAAATGAATTAAAAAACGAATAAAATTTTAAAATACTGTTTTCCAAAAGTCCAGTTAGAAGGACACAACTACTTGAAAATTTCAGAGCTATAGCCTAATAGAAATCGTTTTGTAAAATATGTATTAATTAATTACAAAAAATTAATTAAAAAAGAACTAAATAAAAATTTAAAATTCTGTTTTTCAAAAGTCCAATTAGAAGGCCGAAACTACTTATTTTGAAAATTTCAGAGCTGTAGCACTATTAGAAATAATTTTGCAAAATACTTATTAATTAATTAAAAAAATTAATTAAAAAAGAACCAAATAAAAATTTGAAATTCTGTTTTACAAAAATCGAATTAGATGGTCAGAATTACTTATGTTGAAAATTTCAGAGCGGTAGCCTTATTAGAAATCGTTTTAAAAATATAAATCAATTAATTAAAAAAATTGATTAAAAAATAACTAATTCAAATTTCAACATTCTGTTTTACAAAAGTCCAATTAGAAGGCTGAAGCTACATATGTTGAAAATTTCAGAGCTGTATCTCTGTCTCAAGTCACTTTGTAAAAAACAAATTAATTAAAAAAGAAATAATTAAAATTTTAACATTCTGTTTGATATGTATACAATTGGAAGGCCAAAATTTCAGAGCTCTAATTTTAAGTAGGTTTCTATAGATCCACAGACAGACAGACACACAGCTTGTTTTATTATTATAGATTTACTTAATAAAACAATTTTAAAATTAAATGGTTTATTTTTTTATTTGCAAAGGTAAATTCACATGTTCCTAGAGGAAATGTAGTAAATTTTGTTCTGAAATAATATTTTTAAATATTTAGTTATTATTTTCAGTTGAAGAAAAAACTGCTATAGTATATGCTTCATTACGTGCAAATAATTCCTATTCTTTAGAATACTTAAAATCTAGAAAATAAAAATAAAAAATTATTATTGTCTCTAATTTTCTTCATCGCATACCTCTTCTAAAGTGATGTGTGAGATTTTATAAATAAATTCTATTTCGTTTAATAATAAATTTTAAAGATAAAATGTTATATTTTATGTTAATTTGATTTCGCTTAAAAATAAAAGGACGATTGAAATTATTCCCTACAATGACTGTGAAAAAAATTGTAGGTATAAAATACAAAACAATAACTATTTTTATGATTCCTTACCGTATTTTGAGAAAAGTTTAAAATTGATACTGTTCCTTATCACAAATAGTGAAATAAAATTACTAATAATTTTTAAGATACTCCCTCTACAGGAAAAATATAAGAGTATTGAGTGAAAACTATCACAATAATAACTATACTTATAAAACAAATCTCATAAAATCTATACTTGCAAATTACTACTTAATAGTTAAAAGATTTCATTATAAAAATGTGAAATAAAATGCTTAAAAATTTAATATTTAATCCAATATTACAAATAACATTACATTTTTTTAAAAAATAGAAAACATCTAATGGTAATAAACATTTACTTGAATCAAAAATTCAAAGGGTGTATCGGTATAAAAACTCTTAGTATTTTTTCTTACCATTTTGATGCCTTACATATTTTTATTCAACAATTTCAATTGCTTTCTTATAAATGCTAAAAAGATTGTGAGGTCTAATTTCGTTAAAAAGATTCAAATTCTATCCTTATTGAGAAAATTAATTAATGTGCCACTCGCATTTTACGAAAAGCATTCTTATAAAACAATTGTACTAATATTTTCAAACTGTTACCATGATGTTACACTCACAACGGTTTTTAAACAAAATAAAAATAATCCTATTACTTTTCGTATATGTAACTTTACATGGAGACAGAGAAGAACTTAAGTGGGCGGTTCGCCAATTTTCCAATTGTGGAACTTGACAAAATCAAAAACAACATGTTCTATTTCACAGACCTGCAACCAAAAAAGTGTTTGAAAACCAATAGTTGATATTGATAGATTTTTGGAAGCTGATTTCAGGAAAAATAGTAAAAAAATTCCATGACGTACCAATTTTTCAAAAAATTTAAAATTTCTTTAATTGAAAATTTTGATTTTCGTAGTAACCAATCAACTGTGTTAATTAAAGAAGGGGATAAGCATAAAATGTCATAAGTCATCCTCTTTGAAGAAAACTAGAGATTTTTCTGTCTCTGGTGAAGAAAAAGAAGAAAGAAACGGGGAAAATAAACAATTTTCAATTTAATTAATGAGTCTAAATCTAAAAATCTGTCTGCGGAACTCTTAGGCTCTAAGCTAAATCAAAATAATTTTTTGGCTCCTAGTACCTTTTTCTCATGGTTCAGTAAGTGAGAAGCAGATTTCGTTCCATACTTTTCTCAAGATAGTGGCTTGGTTTACTGTAGCAATATCTCTGGATTGATGAAGAATTTTAATATACAGTATGACGTGAACGATAAGAGGCTCTTTATTGACTTCTCAAAAAGATGCCTCAAATCAGTGCTTCTGCATAATGGCAACAAGTATTCTTCAGTGCCATCAAGGCATTCTGCATACCTGAAAAAATATTGCGAAAATTTAGCTTTGATCCTCACCCATTTGAAATATAAAGAACATGGATGGATAATATGCGGTGATCTAACAGTTCTTTCCATGACTCTTGGACAACAAGCAGAATACACCAAGTACCTTTGCTTCTTGTGTCAATATTACAGTAGGGATAAAAAAAAGAATCATTGGATAAAAAGGAGTGGTCGCAAAGGAAAGCATTAACACCTGGGAACAAAAATGAAAGATACACTTGGGGAAAAAAAGGAAAGTTTGATTTATTCCAGAAAAATCATGTTGCCTCCACTTTACATCAAGCTTGGCTTGATTAAAAATTATGTTAAAGCTCTATCAAATTATGAGTACTTTAAATACATAAGCAACAAGTTTCCAGGGCTGTAAGAAGCAAATATAAAGGAAGGATTTTTCGTTGGTCCAGATATTTGGAAACATTCTAAAGGCGAAGTGTTTGAAAATAAAATGCTTTCGAAAGAAAAAGAGGTATGGAGAGCTTCAAAGGGATAATCACAAAATTCTTCAGGAACTTTGAGGACCCCAACTATAAATCTACCATGGAAAACATGATAATAAAATTCAAAGACTTGGGTTGTTCAATGAGTTTGAAAGAGCAATTTTAAAAATCGCATTTCGATTACTTTCCCCAAAATCTTTATACAATTAGTAAAGAACTGAGAAAATGATTTCACCGAGATATCAAGGAGGTGTAGCATAGATACCAAGGAGATGGAGCATAGGTACCAAGGTAGATGGAACGACTCCAGAAGTGCCAAAATGAGCTTTTAGGGGAAAATGATAAGAAAGTATTAAGGATATATGAATCCAGAATGTATTAAACAATGGTAACCATTAACTTTTCTAATTAACATAATTTTTAATTAATATACATTTATCAAATCATTTCCAATTCTTTGATGTATTAATTAACATGTAAATAAAACCCTTGAAAATATTTTGAAAATATCTGCTTTTCACCAGAATATATACAGTAGGCTTTCTTGCACATATATTCAAGCACATTTTGTGAAAATCCTTACGTAATAGAGAAAAACTGGTGCCATATTTAAAATCAGCGCACCAAATAATATAACATTCTGTCTTTACATTACAAACAAATTTCTATGACTCAAATTTTGCAGGCCTGTGTTATTATTGATTATCCGATGGAATTTATTATGCATATTTATTTTTATCAATAATTATTTCAATCATTTATATCACTTTATCTTTTTCTAACGCATTTCACACTTTATTAAAAAAAAATCCTGAGTATAAAAGTTATTGTTGGTTAAAACGGAAAAGTTTTTATTTGGTAATTAGTAGTAAGACTTGGTATTAATAATACTTGATAATTATAGCAATAAATTATCTTAGTAAAAAAACAAGAGAATTTAAAAGACAACAACACTACCTTTAATTTTTTTAATATTTTTATTTTCAATTTTTCTTTTTTTATATTTTTTATTCAAAGAGTAAAATTTGACTCTCTTTCACTCTCAAAAATCCATTTAGTTGAACTTCCATCCTCAGCTCATCCCATGAGTGTCAAAGAAATGACGACGTTTACATCCCGAGTACGAAGACTTTGAAGAAAATCCCTCCAAAATATACTTTCTTGAACAAAAAAAAGCGAAATAAATTTTAAATGACTTCGAGGTAGCTACAGGTTTGCCCCAATACTCTTCATTTTATCTCCGGGGCAATGGGGAAAAAATAACTCGTTACCATGAAAGTAGAGGTGCATGTTGACCGTAGAAAGAAGTTGTATAAAGGGCTGGCGTTAAGTAAGAAATGATGATCTTGAACCTCCGTGTAATGCAAAAAGTAACGAGCTATTGATGTAAAAAAGAAATAATGGAATACATTTTATTAGAAAGAAGATGTTTTTTCAGTAACTTTTCTTTTTTAAGGGTGAAACTCATTTTTCTTATGAAGATGTAAAAAATTGCAAAGTAGGATTCTTTTATTAGTGCTTTCTGAGTTGGTTGCATAAGATTGATTATATAAAGCATATCAGCGTTTATTTAATAAGCATCATATTTAATTTAAACACGCCTATGAGATAGAAGATTTTAAGATTGTATTATTAAATGGTATCTTTAGATCTCTTTCAGTATTTATAAGGCATTAACTGTTAGAATAATTAAAAAAAAAAATACGTACTTTAAAAGAAGATTAATAAAGCAATGTAATGGAATTTAGAAATGTAGAAAAAAAAATTATTTTTTTTTTCAATGAAAAACACTTTTCGGTAGAAAAGTTATTTTATTGACTTTAATTGTAGAGTTGACTTAAAAATCTTGAACTATATTGATAGATTAAAAAATTTTAAATTTAAACTCATTGAATATATAGATTTTCCACATATTTGTGTTCGAATATATCAGTACACTTTACCTGGTAACTTGTGAATATGTCTGTAAACGTATGAGCAAAAATCACAGATATGTTTATAATGATAAACCTACATTTAGTATCAGTTTTAAGTTATCATTTAAAAAGTATATTCTACATTTAATCCTCTTCTCTGATCATTGTATTGTATTGTGATGTGTTGCAATGCGTCGAATCGTATTGCATTGTATTGTATTGTATTGTATTGTATTGTATTGTATTGTATTGTATTGTATTGTATTGTATTGTATTGTATTGTATTGTATTGTATTGTATTGTATTGCATTGTATTGTATTGTGATGTGTTGTAATGCATCGAATCGTATTGCATTGTATTGTTGTGTTGTATTGTATTGTATTGTTTTGTATTGCATTACGTTGTGTTGTGTTGTATCGTATTGTATCATATCGTACACTAAAAACAATGGCATTTTGAGTCATCTTTGAACCATCTAAGGGATTTAAAGTATAATGCAAAAATAGATTTGAAATAATGCTTTGAATAATGTAATTTAGCAGAAGTTCCAGATTATCCAAACATACGAAAAAAACTTGACAATTTCCACCAGTACTGTAAAGATAGAGGTAAGTAACATATGGAATATTAACTTTTCTATCATAGAGATAAATCTAAATCCGAACTATCCAAATAACACCAGCCAACACTTTTGAAAATTACTTATATCTGGATCTAACATGCATTGTCATTTGGTACATGAAATACAAAAACAACATACTAATGAAAAAGATTTTTTTCTATTCTAGAACTTTAAATCTATATAATTAAGTATCTTAAATATACTGATTGTTTTAAATAAATATGATATATTTTCTTTAAATATTTTTTCAATTCAAAATCATCGTGTTTCTAGTAAATTCACAATAATGTCATTTAATTAAATATTGCAACAATGTTATTAAAAATACTCTTTGAAAGAAAAATTTTCTGCTAACATAGTAAAATAACGAAAGGGGAACCTTCAACTTTGTGTAAAGTAGGGGCGCTTTATTATTTTTTTTTTTTTTTTTTTTTTTTTTTTTTATCAAACTCCCTCTAGACTTTTTTAAAAACTTACCAACCCTCTATGAAATGTGATAAATGAACATTTTCTGATTACTGAGTAAAGGGTGACATTAATCTTTTAAATTTCGCAGAGTTTTTCTATTAAAACTCACTAACTCAAAGGGAGAAAAGGGCAAGTTTTCAAAAAAAAAATCTGTAATTAGTGTTACGTTTTCTTATTTTTCACTCTAAATACTATAGATCCCTCTTTTTAAATAAATGTAGACCTTAAAATTATAATGGAGGAGGATATTTTTATTACAAACCTTTAAGTTATTACAACGTTTTTTCCTTAAACGTATTGAATTTTCAATCGCTAAAATTAATACGCTTTTAATATCACTAATTAATACAAAATTAGAAAACATCATATTTAATTATTTTAGAAGGAAAGTATTTTAAGTTATCCTTTTTTTTTATTATTATTAATTTTAGAAGGATCGTCAACCTATTCTTTCCCCATATACCCCAAAACTTTAAATTATTCCATGAAAGTTTTTTTTTTTAAATAATTAAAAAAAAGATATTTGCTATTTTACTTTCAAATTTTGTTACTGGGATTTTATCACTGTTTCTATTTTTGGTAAAGCTTTTTGCATGTTTTCAACCAATACTTCAGTATATGTAAAACAAAAAATGAGCATTAGGTCTATAGGGAAGACACAGGATGATTACCACTATTGATGCTTGTAATGAAATGTTGTATTTAACTTCACTTTTATGGAATTTTGTAATTACCATACTATAACTACATCCCATACGATTTTCCAATACTATTGTTCATTTTATTTTAAGACATAACCTTCAGACAAAACTAAATAAAAAGCTATAATGCTCTATTTTGCATTTAAATTTTAAATTTTTATAAAACAGCTGTAAAACAACGAACCCTTAAAATGTAATCATTTTAGACTTTCATAAATTAGAAGATATACAAATTTTCTTGGGCCATTCTAAATTTTCATTTTACAACCTCAATATCAGTTTGTTAAAACGCTTTGGTGGATGGATTGGATTCGAGAGGAAGGTAAACAATAACAAATTTCAAGCAATGATTTAAACATTAAAAGAAGAATTTATAAATATGTGCAGATATCTTCACATAAATTACGATAGTGAGTAGTTTCTGAACAAAGTCCTCCATGTAACATTAGAAAATCCTCAAAACTTTTACATGCTTCTGTTTATTTACCAATGGCTCAATTATTTAGGAAGTTACGTTTACTTAATCTTACTTTTACGGAGAAAAATTAATGTTGTAATTACCATATTATAATACGTCCCATATGATATCCCATAACCAGACATAACCTCCAGACAAAATAAATAAAAAGTTAGAATTATTTATTTTAAATTATTTCATTATTCCTACTTATGTATCTTAATCATAGCATTTCCATATTTGCTGTAGTTAAATCTTTAATAAAGATAACTTGCGTAATTTTACTTTGAAGATTCATCAAAATGATTAATAATTTGTGTGTGTAACTTAATCAAAAAACATAAACATTTAAGACGAAATTATACATTTTATATATTCTAATTACAAACACTTTAATTATTGATGCGTTTTGTAGTAAGTAATGATGACAACAACTTAAAAACATTGAAAATCAAACATGTAATTTTCTTCTTCGCATAAGGAATACGGTATAGAATTAAATTGACAATAAAAAGCTGATTTGCTAGAAAAACTGAATTCTTCGAGTGAAGAATTGTGTACCACATTATTCTATCACTGATTTATTCGAAAAAACAACATACGTTTTCCAAAAATAGAAAAAATTCATTGATACAAAACATTTATTTGAACCAAGAATTCAAGAAGTATATTGATTTCAAAACTCTTCTTGTATTTTTTCTTAACATTTTGATGCCTTGATTATCTTTCATTTAACAATTGCAGTTGCTTTTTTAAAATTCTGAAAAGACTGTAATGTCTAATTTCGTAAAAAAAAATCTAGTTCTATCCTTAATAAGGAAATTGATTAAAATGGCCAGTCGAAAGGCATTTTTGTAAAACAATTGCACTAATAAAATTTCAAACTGTCACCATGATGTTACACTCACATTGCTTTTCAAACAGAATAAAAATAATCATATTAGTTTTCGTATTTGTAACCTTACATGGAGACTTAGAGAACAACTTAAGTGGGCAATTCGCCAATTTTCCAATTGTGGAACTTGAAACCATTAATCAAAAATTATGAAAAATTGTCCTCCCAAAAGAGATATCATTAATTGCTGTCAAATTGGACACATTTTGTTGTAGTTATTCTAAGATATAATGTTATTATTTCCTCGTAAAGAGAGATGTATTAAAATTTGCATTTTAAAATTGATGTGGTTTGATTATTATTTATGTAAAGTGAATTGCATTTAATAAATCTTGTAAAAGTATTATATTGGTTTCTATTTCTTGAACTAAACATAAAATGTTTTCAGTGTGATTGATTAGCCAATTTAAATGAAAATATAATTTAATCGGATTCATATTTCGTAAATTACTGTAAATTAACCATAGCCCTATATCTTAATTTACTTACCAATATTTCTAATATGAAGTAAAAAATACTACATATTTTTACAATTATTCTTTTTCTATTAACTATTACAATTTTGTATCTTTATTAAAATATTTCCTTACTGTTGTTTCTTAATAATATTTTTTTAAATTATGGTCATTGTATTTCTTTCATGTGAATTTGTTCTTTATAATTTCCTTAAGTTTTGTATATCTATATTTTTAATCACTATGTATAATTTATACTTTTTCCTATAAGTATCCAAGTATGTGTATAATTTCTAATTTATCTATATATTGCTGAAAGCGAAGTCAAACGTGCTCAAACAAAAGACAAAATATGAATACAACTCGACCTAATGTCCCATTACCGATAAAAAAATATTCGCATAATTAATTTTCCATTCTATTCCATGGCTTCCCTCATCCAAGCTTCTTAAAATGGAAAACGAACATTCCATTTGTAAAAGTGGAGGACTTTAGAAAGCAGTCGATTGTTTTACAAACATCCGTTGCCATCCCCACGAAACAAACTTTGTGGGACGTGTGCCTCATAAGAATAAAAGGAAGGCGAGTACATAAAAAAACATCATTGTGACGTTCTCCGATTCATTAAGAATAAACTCAATAACTTTTCTCGTTAAATCCTGCTTAATTACTTAAAGAGCTCATTAAAAACGGAGTTTATCACGGAGTTGGAACGGCTTTTAGAATAACGAATTCGAATAAAGCCGTCTTTTGCATTAGCGCCATTTCTTCGAACGTCTTTTCTTATTCCAGAGGAGAATAAATAAAAGTTCATCTGGAAGAAGAAAATTATGCAAATTCGTAAAAAGGGTCGCCTCGGTGGACCTCTATTTTACACCATAAATCAATCCGAATTCTTCATAACTGTCCAGCCGTACAGAATAAAAATGAATTACTATGGTTTTTCATGGGAGACAACATACCCTTTAAATTTATCGGCATGGCAGCGACATTAAAACAATGTTCTGTCTTAAATCTCTTTTTTACTGTCGTTTAGATTTCAAGCTCCGATAGTCCTCCACTCTAAAGTTACTCATTTGCGCGCGAAAAAATACCGACTTTATCTTCCCCCGAAGCTGCAGTCGTGTTTTTTTATTTCTTTTATTTTAGAATCCATTAGATGGAAAAGTATATCCATAGGGTAGTGTGTTTAAAGTGGAAAATATTTATTTAGGAAGCAAGAGAGTACATCGCTTTTTGGTATGAATAGCTGTGTTTTTATGTGCTATTCCTTGTAATTTTCAGCAAACAAATGACTCCCAGAAGAACAATGAATTGATATTTAAATTGGCGCTTAACGAGCCATTTCTATTGAATTTCTTTGTTACTAGTTTTCTAAGACAAGAGAATAGAATTTTTATGGAACGTATTCATTTCCCTGATGCAGATGTTTGTTTAAAATTCAATAGGATTTATGACTATAAATTATTCAATTTTGCTCTAGTAAATAATTTTTATTAGTTAATTAAATAATTATGAATAGTGAATATAAATCTGAATTAATTGATATGAATAGACAATGACAAAAATGAGCTCTGAATTTAATTTAATAAATAAAATAGTTTGAATATAGTGCTTGAACTAAAATTTTTAATTATTTTTATTATTAAGCATTTAGTATTATTTATTTAAGAATTGTTAAAGGTATAGCGTTATACTGAATTGTAATATTACCAACATAATAAAAACTTGACTTTAAAGCAATTGTTCAATAATAATGAACAGTAATACTTTTTATTATGGCAGCATTTTAATAGTTTTTCTTTATTTAGTGAACTAACTACGTGGATCCACATTGTGGTGTACCCATTGAAGCATATAAGTCTGAGAATTAAAAAACAAATTATTAGTAAAGCACCTATATCCTTGTACCTACTTCTTACCTTAACGTAGTCGTAGCTTCCTGAAGTCGTCAACGAAAAAAGTTACCAATGGGGTCATTTACTACTTCTGTGAAAAAAAAAATGCAACACTTATGTCTTCTCTTCGGTAAATTTCTTCAATATAAACCGACAGAAATACTTCTTAAGAGAAATTTTAATTAAACACTCTTTCTTAAAAAATCTACTTAAAAACATTACCAAAGAGTTTCTTGATAAACAACAGTTTTAGTTTTGCCATCTGGAACAAAAACATAAATTTGCTTATTGAACTTATGCGTGGATATGACTCATTGAGTCGTTGAGGCGCCATTATGTTTTCATTTTTAAAAATACGTTATTGTCTTTCAGAACTCTAACGGTTATAAATGGCTCGAAGCATTTTAGAGTCTACTGTACTCCATCCTAATGATCACTTTCTTTTTTGAGGTATTATAAACACATTAAGAGTTTACATAACAAATGCTCGTTTACATTTAAACTGTTGCCAATAATGTTTCCTTTCCGAAGAAACTGTTTTAACATAAATAAAGCAGAGACGGCAATGTGACAAAAAATGTGATTAGTGTGTAGTTACCATTTTGTGCATTTAAAGTGCGTGAAAAGTGTATTTAAAACCACCTGCAGTAGTTTAATTATCAACAGTCACAAACTTAATCCAAATTAAATGGGTAGATCTTCAGTTATAGGTATGACATACAGACGAATTTTGGATTTATATATACGACGATTGCACTCGACATAATTGAATACAAAACTAAAATAAAAAATTGCTAATTGAAATGAGCTATTTACATATATTTAATTAACTGGCCATACCCTGGAAAGAATAGTTAATTTCTAATAAATATATCCAGTCTCATCCTAACTAGAGGATTTTCAATGGCACCATTGTTCCGAATTTTCCACTGAAATAAACCATCTTTGTTTGGACAGGAACCTCAATCGAATTACCCGTTAACTAATTTACTGAATCATCGAAAGTAAGTTACTCTGCATTTCCACTGACGCCCCCGCATACGTTCCATTTTCCATCCCCTGCAAACTACCCTCGCTGCCATCCTCGGAAAGACAAATACACCAAGTCCCGAAGCGTTCTCCCAAAATCGTCTGCTCTCAAAGAAGGGCGGATGTCCTGACGAAAGCCAGATCTCGGGCCATTTACCTAATGGTAGCACTATGGAGGTCTTCATCCTCTCGCATTAGGAAGTACCAACAGGAAACCCAATTAGCCTTCGCTTGTAAACTCTTTTCTATTAAAATCCTTCCCCGAAATGGCAAACATTAAGTTTATTACTCACCCCTTGCCCTTTGTCTGTTACGATTTTAGACCCGCAATGCGGTTTAATGTGTTGGGCACGAGAATGGGGGATTTTTATTTCGCTTTTTGCAGTCTACAAATGGGGATGGGTATTAAGTTCAAAACTTCATTACATAGAGTTTGTTGATGAATTGTATTCATTCATTAGGCTTCACAGGGCCATTATTCTGTTTAGGGGAGCGTTTGCTTCAATGTTTGTTTGGATAAGAAGTTTTGTAATTAACCCTCTGAGCGTCAAGGGAACGGACGAAATTATACAGTTGTTTTCCCTGCAATAATTTTTAAATTTTATTTCTTATCCAAATACATAAATTTTTTTAATTATTTTTTATTTATTTTGTTTTAAGTAGGTTTTAAACTATCATCCTAATAAAAAGATTTAAGAAATATTTTATTTTACATTTTATTTATAAATTTAAAAAGGTTGTGTATTGCTGGAAAAACTGGGGATCAAATGACGGATATATACGCCCGTGACCCTCAGAAGGTTAAGACGAACATGGAGATTTTTAAAAGCTGGCCAAATCGTTTAGTTGTATTTAAGTTGTTAATGTTGGTTTTATGATGTAACGATATGATGTTTGAAAAGTTATAAATTTAAGAAGCTGATTTGTTTCCTAGAAAATGACGTAAACAAATGGAAGTATTATAAATTATGGCATTATTAAATGTTTCAATTTCCCAAATGTAAAGCTCGCTTATATTCAATATAACAAACTAACATAAATTTTCAATACTTAAATACGATGAATATTAATACTTTCATGCAATTTGAATACAATTATCTAAAGAAAAATTTTGATAAATAATTATTTACCACTCGGCTGCGATTTAAATAAAAAGCCATTTTATTTATTGTCAATGTTACTTTTTCTCCAAGCTCAAATATTCATTATATATAACAACTCAAATTTTGATTTTAAAGTATTTAAGATTTCAAGAACAATTTCCATTGAAACATGCAAATACGTATTTCTGAAAATCATTAAATAAGTTTTTAAAAAATCATTATGATACAGCATAGAAACAAATGTTATCTCATGTTATGATACATATTTTAATATATGAACCATAAACAATATATTTAGAAATATAACAGCAAAATCTGTACATTTGTTAGAAAATAATAAGATTAGATGTTACCATTTGAATTCTAAGGAAAACACATTTTGAAATCAAGTATTGATTTCAAAAGAATATATAAACGGGATCCTTTTATATGTATTCTTTTTCAATAAAACTTTCAAAAATTAGATTCATATATCATTAGCTTCCTTTTTATAAACCAGTATATAATAAAAAACCTATAAACCCATAGGTAGAAACATATATTTTATCTAGTAAAATAATTATTTTTCAATTAACTTTATCACCAATTAATACTATAGAAATCAGAAACGTAACTAATGAACAATATAATGTGTTGACATTATAATGTTTTTTATAATGTGTTGACATTATAATGTTTTTACCACTAGAAGAAAAAAAATGCCCCTTGGGTACTACACCATTATAGAATTTCTCAATAGTCTTTTATGTTTACAATTGAATGAATTAAATTTGGTCCTAAATATACTACTTTTGTTATGAACATATATTATATATATATATATATATATATATATATATATATATATATATATATATATATATATATATATATATATATATATATATATATATATATATATATATATATATATATATATATATATATATATATATATATATATATATATATATATATATGTATATATAGGTGTTGCCATTCGAAAAGTTCGACACAGTAACCGTGAGTGCCATTTTGTTACCATTCACACATTCACAGAATCCCGAGCTCATACTTCTGAATAACTATACCTAATGTATCATCTAGATCTGTTGAACGGAACGGAATCTAGAGGTCCATATATCGGCAAAGTTTTTTTATGTCCACCCGGTATATATTTAAAAAAAATCTTGTTTTAAATCTTCTCTTTTCCATGGTCTCAGCAGTTTATACATTAAATTTTATAATCTTTTGTTTAGTTTCGGCTCTAGGCATCTCAAAACAAGTGCATCTATAACTACCTTATATAAAGGTTATTAGGTACAGTTAAAATTCTAATTTCGTAATTGTTCAGGAAAGTTTCTTTCAATATGAAATATTGAAAAAAAATGTAAAATGTTACATAAGAAAACTGGTCAATGTGAATTTTCACACAAGTGTGCAGATTCCTAGCAGGTGATTACTCATTCATTACTGTTATTATTTATAAATTTATTGTTTCAACTTTAAATGAGAATCATAGACATTTCTTGAACAATCTATTTGCAACGTTACTCTTTCATCCGCGAGGCTATTTACCTGTACACCAGTAATTAAGTTAATAGTGGTTAAACAATTATAGATTTACTATGTTTTTAAGGAACCAAATATCCAATAATCTAGATAAATTTTGAATTATATATATATATATATATATATATATATATATATATATATATATATATATATATATATATATATATATATATATATATATATATATATATATATATATATATATATATATATATATATATATATATATATATATATATATATATATATATATATATATATATATATATATATATATATATATATATATATATATATGTATATATATATATATTTAAGAGAATTTGTAAAGTAAAAAAAAATGGGTTTTTAGGTTTTCGTCAGATACCTTTCGATTGGACCGCCTACAGGCGTTCAAGGCACATAGGTCTTTTAAAAAGATAAATTTTATCACGACCATCATTCGATAGTTACAAACCATATTTAGATGAATCAGTAGAATGGGGTGGTTTCTGATAAAGAGTCAATTACCTAGGAATTCCTTACACAATTATTTAATAAAAGCATAACGTAAGCTCTTTCACATGGTAATTCAAATGCATTGCAACTCAGTCACTCCAAAAAAAATTTACAAAACCAAATACAGATAGATCTCTTAGTTTATAATGAATGAAAGACAAAAAATGCTGGATTAAATTTTAAGAGAAAAATGTGAAATCACAGTGCGGGATGGGAAATGTGAAGAAAATTGCTGAAATGTGTTAAAAATGTACACAAATTATTAATATTCAAAATTATAAATAAAATAAAAAGCGAAATCACGAAATATAAATTCGAAGCTATGATTTGGTTGAATTTTCATTCCAGGTTAGCTGTTTGATGATTCTACCAGAAATTGAAATCTTCCATTTCATCCATTAAATATTCATGCTAAATCTCCATACTAAATCTCCAATCCAATTTTACCCTCATTTCAATATCCATGTTGAATCATGTCAACCGGTTTCGCCTTCCATCTCTAAATATTACAACTTTGTATCTCGACCAATTCTCAACTTCGAAAAAGATCACAAAAGAAAACTTTAAAAGAATTCAACTCCAATAGGGGAACGAAACACGAAATGCTGACTTGAAGAAAGAAGACAAAACGTCACCCACACACCTTTTCCTATGGAAAAAAATCACAGACAAGTTCCCCTTTCTTTTTATTGATACATCTTCTACCCACCGGAGGGCGTTCTTTTTCGGTCACGTGATTGATGTTGCAGAAATTTGAGGGAAGTGGCAATTTGGATGTGGCTTCGGGGCAACGTTTATGTGGGCGGTTGGCAGCACGGATGACTTCAATGCGTATCGCGCAAATCCCCCGTGTAAATGATGAATCAGTTTACTTCAGTTTCAGAGACAGATCCCAGGGTCCTTTTCCTGCAATGTCCTCTGGGCCAGTGGACCAATCTCTGCTGGGAACACCTAGCTGCTTATCTGACACGTGGAGGTTTTAATGGGATTACCTTGGGCCACTCGACTTTAGGGGATTCAATGAGGCCAGAGGTACAACGGGATTGGGTGACAGCTCATCTGCTTAGGTACTGCAGATCGATAGTTTCAATTTGCAATGATTGGGGCACGAATGCGTCGAAGGGATGAGCGTTAATCATTTGCGTTTTGACGCGTTCACTGTCCTTGCTGGAGTTTTGAATAATTCTCCAAGATTACGGGTACGGTTTGTGCTGCTTTGGACTGATTGTTTAATAATAGGTCTGAGTAGGAGTGGCAATTAAAATGGGTTTGGTGCTATTGAATATACATGGAGAATCTGTAATTCTCGAAAAGCTGAAAATATAATATGGAAATATATATTGCGGAATATAATTAGGCGAGATATGACTCATAGGCCAAATATCATCCTCACTAAATCAGAAAAAACTTCCATCCAAAAGAGATACTATGCTTATTTTTTCATTTCAAGCAGATTTTGAAGCAAAACATTAAAAATGCTTGTCATTCAACAGCTATACATGTCATGGAGGTGGGAGCTAATACCCAAATACCAACGAAATTAAAACAACATGTGGTTTAAATAGAAAAATTGTTTAAAACTGGGCAAACTTGAAGAAGTTAAGTAGTTAGTGCTTACAGGTACATCAGGGTTCGTACACTTTGGGGAAAAATTCCATGACTTTTCAATGACCACAAGTTCTTTTGAAAATAAAAATTCATGACCTCACAGTTTTGTTTCATTATTACCTAACCAAAACTTTTACACATGTTTTTTCACACCAAATGGAATCATTCAATAGGGTGTCCCGTTAAAAATTTGTTTCATGAATGCTAGGTCAATTTTCCACCAATCAATTTAACGAGCTTTTTCAATGGAGAAGTTGCGTATTTTTTTAAAAATGGTAAAAAATAATAAATTTTAATAAAGAAAGCAAAGCTGATTCCGAATATGTAAGTTATATTACGGTTAAAAATTTATTTAATTAAATATCGAAAGAAAAAAAATTGTAAAAACAGTGGAATCGTGACGTAACCGCAAAGCGTTTCATCATTAGCTGGTTAGATTTGAAGTCATAATCCGACGATGGAAAATATTCTCCTTCATTTTGTTTACCTACGACGACCTACGAATTTAATAGGAGCTGATATTCGTGGTGTAAAACTGAAAGGTATGTAATCATTTTACAAACAGTTTTTCATTTGTCTTTAACTTGATTGAATATGACTTATTTTTATTTTAAGTTTTTATTTTCAGTTATCATTCTATCCAGTTAAACTGCAAAACAATGCAGTCGTCAATTTTTTTACAATATTTTCGGAGTTGAAAATTTTACATACTTTACGAACTATTCGAAACGAAACACTTATTTACCAGAAAACTGTATATCCGATTAAAATTCACGTTCAAGAATCTTCATTTTATTCTAGTACAAGTCATTCTTATACAAGTTAATTTGATTCTTGTACAAGAACCAAAAGACTTTTTCCTTGTTCATAAATGTTTTGGTACTATTTCGAAAACTTTTAAGTACGTTTTCAACATCTCTTCACTCCTAAGAAAGTTATAAAAACACTAGTTTTCCATAGTACAGTTGAATCCAGTATTATTTTTAAAATCAAATTTTCAAATAGTAGAAGTTATCACATTGTTTACTAATAAGTGAAATATCTGTAACTTGGCGTGCTATGTAAACAACTGCCATGAAAATACAATAAAGTAAAAAAAGAAATTTGCCATTATTTTCAATTTAGCATTGGTTTTTTTCATTGATGTCTTTTTTTTTTTTTTTTTTTTTTTTTTTTTTTTATCAGTTCTGATCAATTTCTATCCCGCTAGAAATTTTACTTTCTTATTTTCAAGAACACTTGTTACCTCTTTGAACAACTTGTACACCTGTTATTCACAAAGTTGGTGACAAATTCTTCCAAATTATCAAAGCAGAATAGAAACCAAATAGAATTTAATTTTGTTTATACATTTAATTTAATTGTGTTTGTATACTCCTGTTCAATTAAAACGCTGATCCAATTTTCTTTGACCTACTTTTTAAAAAAATAAGTTTAGTTTAGTAGGAACAGTCAGGCGACGGATGTTAGCATGCAGTCCGCTAGGGCGAACTCTTATTAACTTGAAAGGCTTAAAAAGCTTCTATTTTTTTTTTTTTTTTCTCATATTGATTTCATGCTCTGCTATATACCTGTAGATGTATTTTTATTTTGCATTCGGCTTAAACAAATTACATATACTCAAGCTCACAAGTATAGGCAATGCTTTAGTTTCTGGTGAAGTAAATATAGCTATTACTTCATACAAAATATATATTTCACACATATTCATAGCCATTACATAGTTAATACAATATTTATATATTATTCGGGATGATTTTAAATAACAAATCGATTATAAGAATTGTAAAATCAATCACAATGCACAAATTAAAAAAAAGAGCCAGAAAATAATTCTATTACTGATGTGAATTTATCAGAAAACGTTAAGTCGAACGAACACCATTGTGGTATTTTTTTTTTTCTTTAGCTCTTTGAATTTATATTTTCATAAAAATAAAACGATTCAATACTTTTTTTAAGTATTAGGTTTCATTCAGAATTAATATAAAAAAAATATAGGAATTAATATTCAAATTCAATTCCAAACTTAAGAACTACTTTTTTTACACATTTTTTAACTGTACGAACACTTTTGGGAACCACTGTATATCATAGAATTTCAAAATAATTAGGTCATTATATAAAAACAAGAGTAATAGGTGTGCTATTACCACATCAAAAATGATCTTCACAAACGTGTCGAGAACTTTTTGCAGAAACATTGTCTCCTTTCATGACTTTACACTACTTCTTGCGGATATCTGTGTGTTTAAGAACACTCATAAATAATTTAGCAGCTTTGGAAATTGAAGAAGTCTTACAAATTGGGATGAGGCAATGTTTGTAAGCTGAATTTAAGGACATAATTTTAAATCGATTAAAAGAATACAAGATTAAAGGGGGGGGGAGGGGGGGGGAAACCCGCGCTATAGCAATGCGAATAAATTCACGATACTTTCAAAGACCGCGCGAAGCCAAAGTCGGATTATGATGTAGGGGGACATCACAGCTAAGCTAGTCTCGTTTTTGCCGCGCTTTTAAAAGTGGGAAATTGAAACGGGTATAACTCGAGAAATATTGAACGGATTTCAAAACTTTTTCTAGTTTTGGTTGTCTTTCGTCACTCTTAATAAAATAAAATAAAAAATTTTAAATGCTCAATTTGTCCATTGTAAAAATCTCTTTTAACAAAATCACATTTCAGTCAATACCCAATAAATTATCTAATAAAGTCGATTAATAAATAAATTAGGTCAAATAAAGTAGTGAAGAAATTGAAAATATTTGCTAATGTAGTTGAAAAAGAAAAGAATGGATTTTCCAGTCATATATTCTAAAAACTAATTAAATCTGAGCATTTTAATTTATTTAATCGAATAGGTCTCATTTAAATAAATATTAAGGTTAATTATAATATTTAATTCATATGCAATCCCATTTTAATTTGAAAAATTATTACTTCAGTTGTTTTATTATTACCTGTAATTTTATTTTTAAAAACAGGGATAATTTTGTGTATGAGTAACTTACGAAAATAAAGAAAACAAGGTTTCATTTGCAAGATAAATAGTTTTTAGTAACGTAAAAATAACTCTCACATTACATTACATTCTAAGCAACCAATTGTTGAATAATCATGGTCCCTGCATTGTACAGATGTAACTATTCGAACGTTTAAAATTTTTTTACAAATTAAATTTTAGGAACTTCATTATTTAAAATTGACAAACGTACTATTTATACATATTATTAACTTAAAATCAAAAAATTACTCCCTTTTGAATTCATGAACTCATCTTTCTATAAAAGTCTTTGATGGAACGCATATCAAGAAAATTTTATTTGTAAATAAAAGGCATTAACAAAATTGTAAAATATTAGAAATCATCATAAAAGGCAAATAAATATTATTTCGTGTACTTCAAAGCATTTATCGGTCTAAAGACTATTGTTTAACGCATTTTCGTTATTCATTTATACTTCTAAAATGATTGTATGAATAGTGTAAATTAAGTTTATATCCCTTCACATTTTGATTTCAATTTACAGCCACAAACAACATGCATTTCTAACTAGAAGAATAATCATGAAGCGAGTATCCTCGAACGGAAATTATCAATCTTTTCCGTTCACAAAAGGACCCTGTTAGCCGAACAGGAAACCTATCAGTGAATCTATTAAAGAATCGAACAATGCATACTAAATGCATTATGAGACTAATTAGAACTAAATGCGCACAATTCTCTGCCTCTTACCCTCTGTTTTCCATTAACACTAAAACAATGCAGCGCATTACTCATTCGTCATAAATAAAATGAATCTAAAAGATGCGATAAGCGTGCGGTAACTGCGACTGCAACCGAATCCAGCAAAGGGGGAAATTCGAACACGCGCTTCTGCTTTTCTGTTGCATTAATTGGCAACGAGAAAGAATAGCGTTATTCGTTAATTCTTTTGTTTAGAAAATGGCGCAGTCCCCTAATCATTTCCGGGGAAGGGAATAACCAGCCGCTTTTTTTTTTATTATTATTATTTTAAGGGAAGCATTACTCCCGAAAATTAGATTCGGTGAGGAATGGAGAGAGGGTTTGGTTTGCAACAAAAGAGGAATAGGTCCAATTAAAATTCCAAAAGGCGCCGAATAGAGTTTTCCTCTTTTGGAACACGACAAGAAAATAAAATTAGCGGAATTAAAGCTTTTCTTGTAAATGGCAACGGAGGCTTTATTCGCTAAAACTCGAGAAAAACTGATTACTTTTTACGAAACAAATATTTCTCTGAAGATTTCTCTTTTCCTACATTTCAATCTGTACTCTTCTTCAAATCAAGTTTCATTGAGCCAAACAACATCATTAGGCATGTTCTCTCTATAAGTCCAAATACTAACTTTTCTACTTTGCGCGATTGTTTTTCAGGAAACAACATCTTTAGAACGTAAAGAATGAAAAGAGTAAGGAGGGTTTTTTTTTTTTTTTTAAGAAATGTTTTAAAAGACATTTTAGCCATTAACAAATGAAATGGGTCGCTCTTGAAAACCTCAAGCCAAAGTTTTTCACGAGTGTGATAATATATAATACTGAAATTATGCTATGCAATTCTAAGTGCATAAAAAAATATTGTTAAACGAGTTTTGAAAGATTAAAGGACAACTTTAAGTAATTTATGAATGGGCTTTAAATTCTCCTTAAAACAGGGGAAAGGATAAATCCATTTTTAAATTCTTCTAAAGAATGTAGTAATTACGTTAAAAAAAAACTTTCCTAAACTAAAAAATAGTTTGTTATGGTTAATGATCGAAATAAGCATCATCATCGAGTTGAATTTTACATATTTTGAATATTGATACCTACTTTTATTATGAATTGGTCATGAATTAAACTTTAAAACTTTACTTTACTCATTTAAATTTCTATTAAATTAATGACAGAGCACCAATAAATTAACTAAACAAAGTTTTATGACTTTTTAATTTGATCAAGCCATTTTTCCAATATTTTACTTTTAAAGTTGATTATAATAAATAAGCCACATTGTATCCGAAAAGAAATCACACAATTTTAATTACTATTCAATAATAATGATCATTACTAATATATCTAACTCAAACAGTATCATATCACACTCATTATTTCCTTACAAAATTGCTATTATACATGTAACATTAAATTAGTTGAATAGAAGCAAAATGCCAATAGCAGACTTACGTCTTATTAACTTTAAGTTATTTAAAAATGTGAGTTCATTATATTTCCAATGCCATCTGTCTAAATAACTAGAATATGTATATTTTTTTTCTTCTTCTTCTTTCAAATAAGGTGGAAGTAAGGATACAATCAACATTACATCTGTAAATTCACGAATATTCTCACGTACAAAATACATGTACATTCCCAAAATTCGCACTTCTTTAATTTTAATTAGTTTCAATTGCCAAGAAAATGCATCGGATTAAATTCTGAATTGTATAACTTTGATAAGAAGAGTGCTTACTATAATTATGAAACATCTCTCTTTAATTACAATAACAAATATAACTCGAAATAAAATTAATATTCAACAACGATTCAACCACGTGAAAGACCACTTTTCAACCCACACTGAATAATGATATGAAAATATTCAGATTTGAAGACCAACTTTTCCCAAAGATTATATTTCAAGAACATCAACAAGCATTAACTCATTTTCTAAAATTCAACACATCTCCTAGAACCTCTCTAATTCGTTTTAATCTTATTCTCGACCACTCACGCAACAGAAAATCCGCCGAGGTTCCAGAAATTAGCCAAACATTCTGACTGCCAGCCCTGGCTGCATCTTAATAACACCAAATTATAAGGCCACTTAATTCCCATCCCTGCAGCGCCTTCCTGATTTGCAAATCCCCTAGCTTACAATGCGAGACAACCTAATCAAATTCAAAACACCCTTAACATCAAACATGCTGTTAAGGTATCATTTTACATAGAGTATTGTTTGTAACCCACCTTCCCCTAACCGCAGGTCTCTTTCTATTAAAAGGCATAAGATGATAGGAATGATGAGGTGTTATGGAATAATTGAAGATCTCTGGAGTCGGATGGTTAAGACAATTATAAATTCTTCAGAAGATAATAGGATTTCAAAATGCTCTGTATGTGGAATAACAAACTGTAAAGATCATGTCAACTTTGTTCTTGTAGCTAATATAAAATGCATATTTAAATCCGAGAAGAAAGATATATCGGTATTTTGCATATTTATGAAATTTCAGGTTTGTTATGTCATAAAAGTACTATTATAGAATTAAATTTCATGTTCACTTCGATAATGAGACTTGTGTACGTTCACTATATAACCGATCTCCTTGTTCCAAATGAGTGGATGTGAGTTATAAGTACATAAAGCGTGTGAATGTCAAATGGAATACGTTTATTAAAGAATACCCAAATATTTGTAGGTTAAAACTTAATAAAAAAAAATCATGTTAGCATAATATAACCCATAAAAACACAGTTTTTAATTTAAATCTTTTATATGCATTACCAAATTTATGTGCAATTGCAACTCATTGAGATCAGGTCGAGTTTTCATGGTGATTGACAAATAAGAACAAAAGATTCATTCCAAACTATTTACTAACTTCTTTTTCGTCCCCAAACCATCATTGTATACACTTTTCATTGGCAATGAGACTATATATGAAGATTCAGCTTGATTGAATGACGGAAAGTGGGTTAATTAGCCCTCAGAAAATTTTGCCTCGTCAACCTTAATAGGGGAAGGTTTCTGTCATTAAATATCAACAAATTCAACTGTTTGAGTTAAACTTGGTATCTGGATAATAGAACATGAGTGAAAGCTGATTGTTCTGAAGTAAGGTAATGGAAACGTGCGTAAAAATTAACTTTGCGTGACAGTCACAAAACTTGATAGAAAGCATTGTCATCGAGAACGAGTGTACCAGCCAAGTTTCAAAGTTTCAGTTCGATTGGATGATGGAAAGATGATTTATTAGTAATCCCACTTTCAATTGAAAAGTGTATAAAAGGGGCTTTATAGCGACAGTGACAGCCTTCAAATCTTGATAATATGCAATCTTTTAGCCAACAAATCTCTCTATCATGTTTCGGCTCGCTTGGATGAAGGCAAGTTGGTTTATAAGTATTCCGAAACGATAACAGTTTTAGAAACGAAAACGTTTTTTTGTAAGTGACATTGACAGCCCCCAAAAATTTGATAGAATGCATTGTCATCTGAATCTATCTGGCGAGTTTCAACCCGATTGGATTCTAGCAAGTGGGTTATTTAGGCCTCTTCAGATTTACCCGGCAACCACATACACACAAACAAACAAAATCGAAGTTAATCTTAAGGATTTAAAAAAGTACCTCTAATTTATTCACTTTATAATATGACCACATCACTTTGTATATATGATTAAAATTTATAATAAATAATTTTTCAGAACAAGTTCAATTTACGATCGGTTATTTAGAAAATGGACACAAGTCTCATTATCACGAAGTATCAAGACCCGAGTATTGAAATTCTTATTAATACTGAATTAGAAAAGAAACCTATACTACCGTCATCAGTCAAAAGGCCCTAAATCCAGAAAAAAATCAAATACATATTTT